>VXBX01000330.1:70663-97082 GCA_013400415.1 Scytalopus superciliaris
AGGGCACGTCTCCAGGATGGAGGATCACCGCCTCCCTAAGATTGTGCTCTATGGTGAGCTTGCCACCGGCTGCCGCAAGAGAGGAGCCCCGAAGAAGAGATACAAGGACTCCCTCAAACAACACCTCAGCCTTGGCCATATTGACCACCATCAAGGGTCCGCTCTGGCCTCCAATCGGGAGGCATGGAGGCACACCATCTATAACGCTGCTGCTTCCTTTGAGAGCGCATGCAGGATCAGTCTGGAAGAAAAAAGACAGCACAGAAAGAACCGTGCCTCGCCAATACAGCCTGTGGAGACTTTCCACTGTGCCTTTTGCGACCGGACTTGCCTATTGCGCATTGGCCTTTTTAGCCACCAGTGCGCTTGTAGCAAACGTGGGTAGAGCCCTTCTCAAATCTTCGTTCACGAAGCCCAGCCATGATGATGATGATGAAAATCATATTTAGTCATTTGTTAAGGAGAGTTAAAATGTTGACTCTGATGTAAAAAACTGAAATCTACTTGTATCATTAATCTCCTCCCCAACTGATATCTCAAGTGAGAGAATTGTCATTTGAAAGTAGTGGGCTGCTCTAGCAATATCTGACTGTCACCAACTTGTAGCTGTAATAGAATTGCATATAACAGGTAACATCAGAAATTTGGGGGGGAATTAGCAGCTATAATTTACTGTTTGGTTATGCTGCTTATTTTTTCTTAGAAAACACTACTGTGATATTTATTGCAGATAACTTCATTGCCACTTGACAGCACGTATGCTTTTCTTTTTGTGTGAAGTCATAAATTAACTGGAGATTCACTTGGCAGTGTGGGAGGGAGAAAGCAGAGTTCTAGCTACTTCATCTCAACCCCATCTCCTTGACACCTGCTTTTCAGCCGTGGCATCGATGACTTGCCCTCCAGTTTGCTGCTGTCACTTCTCCCGAGCTCCAGCCCTGCATGGTGCTTGGGCTCTGCATGCCACATCCTACTTTCCATCTCTTCGGTCAAGTACCTCTGTTTCCTTGTCTTTAAAGTACGCTCTTTTTTAACAGTGCAGTAAGTTGATCCCTGGAGTATCCAGGACTCTCAGTACAAGAGCAAAATACAAATTCTGACTTGATATTAATTCACTTCTCTGGTTTGTTTCAAGTGTTTTTTACTTCATATAAGCAGTTTTTATGTTGACTCACATTTCGCCTATCCATACCATTCTGACTTGGTGCAGGACTGGGTGTTGTCTTGCTTAAACTTGCATAAACTCCAAGTAGGACAGGCTAGTTTGGCAGGTACAATAGTCTTTTTTGTTGAGACCCAATCCTCCAGGTCAAATTTGTACCATTAGATGATAGAGCAGGGCCCCACTGTTCATAGACTCACTGCCTTGTTAGCCTAGTCAGCATTTTTAGTTTGAGTGCTGACAGTTTATTGTGTCAACCATTGACAGAGGTAAATTTCCCTCTGTATTAACGCAGTGGGAAAGAGGTCAAGCAAGCATTTTTCTACATTCCTTTTACAGCCACCAGTGAAGGCTACGAACTGAGTTAGTATTTTGGATTCAATTATGTGGAGCTGGTGTTAGAAATTCTGAAGTGGTCAGAGGTTATGAATTCTGGAAACAAATGCCTAGATAGACTAAACAAGAGGTACTGTAAAGTATTGAAAGATACCTTTTTCTGAAAAAATATAGAATTGGTTACAGCAAACTGTTTTGTGACTGTACTGTACACCATAAGGTTAATGTAAGTGAGCCAAACTTCTCTGGTTGAACGGAATTTTTAACTCTATTTCTTAGTATAGAGAAGCTAAAAAAGAAAATATCCTTTACTTCTCGCACCAATTCTCTAATGTATGTTTGGGTTGGCATAGAATGTATTGATTGTACTTTTCTCTCTTGGGACGTTCCCTCTTCCTCATGTATTACAACGGTGAGAGAGGTGTGTTGCTTTAATATTTAGGAAAAGAGCCCGTTTTAAAATTTTGCAGAGGACAATTGGGGTAGTCCAGAAGGTTTGGTTTGTTGTTGGGGCATTGTTTTTGTTTGTTGTGGGGTTTGTTTTGGTTTGGTTTTGTTGTCTCCACAGCCCCCTTATTTCTGTCTTTGTGCCTGTGCCCAGCTGAAAAATATTGCATAATAGTTTACTGAAGTTGTCTTCAGTTTCTGTGGATCACTAAATTCCTTTTTGTCATAAACTATATTGCATAACTACAGAATTGATCCAGAAAAAAGGAAATGCCTTTGTTTTTGGAGACTTTAAATTTTCCTTGGCAGTGATGTAATAGTGCTATTAGTGGTCAAGTTGAGTAGACTTACAGGATGCATCTTAGGAAACAAAACTTCTTCCAGACTGAAAACCGCCTTAATATCACTATCTCATTTTTGTTATTCATGTGCATCTTTTTATGGCAGCATTAATTGTTAAATTTCCTAAATACTATATGTCATATATTTAGGTATCAAAGTCAAGTTCAATAGACACACAAAGTTTAGGAAGTTGAGAAAATAAGAGAGTGATGCTTGCAAATACAATCTTGCTACTGTTTTCCTGTGGTATCAGTCATGGACTTTGTAACAAATATGTGATTATATAATTAAGGATTGCATCAAAATGCCTAAAACTAAAAGAACATGTCTCAGTTTATTTATTGGCTTCTAGCTTTAAATGGGAAATCTCACCATCATATGTATTTCATTCTATAAGTTCTAAATGATCACCTTGCAGCACAGGTAGTGTAGTTTTTTAAGTGCGGTGCTTGAACTCTTAATTCTTCTCCATCACAGCAGAGTCTGCCATACAAACTGCAGAATTATATAACAAACACCTGGAGTTTATTAAAGATGACAAGTCTAGATTTAGGAGACAAATGGGCTTGAGAGATGTAGTTGAGTTTCCTCCTTATTTCAGTAGTTTGGATAATCTGTGTTGCTTAAAGGGCTCCAACTGTGGCTATTGCCTCGAACAAAATCCTGATTGCTGCAGGGGTTCAGGTGTTTACCCCAAGAAACAGTGAGGTGGTGTGATAGTTGCTGATTCCAGTAGCATGGACTTCATACTTACGTTTTAAGAGCATAATCTCTCTCCTATCCCTTTGGCTGTGTTCTTACTCCGTTAATTGATTTGGGACCCTAGACCATACTTTGAAGGTGTACTGATAATGTTCGTGGAATATGGCAGAATTTTATTACCAAGACATGAAAGAAAATTGAGGTTTCTGATGATAAGGAAGTTGGTCCTGAAACAGCTGATCTGAAGAAAGACAAGATACTTCTATAGCTCGAGACACATACTCATTCCAAGTTTCGAAGTCAATCTTCACTCAGTGGATCTATCCTAAAGGTAGTATTTTATTTTATAGTGACACCTGGTAGGCCACCAAACCCCCAGGTGTTCCCTTGGTATGCACATTCAGTCACTGCCGGAGTAGAGTCTAACCCTAAAGTTAGCAGAAATTTACCTGTGAGAACAAATGGGAGTCATGTACGGCTGTAATAATGGGTTGTGTATTACCTTTGTTTTTGGCATATAGCTGGTCAGAATAAGAATCTGCTTGAGCAGAGTCTTCCCTGTCATAAACCTAATTTTTTTCTGCCATAAATTAAAAGTACTCAAGTACTTAATAAGGAATGCGTGTCTGAGCTCTAGACAACGACCTCCTGTTGCTATTGGTCTGAAGGTGTAATAACTCTGGCAAGTTCTGTGAGCTGGTGAAAACAGTGAATGTCATTTTATGTGATGACTTTTCAGTTTTTTAAGACATTTCTAGGAATAAGGTCAGTGCCATTGCTTAAGCATATTTTAGTAATTCATATTCATGTATACGATACGCTGAAAAATGTTACGTTTCCCTGCACAGGGTTGCTCATTAATGTGTTTGCTTTCTAATGGATAGTTTTGGTTGGAAATCTGTGAAAAACCCCACTATTCCTCTGGCTTAAGCATTTAAAATTAAAGCTATTTCTACTGTATCTTTAAAAGATGTAATTTGAGAAAATTGTAAATCTTCTAGGGTTCTTTCCCATGTAAATATGTGTAAAGATGATTATCAGGGATAAATAGAATATGGTGCAGGAAAAAAATAATCTTAGAACTGAGAATTTCTGTTCTTTCTTGGCAGCATCTAAGTCATTCTGACCAAGAGCAGTGACTCTCGTAGCCATTTTGTTAAACTGATCAGGTCCTTGACAGCTGGATCATTTACTGACCCTTCTCTTCATGTGATTTCTTCTGGGATCAAATAGAGTACTGCCATGCTGAGCATTTCCCAAATGTAGGAGGACTGCAACAAAGACAGACTTATCTGAGATTGACGACTAGATTGATGGTGAGCAGTGCAAAAGGTTCAAGTCTCATGCTAGCATAAAATCATTTGACAGATAGAAATATTTGCTTATAAATTGAAAGAGTAGGTAATAATAGTGTTTTTTATGATTACATTACATGATATTTTATGATTACACAGACTAATAGCTAGCAGATGGCAGAGTATACATTTTACTTGTTTACCAACTTGATGGATGGCAGTGATTGAAAAACATTTTTTTCCTTGTTGCATTACTCTGAAAGCTTGTAGTGGACAGACAATTTACAATATGAGTCAACAATAATTTGTATCTGCCCTAGATTTTGGGGGACATCTGTTATCCTGTTTCTTATTTTATTGGACTTCTTTACATCTTTCAATGATATTTTCTTCTTAGAGGAAGGGGGAAAAAAATGAAATCTACTTTGAAAGCCAGGCCTTTAAGAGGATGCATGTGTGCTTGCACTCCACATTTACAAACTATCTATTTGTATGAAGACTAAATGGTGCGAGTTTTTTCTACTGTTCTATTTTAATGTTTATCATATTACTTGGACATTTTGATGAAAAGAGATATGCTCTGTCTTTTGTTTAGGCACCTCAGCACAAATCTACATTGCTATATTGCATACTACCAAGGTAGTTAAAGCTATCCTGTCACAATAATAATGCAGTGTTTTTCATCCCTTTTGTTTAATTAGTATTGACTTACTCAAATTATCTATGTTTATGTTTTGTATGTGTCTCTTCTTCCAGTGTTGTTTTCTTTGTTTTCCTTTCTTAGGTGCTATAGCTTGAGAATACTTCGTAACTATGGAGTTGTTTCATGATTAGTAGACCTAAAACCTGATTTTTTTTTTTTTCTGGGTTCATTCCCTAAGTATTTGAGTGTCTAGTATTAGGTACCCCAGGTTCCTGCCATGTCCCTCAAGTTTATCATTCATTTCAGTCTCTCTCAATGTTTTTTTTTCTTTATTAGGAGTATTGGGCTTGTGGTTTCAACAAATAGAACCTGAATTCTGATTAGGTAGTAGATTGTCTTTTCTTGAAGCTGTGGTTGCTTTGTTGGGTCTTGTTTTTCAGTAAGGTTTCTAACTTCTGTGAAATCTGTATCTGAGACATCTAGTATCTTGCAAAATTTGATAGAACTTGGACAACATGGTTCAGATTTTATGATTTTCTGCTTAGTCTTCTTGTAATAACATTATTTTTCTGGAAAAATTGGGCTAAAACAATCAGATGGCACCAGAATGTCGTTTCTTCTTAAAGAATCTAATAAGATGATGGATTTCCCCCCCTTAATAAAAGAGGAAGGGCAATCATTGCAATAATTACTGTGACTGGACAGGATAAAGCATAACTTGAGATTTTTTTTTCAGATAAGAAGACTCTCGCCTTTTAGCCATAACATAGATGTCTGGTTTCTAATAAAAATATTGAGTCTGTTTAAAACTGTCTTTTAAATTCCTTTTATGAATTCACACACATGAGACCTGAAAATACATTATTAGTAGCATGTTTAGTTTTATATCAATCATAGATCACCAAGTCTCTGTAAATCTACCTGACAAGTACTGTTTCTCAAAGGGTTTTCATCACTCCAAACTGCAAGTGGCCTTTCAGCAGGGAGGAAGCCTATGATATTGTCTCACCTCTTGTAATGTGAAAAGGAAAATATATATTTGGGCAGATGCTAGCAGCTTTAGTGAGCTTGTTTTCCACAGTCCCTATTCCCAAGGTGCACTTTTTTTCCTGTGCAGTAATTGATTTATTTTCTACTTCCTTTATCTGCTTTTCAGCAGTGCATTTGCATTTGGGTGGCAAATATATATGTATATGTGTGTCAACAATTACTGTCTTGTTCAGCTTCCCTGTCGTGACTGAATCTTTATTTTGCATTCTCCACAAGATCCAAGTTTCAGACCAGTATGATAATATGACATTTTCTAGTTGGTATGAGTAAAGATGAAATGCCTTTGGTAGTGATGCCTAGCTCTGGTTATAAAGAAGAGAATGGAAGTAAACGCTAGAAATCTAGCTATCAAGACTCCAAATTGATTTTATATGGAAACCTGAATTATGCTCCTGAATGTCACTGGTAAATGCTTGAGGTCAGCAGTACAGGAGAAGACCAGGAGTAGCCAAGAGGAGAAAGAGCAGTGCTCATCTGGCCTCCTTAAGTTTTTATGGTGGTCTTGCTGGGAGAGTATGAGTTCCTCAGCAAAAAGTGACTGTTACATCAGAAATAGTTTTCAGGCCTGGATTCACTGTGTAATGCTTGCTTAATTCAAATGATGAAGGCAGGTTATGGCATGAGGATCACAGTTTCATGAACACTGTAGGAGTCCCTGCCTGTGCCTCCACCTGTGCCTGCACGTTAGAGTGGCTGGATGCCAATGAAGGCAGGGGAGTGGACCCAAGTTAAAACTGACTTGGTGAAAATGAGTATCTAACTCAAGTGAGCTTTGGTAACAGGGACAACACCAAACTTTGGGATGAGACAAGGGGCAGGGGTGCACAGACCTGGGCAGAACATAGTTGCTGCTTTTAGCACTACTGTGGTCTTGTGTAAAGTTTCATTTTCAATCCTATTATAGAAATACATATGCACACTTCTAGTTTGGAAGATGACAGTGATTGATGTGCAAGTCCTAGAGTTTTGCCCGGATCATAGATGATACAGTAGGCAATAGGTCTTAATTAAAGAGTATATAAAATGTATAATTGACTTCAGTTGTCTTTGTTCAGATTTTTATTAGCTTTTGTTTGCAAAATTGATTCTTATTTATGCCCGTAGTCTGCAGACTGCTAGATCTCTCCTTTGTAAAATTATGTAGCAAAATTTTAAATATTGGCCTTTTTAGAGTCTGTGCTTGTGACATCTGTCTTACTGCTGCAAAGCTACACAGTAGTCATTTCATTGTTAAAGCTGCTTTTTTGTATGTGACTGGTGTATTTTAGTATTCTTCTTGTTGAGAGGGAAAAGGACTTTGCATTTTGTGCGTGTATCTAGATTATGCCTTCATGGTTTCATTATGTTATTTTTAGTTCCATTTTTATCCTGTTTACGTGTTCATGTAAGTCACTTTGAAACTCTTCTAACAATGTAATATTTCCATTAGCCATCATCAGTATTTGCAAACAGGAGATTTGTTCACATTGGGTAACAAATACTTAAATTGTTCCTCAGAGCAGTCTAAAAAAATATATTGCAGCATTTTTACCAATTAACTTGGTATGTAAGATGGTGTAAGTGTTGATGAAATTTCAAAATTGAACCTCTGTATTTTGGGAATGTAGTGAAAGTTAACCACAGATGGTCATAACTGATTTGCTATGTATTTAGTCAGTGAAGTGTAAAGGAGTCTAAGAAGTCTATGGAAACTTCTTATTTTATGTTTCAGAACTTTTAACTGTTGTTTTCCCAGAACCATCTGCTTCCAGATACATCTTTCTTCAAACAGGCTTAAGAGCCAAGGGAAGTTCTTGCAGACTGCAGAGGGAAGTGCTGTTGTCTGTGCAAAGCAAAAGCTACTGTGCGTGCTTATACCCAGATCTGCAAGCATTGGTTCAAGTACCTGCATGCTGCAAATCTGTATGCTGCTAACGTGCGTGTCTCCAAGGAAGGTGGTTCAAGTGTATCTCAATATTAGAGCAAATGGATTCATGTTTTCTGACAAGTAGTGTCTACCATTCAGGTTTTAGCAATAGATTTTGCATTTCTATAGGAAACAAAATGGATTTCATAGTAAAGATTTTTGTCTCTTACCTGTTTACTAAGTAAAATTTGTTATTGCACTTGGGGATTTTTGTTTTTACTTGAATTTCTAGAGAAGACAACTCATTTTATTATTGTCTTTGTGCCAGTGAGCATGCTTTATCTTCTAACCAAAACCAAAACTGAAGGCATATAAAATGGTATACTGGTCTGTCATTGTTTTCATACGTCACTGCAGCAGTCACTTCTGTCTGATCCAAGATGATTGCTCTTCAGATTTGCAAATCACTGCTTCATAAGGACAGCAACAGCAGTTTTAGGGAGGTGGTGAAGTTGGTGGGTTTTGTTTTGCTTTGATTAAAAAAAAAAAAAAAGGTAAAAACATGTTCTATATCTTTAGCAATTAAAAAAAATATATTTACTATCTTTCATATGACAATGTTTAAGTGCCCAATTCAATTTAAAAGAAATAATTTACAAATAATTTAATTTTCTGATTTCTGGAATAGAAATTATCCATTGTATTTTGTTTCTTAGTCAAAAAGTCCTGGGTTCAATACCAGTGCTAATACAATGCTAGATGATTGTATGTGTTAAGGGATGAGGGAAAACAAAACAAAACAACAAAAAAAAAAACACCCACAGGAGGAAAAGTAGTTCATATCACCAGGAGAGATATTTTTAGTAACAAAAAGACTGTTCTTTTGTGTATTGTGTTTTTTTAGTCATTCTTCAAAATTAGGCTCTGGTATTTGCAATAGATTTCAGTGGAATTTGCATATTGCATGCAAAAGAGAGAGAGAATATATGAAGTAGATGTGTGTAGGTATATTAATTTCATTACAGCAAATCACTTTAAAATACTAAAATTGTACAAATAAGACCCAGTCCTGTACTTTAAAAACACAAATTGAGTAGAAATTTCCACTGCTGTAGATCCACAAGTGTGTCTAGAAAGAATGAAGGCGGAGGTGAGTGTGTGGAAATTGTTGTCCCTGGTGTCCTGTCCCTTTTCCCCTTGCCTAATGACACTGATTTGTGTATACATTTTGATTAGGAACCTGGGTGCTGGATGCTGCTCATGTTCTAGATGCTAGTGTTGGTGAGATAGGAGCAGACACCTTTCTCAAGGTCACAAGAGGCAAATTCTGTTTTGGAAGGCTAAATCCAAAATTTGTTCTCTCCACTTTAAAATTCCCTCTTTATCTTGTGAAAAGCTTGCTTGGAAAGTTGAGCAGTATCCATTTGTGCTATCAGTTTTCTGTAAAGAATAAAAAAGTAGGATATTGATCTGGATGACATCCCTGTACATAAAACATTCACTGTCGTATCTTGTGTATTTTCAATCTGTTCCTTACAGGCAAGATCACACTTCTTCCATTTACTTAAGAATAAATAATAATTTTTAAAAAGAGCTTTTCCCACCCTGCATATGATTGACTGTATTTGTTTAGATCAGTTACACTGTCTTGGAAAAGCTAGAGGGGGAACTGGAAATGCATCTACTGTATCTCTTGTGTAAATTAGTTTTTTGATCGTTTTGATAGAAGATAATTGCTTAAACATGACAGTTAATTTGTGTTTTGTGTTTCAGTGTAGCAGCTTCAGAGAAAGTGTTACAGCATGTACAGCTGACTTTACTTTAAATTTTCTTTACTGTATACCAGAGGCGTTTTTATCTCAGCTTGGAGTACAGTACATATTTTTTGCAGTATGCTAATACAGCAATCTGTGCAAGGAATAGAATCTTGGGTTTAATCTTACTTTTAGAAGTTACTGGCAATGACCCTGTCTTTTCTATAGAATGTTAAAAAATTTGGAAAATGTAGTATTTAATGTCCAACCTTCAGTTCATAGGGTCTGGAAATCTTAGCTGAATCAGTTTTTCCAAGCAATGAAAAGTAAAATTAAATATCTTTTCTATCAATAGCCTATAGACAGATTAGGTTAAAAGGCTTCTTTAAAACACCTCTTTATCAGCTATATTAATTTGTTATAGTATATGGATAATTAGAAAAAAAAATTTTTCTTCATAATAAAGCCCCTAATATTCTATCCTTGGATAATAAACAGAGATTGATTTTCGATGAAATAGTAAATGAGTGAATACTCATATTTACAGTTCTGATGATAAAAGTGGAAATCCAGATGTTCACTATTAGTCTCTCCAAATCAGTTCTCAAGTTTTGGTGTCTGACATAAATTGAAATGAAGCAACTGAATGATAACCTAATGCTGGGTTGTTACACCTCAGTCTTAAATTGTGCTTGTGCTCAGAGTGATTTCAATAAACTTGGAAATCTTCATGGAACTGATGCTGTGTAATTAATGAGAGTAACAAATTGCTGTATTGATCCCACTATGGTGTCACCAAAGAAACAAATCAAGAAGGAAAGTATCTTAAGGGATCAAAACAAGCAAGGAGCTTCTGTGGCATTGGTTTGTTGCAGAGACTCCGTGTCCCTGCCTTCGCAATGTGCTGCTCAATGAGGAATGCAAGTGCTGTGGAGAACCATTGCATTTTTAGTCAATTTTTTGTGCTTAGTTGAGAGTCAAGAGTTCTCTGAATGGCCTACCTTAGTGCTTTGCTGTTAAGACAGCATCATATTTACCTGTAAGAATGGCTTTTAAAATAGTGCCTTGACCATCTTTCATCACTTTTTCGCATGAGAACCGTGTTTGTTGTTAATTTGTATTTGAAAAGACGCTTTTAAAATTCAGTATCCTTTATCATCATTCATAACAGCAGAAATCTGAGCAATACTAATGTGGTCACTTCACAGAAATGCTGATGTCCAGACTGTAACTTAGAAGGAACACTTTCACTACTTCATCATTATGGAATGATTTTATTTATATGAATCTTAAGACCTGAAGCAATTGCATGAAGAAGAAGTCTAAGGAGAAGTGTTAGTCTTGAGAAAGCATTGATAATTTATGCTTCTTGTTTAATGTTTGGATTTTGGATTTATACCATTGTCCACAATGCAGCCAGTGACTGCCATAGGGCAGGCTGTACTGCTTAATCAGTTTTGGGTTTTTGATAGTTCATCGTGCTGGGAGAAGCCTGGTGGCTTTTCCTTCTTTGCCCTGCCTGCAGTGAGCACGGTGTCAGCAAGGACACACAAAGAGCAGAGCACTTTGGCCTTTGGAGAACATGTGTAACTTACCCTCGCTGTGCTTATCTTAAAATTGCTGTGCTTGTGAACGAAAGTGTCAGAAATGGTTTATAATGGTATTTTATAATATCATAAAACCAAGTTTAATCTTGATTTGTTTGCTGCTATGGCAGAGTTCCTGAAACATCACCTCTGCTTCTTTTCCTGAATAAATTTATTCTCTCATAGGTTTGGTTCCTGGCCTGAAAACTGCACAAATGTCAGTGGTGCTATATATTAAACTATATCATTATTCCTCTTGGTACCATAGCATGATATATCTGAAGTAAACCATTTTTAAAGGCACATACATCTTCCTGAGACAGATTTTTGCAAATCTGTCTCCATTTACTCTCATTAGTATTAAATCAGTACAATTGATAACAAATGTCAGACTGTAATGTTTCTGGTGAAGCAGACCATCTGCCTGTTTCATAATATGAACGTTTATGCTTACAATCAGTATACTTCAACAACTGGGCTCAAAATGCCAGGTAGTAATGTCTGTTATTTGAGGTCTCTGAATACATTATGTATATTGGAACAATAATTGGTTCCATGTTTTCTGGCAAATGTAGTTATTAAAGGAGTATTAGAGGAGATTCTTTCTGAGCATTGCTCACCTCCCTCAAAAGTACCATCCTCCTCTTAGCCTCTGTTTTATGTCTCCGTGATTGATTGATTGTTTCTTACCAATGTATTTATTTTTCAAGCTAGTTATCCTCTCTTTGAATAACATTAATTTGTGAAGGCTGACAGTCTATGAACTAAGTAATGTTGTGATACTAAAACAGAAATATCCTGCCATCAACTTACCAGTTTGTTTTGATGTGAAGTTTTTTATTAAAAACAAACACTCAACAAACTAAAAGAACACAAATATCTGTGAAATCCCTCAGTAAAAACTTTCAGGACTGAAGTATAACTTGGTTTTCTTCTGCAGGGAGCAATGGAAAGTGAAAGCTGAGTTGTATTTCAGATGACTGCTTAGTTGTCCATCCCAAATTGATGCATGTGCTTTTATTGGGAAGGATGGAAGATCATGGACTTTAGTCTCTTCAGTTTTCCATAAATCTGACTTCTTTATATCAGCAGTTGAAATCCACGTTTGTAGTCAGACACTACCAGTTCTTAATTCACATTACCACTCCATTTACTGCATGTTCTGAGGGTGGAATGAGCCACCACAGTTGCGAGAGCTGGGCAGGGCCTCTTCTGGTCCTGCTGCATGGATGGTATGCTGCAACCACAGGACCTGATGTGGAAGAAGCAGGAAAGGGTTTAGCACCAGGTCATTTTACAGGAGTGCTGTCACACAGGTCAGTTGCCCAGAAAACAAGGAATGCCCATCTGGACAGGTCATATAAGTAGTAGCATGGCTTCATAAAAATAAGTAGCAGAGATTAAGAGAAAATGGGAGAGAGATTTCCCTGCGGTTCCTAGTTTTCCTCAAGCCCTTTTCATGGAAGAGGAGAATCTTCAATGTCTTTGACTGTGGAACCTGTTGAGACTTTGGTACAAAATAGGGAGATTGGATTTTTTTGAGACAAACATTGCTGTGCTTGAAAGGAAACTAGAGAACTATGGTATATTAAAAGCAAAGTTGTGTATGTTATAGAGACATTCTTGTTACCAAGAAATACTGTAAATAAAACCAGTGAAAAAATGCTAGATACATTCTTTCTTCTCTTTTATAGTAACTGTGAAGTAAGATAATATGCAGGTACCCCCAAAATGCCAGGCAGTTGGAAGGATTGTAGGAAACTTTATTTCCNAACCCTTACAGTAACCTTTTGAATTTGAATATGAAACAGTTGTTAACACAGTGCACTTATAATGGATAGAGAAGTTTTGCTGAGTTATTGCTAGTGATACAGAAACTGATCCTGTGCTTACTAAATTTCTTTCTTCGTTGTAATTTGAGAATGAAAGATAATTGAGCTATTCTTTTCATTTCTCAAGATCACTTGACTTGAAATAGTACTTAACAAAAAGAAACTTTTGGTTTTTTGCAGGGTTGGGATTTTTTTTGGTTGTTGTGCTGCTGGTTTTCAAACACTGGCAAAGCTACTTCCCCACTTGTGGCATATGACACTATATTTTTGACAAACTTTCCTCCGTTTGCTGGTTTATTCAGTGTTTTCAGAGCAATATGTTACACTCCCAGTTTCATGCTTGGCTTTGAAAGCTGTGCTGTTGAAAACTGGAAAATAAGTAATATTCCTTCATGCATCTTGGGGTTTTTTATCTATTTGTATTGCAAAATGCCTTAGAGCATTACATCTGCATAGCTATGTATGTAACTTGTAGGTGTGTATATGGTATATGTGCTTGAACATTTATTTATATGTTGCATTCTTGCATAAGTACTCAGCATGTGTTTGTCTCTACCAGTTGAAGCAGGACTAGAAATCTGTCCTGTAAAATATAAACATCTGTATTTCTGCAACCTTTGTGTTTCTGATTTGTCCACTGAGTCTTGGTCTGACAATGCAGCAGAGATGTCTTTTGTGTGCTGAATGTTAGCAATTTTTGGATGCTTCAAAGCGTCAAGATTTTTAAGCAGAGGAGTTTCGACAGATAAAAATCAATTGAACAAAACCTTTGCTTAAGATTACTGTACTTCTTGATGCCATGATTCTAAGCAGAAGGTCTGGTAACTTGTATATAGAGTTACAATCCTATAATAAAATCAGGACCTGCAAGTTCTGCCAAGTTTCTTGCAAGTAAATATTCGGTAGGCTGTCATTTGATGTTGAGGAATGTAAGAGGCATGTAAAATTGCAGCAGGTTTTAAAGCTGTAGGGCTGCTTCAATGGAAATAAAATGTTTTAAATCACAAGATATTGTATTCATATCCTTACAGAACACTTAAATGTAATCATATTAGGATGTTATGTTTTTATGTGCTCAGTAATGATGTGCATATGATGCATTGTTGTGATTTAAATCTTCATTTATTCTTTTCTCTTCCTATGTTTCCTTTTTGATTCCAATTTTCCTGATTTTAGAGTAGCAGAAGCTGCCTTTTGTTACTTTTTCTTTTTGACAAAATTTTTGCAAAAGAATGCAGGAGTTTTCAGATTTACGTGCCCATTTGCTAAGATGACCTCTGCTTAATTCATGTAAGAACTGCCAGACTGAAGAGGACTCTCCTGTTTTCACCTCCAACCCCTGTGAAGGGCATAGTAAATGTTCATAGGCCATAAATAGAGGTCATATGAGGCCTTCATACATGAAGCTTAGAATGTAGATCTGTTTTCCAGGCAATGGAGTTAGGCATCCCCTAATATTCAACCAATATCTACATAGTTAAAAAANTAAAAAAATTTGCAATTAGTTAAGACTTCTTTCTTAACAAAACAGTGTTTTCTTACTGTTTTAGGTTTGAGCAAGTTGATAATGTCATTCTGTTTTCTCATTAGCCATTTTTTACTGTTATATCATTATACTAATATATGTTTATTAACCATATGCTTCCTGTGATGACAATTTAGTTTTTTTCAGATGTTATGAATATTCTATCAAATCTTCAGTTTGAGAGAAGCAAGGAGATGATCTAGAAACTGTTCTGGCTCTGAGAAGAAACTTAGGCATAGACTGAGTTGCTAGTTAGTCAGATGATTATAGAGTCTTCAGTTTTGGTTTATTCATGAAATGTGAAGCACCAAAGACAGCTGATATGTGCTGACAAGTGGTATTTTCACTTTACAATTCTATCTAGTTAGGTAATTTAAAAAAATGGGTAAAAGTACGCATACCTGGAGTGAGCTAGCCTGCCTGCTGCTTTGCTTGTTAAGAGTTGGCTTAGATTGTTCACTTCATGAAAGTTTTAAATGCCATGTCTGTGAAAGGCCTGATAAAGTCCTCCAGCTAAGGAACACTTTTATCATGGATTGTTTTGTAGTAAAAGGAGAAGATAGTCAAAACTTACTCATAGTCTTTTCCATAATACTTGCTAAGAAATTACATTTGAGATTGACGTAACTCATAATAATGATGACTGTCATGAGGAACTCTGTGCAGTCTCTGTGTGCAGGTATTGTTTCTTTCATTTTCTCCTCCTTATATAACCACTATATTTCTACAAATCTCTCATTATGCCTTGCCCTATTCTTTTACTGTGGACATTTTCTACACATGTCTTAAAAAATAAAAGAAGGTGTCTATTTGTTCATTTCATGTGTGACAAGACCCTTGCTCTCTCAAGTCCCTCTCACAAGGGTCACTTCTTGTCCATTTGCTCTTTCTTATATACTGTGTCTAAATTATGCTGCTAACTGACAGTTCTGTGCTCGTGATTTTCAGCTGTACATATTTCTTGACACCTTTAATGACTCTTCTCTGTTCTCTTTGCCTGCTGGTGTTGACTTTCCCTCTGAATACTTCGCATGGATGTGTTTCTCCTGGGGACAAATCAACTGTTCTTCCTGTATAGTTGCTGTTTAGACTTTCTGTGAATAACCTTGGTAGCATGTTTGATGCTGAACTTCTCAACTGATACTTTTCCTCTACCTGCAAATTCTATTTACTATATATATAACACTGGCATTTTATTTAGTACCTTGTGGTCTGAATTTCCTGTCTTGGCAGTTTCATTTCTCTCCATCTCTTCGTTGTCTCCATATTTGCAGCATATGAAAGAAGCATTCATTCTTTTTCTGAGTGTTCTATAGCTTGGCTGGCTTTCAGTTAATTTGAGGGATCAATATGCCGTCTCTTATATTTTGCTGTCAGTGTTTTCCTTTCATTTTAGCACAGATCTTAGTTACATGAGTAATGGATATTTTAATAGGAGCTCTTGAATCATACATATTACTTGAAAATAATTTTTAGACTGTCATGTTATTTGGGTGTATAATTTTCTTAAAACTTAATTTTGAAATTGCAGTTGTTTTCATCAGTTAGATTTTAAAGTGTAAGTACATTTACTGTGATTCATACATGATATTTCATACAGTCCTTCAGCTTTTGGAGAATAACAAAAAACCAAACTCCCTCTGCTGTGACAGCCATTTAGAGTATTTCTGCATTACCAAGTGCAATGCTGAGGTCCTTTGCTTGTGGACCGATTTAGGCAGACTTAGAAAAATGTCAGCTCTAGAGGTCTAGTGGCTAAGAATATAAAGCATTTTTAACCTACTGCTTTTACATTTCTCTGTATAAAGTTTCAAGATGCCTGAATCCACTTTGGGCAGGATGCAAGTGTCCTTTATCATTCCATTCCATATAAGCACTTCTGAAGCTATAGACATTTTGCTGGAACAGTCTTGGAAGACTTACAGGTTTTGCTTTCTGGACAGCCTAGGAAGACTGCTCTAATGGCTTCTGCAGTGACTATTCACAATTAAGCCTGCAGCTGATTTTGACTTTAAATCAATGTTTACTCCACCTGTTTTCTCCCCTGAAGTTTCTTTGCTCAGAATGATTTCTGCAGTACTGCTGCAAGTATCTTTCAGACCTAAGACAAAAAGCGAACATTTTGTAAACAGCTTTGATTTGTTCCAGTATGAAAGGAAGCTATTTGAGATCCAGTCTACACACTCTTCATGACTGCCTTGTTCACTGATTTGAATCCTTTTCAGTGTCTTGTCTAATTTAAAATTAATTCCCAGCTTGTATTTGCATTCAAAGAGTCTGTCTGCCTGACCAAGAGGTATTTATATGGGACTGATGGGAGCTAGAACTTGATGCTATTTGTGGAAACAAGACCTTGCCTGTATGCAGTGCAGTGGAAGCTGCCAGTTTGCACCATAAGCGAGGTGCAAGCGGCAAGGGGCAGTTCCCAGGCTGTGGTGCTGTGTGATACCAACAGAGCTGAATGACAACAGCTCTAGCTCTGAACTTGAGTCTTACCTATATTGACAGTGTATCAGCTCTCACCATCTCTCATCATCTGTAGAGCTGATATAATGTTCCTACCATTGGATTCCAGCCAAAGAAAGTGTGGGTTTTTTTTTTTTTTTAATGTCAAGGGTTGAGGCATTTTGGAGATTGTTGAATGCAGGCAAATTGTTCATTAGTGTGCTGTTGCTGGCTACAGCTGCAGAACTTGAAAAGAGGTGATCAGTTATGCAAAGGTCAGAGCCTATTTGGAGGCTTGTGTTTGTTTCAGTCAAAATATTTTAACTTCAAATGTGAACTAAGGAAACCAGTTCCTTCCAAATTAATGTTTACACATTGTGACAAATACAGTTAGACTTCACTGACTGACCAGAGAGTAGCTCTGAAAAATATTATATTTTGAAGTTAATTCTGTGTAAACAGTTACAAAATGTTAGCAAATTTCCAAGTACAAGAGACAAGTTTTACCCAGAAGCCTTTGAGAGACATTAAAAGTCTCTTATTTGTTTGAAACTTTGAAATTTCAATTTTTGTTGAAACATTTTTCCACTTTAATATTTTGCCTATCATATAGAGTATTTCAATATTTTAGGAGTATGCAGCGATCTGGAGGATTTTTTTCAGATGTAATTTAGTATCTTCTTAGCAGCCACAGTGCGGACAAGTAATTATTAGGAGAAGTTATTGTTGGGATTAGTCTTCTAACTTGCAGAATGAATGTTCTCCTTTTAAGTAGAAAAATACTTTAAGCGTCTTTAACAGAGATTCTGCAAGGCTCTGATGATAATTTCTTTATCATTTAGATATAAAGGCAGGAGTCATAAGACAGCCTTAAGAGCTGTCTTGGAATAGTAGTTGGGGATCAAAAATTTATGGCATAGTAAAAGTATGAAATTGTGATGCCTCTGTCAGTGTAGGCATATGGTTATTTTTTTCATTAAACTCACCTTAAGAGTGACTTGTAGTAGAAATGAAATTTTAGGTTTTATATATGACTATATAAGATTAAGTTAGTGTCTTATTGTAATCTGGAATATTTGGTTTATGTTGACTTTACATTTTGGGGTAAGGGGGAAAAATATTAATTTTATTCTGTTCTTACTATTGGTCTAGAATGGGATGTTATACACGTGAATACTGGTCTAGAGGAAGCAGACAGCTGTTAGCTGAACACCTCCCTTATTCTTTCATGGAAATTGATTTCTGTTGCTCAGTGCCAGCCTTTTTTTTTCTGAACTAGATTCCTCCCCCACCCCGCCCTGTTCCTGCATTTCTGTCTTGTACTTTTGGAAGCACAAGTTCTTTTCTCTCCTCATTTTTCATTCTTGCTCTTTCCCTAAGTTGGTTGCTCTGACAGTCAAGGTAGCACATCACACACATCAAGGTAGCCCCCTCTTACTGTGGGACTTAAATAATAGTGCCGGATGCTCAGCTTCCTTGGCTACTTGCTTTGCTCATACTCTGTGTCTGCTCTGCCCTTGGGAACACATTCTCCCTCCTCCTGGTTTATACGTGGCAGGGTCTTAAGTACCAAGCTTTGCTACTTGCCATCACTTTGTCATCAATAGTGTAAGCAGTCTTCACAGCCCTAGAGAAGCCGCTGTTGTGCTGCACTTTATAGTACATCGAGAGGTTTTCCTACAGCTAGCAGCTGTGCGTGTTGCATGTTTCCATCTGCTGGAAGATGCTGTCATAAACAGTATCACTGTAGAAGTGTCCAGCAGCTGTGCTCCGAACAATGCTCAGGCTTTGGCAGGTGTTACTTGGAACACTCTTAGCTAAAGACACCTCAATGTTTTTCACATTCACAGAGTTAAACGTGCTAAATGGCTGTGACATGCTGGTGGAGGCTGATGTGGCTGGCATCCACACCTGGCCATCTGGGATCTGCAAATAAACAAGAGGGATAAACCTTCTCCAGTCTGGACAAGAGGATGCCAGTAATTCTAATGTTCTTGCTGCCTTCTTGTGACCAGGATCAGTGACTACCAAGCAATTTGTGTTGATGTAGAGAAGATTATTTTCTTTTCTTTTCTTTTTTTTTTGAATCTAGGCTTTTCCTGACAGGCATAAAACTTTTATTAAAGGGTAAGGGACTTGGAAGATACTTGTTTTTTGTAGTTATGCTATTAGATGTTCATAAGCAGTTTTTGCTTTTCTTTGCACTGTACCTCCACAGCAAGCTACATACAGAATATAAATGTAGCAATATTTCTAGTGATGTAACATTTCTAGTGTATTTATTAATAAAGAACAACAAAATATTAAACTAATGGAACAAGCTGTAAGTTTGGGGAAGTTGGAAAAATAAATATGCAGTGTTTCTCACTTAGTCTGCCCAGGTTTCCTTTGCCTAAATACTGCAGTAATGTGAGGATTTTGCTAGGTTGTTCATACAAAATAGACATCTCTGAAGAAGTGTTGCTTCAGATGAGTGTTCTGAGTGTTCATGAAATGAAGAAACTAGAACTAACACTTTTCACACTGGTAAAATTCTACTTGGCCCCCCAAATCTAAGAACTGTTTATTTCAGAGAGACAGAACACATGTATTTCTCTCAAACTGCAGTCTTCTATATGCCCATTTCAATGGCATTTCTACTTGAAACATATTTACGCAGGGCAAATGACATAGACCTGTCCTCTGTCCGTGAGTTATCTTGTACTGAATTTCTCTTTTAAGCATAGAGATTTGGTTTTAAAAGCTGTCTCCAAAGTTCAAGATGTACTTTGCAGAATATTGTTAAATAGATTAAATCCAAATTCAAATAGATATTTTTTGTTGAATTGTGTTTGATTTTTCTTTTTTTCTTTTTTTTTTTTATTAAGTGCAATTTTTCTATTAGTAGTGAAAATAATACAATACTGGAAAAAATATTGGAACTAGGGTAGATGGAGAGCTAGAATGTATCTGAGCAGAAAGTTAATCCTGCTGCAAACAGACAGTTCACAACACTGTTTTCTATCTTAAAAGAACGAATTAATACAGTGAATTCATCAAAATATCTTTCTTAGAGGTATGGTTATGATTGGTGCTTTCAAGTGCCAGCACTTAGAAATTGAATTATTTTTTTTTATTCGCACACCACTCTAAAAATTAAGATTGATTTGATCTGCCAGCATGTGACCTTTACAAATCACAACGCTACGTTATCACTTGTTCCTTTTTTGAGGAAAATCCACGTAGATAATACAGCTCTGATTTATTATTATCTTGGAATCAATGCATTCCTTGTAAAATTCTCTACTTTACAGACTTTGCTGTAAATAAAAATGTATCATATAGAAGCGATTTCTTTAGGACAATATTTGTGAACATAAGATTTGATAAATATACAATATTTGAAACAACACAGATTTGAAGAGTTAGCTATTATGAAGAAGTTGCAAGCAGTAGATTTTATTTCGAAGTGTGGAGATGGAAGTATTTTTTAGTGAATATCATGGCTATTTTTATTTTGCATGTCTCAAATAATGAGCAGTACACAACTGTAAACTAGCAACATTGTGTGCTAGATAAATATGCTTTTCAAGATGAACAAAACACTTTAGGCATATGAACGTACCTATAGGTTTTCAAATTTTTTTTGGTTATATCCTGAGTCTTGGTTAGTTTTCCTGAGTTTACCAGGAAAATGAGTGTTTTTTAACTATTATTGTTAGTCTTAATAGAATATTTGACCATGTTTGTTCTTTTGTACACACTAGGTGTAAGAGAATGGAGTTGAACTAAATAACTTGTCGCCACCAAAAGATACCCTTCTCTGAGCTGTGCCATTTCTTTCACTTCTGTCACCAGCTCTGGTGTTTGGCATTGTGAGATGCTTCAGCTCACTGACCCAGTACGAACCTCTGTGAGTTGAGGAACTTGCAAAAAAGGTGTTTGTAATCTACTTACAGTAAGGTCAAAGTTATGAAAGTTGCCATTTTTCAAATGTTTTTTCCCAACCACCTTCTTGCTACTTGCATAATTTACAACTCTCCATAGGATAGAACCTTATTTTAAGTGAATGTGTGAAATCACTGGGTTTTTTTTTCCTCACATGCTGCCTCTGTGGACTCATGAAGAGCAAACCCAGCAAAATCAGTTAGCTGACTTTTCTAGCTCATCCTGATGTACAGCTATTAGATAATGCACTGCAAATGTATGGGTTGGGTAGAAGGGAGTGGGCACCACTTCTGGCAGGGGCCTCTTGGTAGTTTGAATTAAGAAGTGCTGCAGCTTGTGTTACTGGGATTTTCTAAAATAAAAGCATAAGAACAAAAATACTGGTCAGGTCAGGCATTCAGCTATTTTATTATCCTGGGTTTTTCTCTGCTCATATGTGAAAAGATGACAAAATCCCTGCTTCTTTAGTTGTAAGAGACAGTGAATAGTTATATCTTCAGTCTCAGTTAATTTTTTCCCCCATCTTTCGTGAGTTTTTCAGCACAACTCTCCTTGGGACCTTTCTCTCTAGAGGAAACATTTATTTGTACACTATTTTGCTATCATCTGTCTCTTGGTTTCTCTTTGGGAGTATTTTCTCTGTTACACCACAGCAACTCAGATTTTTGGATCCTGTCTTTCAAGGAACCTTATCAAATGTCTCCTTTGTTGTGTTCATTTTACTTCTGTAAAAAAAAATTCTCCTAGAAATTTGAAAGATATAAAAAAGAGAGCTGTAAAAGCAGTAGTTTGAGAATGGTTCACTGCATCAATGGGATATTATATGTATATCTTGTATGTATAGATAAGCAAACTACACCTAGCATGTGTCCAGGATGTTGTTTTCAAATGTTATCATATTGTTGGGTCTATGGAAAAAAAAGTCTTCCACAGGATGAATTCAGACTTTCCCATTAGCTGGTCTTTATGCTTGTGCTTTTATTGTATTTACATTTTTATTGCTTCCTAATATTCTGAAATACTTGCCAGTTTGGAGGGGTTAGAAGACAACATCTGTAAGACTAAGGGTGAAAAAAATCCTGTGCCCTCTTTCAATTATCTTATTCTTTCTGGTTTTTATCCTTTTTTATAAGGAGTCCTCTTATGTGTAGGGAGGAATGAGATTTTCCTAAGGTAGTATTATTATCTTAGGAGATCTTCTAACATCAACAACAAGTATGTTTATCGCAACATTTTGGATGAAGGGGAAAGGTTTTACATTTTTTCGTTTACCAGGAATATTCAGGGCCAGATAGCTGGTCTTGTCTTCAAGTCTATTTTCAGCAAGCTGGTAGAAAACCTCAAAAGTCACTTTTTACCCCCAATATGACACTTGGTAACTATACTCATGGTGTTAATCTTTTCAGATTATGATCAAAATAAGATTATTCAGGTCATCTGCCTTGCAGGGAAAGTTTGAAAACCACTAATGAGAAGGTATACATTTTTGTAAACTGAGCAAGCATTATATGAGAAGTAGTGAGAGATATTGAATTCAGCAACCCTTAAAAGAAAGACATCCTCTTAACAAATCCATTGGGATTTGTGTCTGTGATGTATGCCTGAAATCTTTATCCTCTTTACCTGAGTTAAATTCAGTGGTTAGCAGTAAAACTTGAAGAGTACATGGTGTGGGAAGAGCTGTAGAAAGAGAGAATGTTTGCAGCCCCTTTGCTCTGAGCTTGGCTTTGGGGTTTTGGGGTTGTAGCAAACCTTGACTTGGTATAGAGGAAGGGAGGAAAACCCTTTGCTTCTTCCAACAGTTGTTGCTGGCTGCTGCTGGGAGAAAAATCAGTGAAAAAAAGTGTATTAATTGGTAAAGATTCCAAGACTAGGAAAGACAGGCTTATTTTGGCGCATAAAGGTAATTTTTTCTCTATTTAAATAGTTTACATTTCCCAAGAGAATGCTTCAAGCCATACTTTACACATTGTATCTTTTAGTGAAGGTTGTGATTTGTGATTGTTTTCTCTGTTTGAAACATGGGTTTCAAAGCATTACGCACCAGTGGAGCTTCACTGAAAAGTATTCTTTATGCTAAGTAAGCTTGCTATTATGTGTTCTTTATGTAGTTTGTAATATAGCTTCTAAAAAAAGGGGGGAAATTTGCAATAAATCTTAATCTGTGTTGTCTATTAAGTCTGCTTTGTTACCGTGAAAAAGTGTATTTGGAAAGCTCTTGAGAGGCAGTATATGAACTTGAACAACCAGATATGAAAACATTAGGGGTTTTAGACATTTTCATACAAGCCAGTTCAAGACTTTTTTAATATAAAATGCACAGCTGCATGTGGATTGTCAATTATTATGTGAGGCAATTAAATAGCCATGAAAGAAACAGCTATGGTAATTACAGATAGTGTCCATACAGTGTGTTACAAACAATGCTTTTTTTAATACTCATCACAAATTCTGAGATTCTGACTAATCACGCTAAGGTGAGTTGTCAAAGCTTATTTAAAATTGGAATGCTGGAATGTAAATCATTCAACAAGCTAGACAAATTTTTCACAGTGGTAGGCTAATTTATACTTGTGTGTGACCTTGAAAACTGTATGTGTGATTTTGTTCCAGACATTAGACTCTTCAAAGTAGTAAGATTAAGCATATATGTAAGTATTAGCAGGTTTAGTGGCATATGGCTGTTGTACACACTCCAAAAAATCCATTTGTTATCATTTTTTATTTAATGCCTGTTTTCCTTTGAGCCTGGACCATAGTGCCCTCTTCCTCCCTCCTCCACCCTCCAATAAAAATTAATGAACAGTGGTTTTTACTGCTGCTAGTAATGCTTAATGATCTTAAGATTTTATGTTGATAATGCATTCATTGAATTTACAAACTTTCAAACAAGTAATGCAAATTTTTCATGTAGGTGTTTTCCATCATTCATCAGTGTTTTCATATTACTTCAAAATTTAGGAAAGAACCTTACACTGAGATGCTTTAATGGGTTTGATTTATTTCTGAGTTGTGTATATTTCATAGATGTTTCTTACAATCATGCAATAATTTAAATATAAAAACTGAAAACTGTATCAAAATTGGTAATGTCACATTAATACTTCTTTTGTGTGCACTGACTGTGTTTTAACAACAAATGAGAAATATTTAGGTTTTTTTCTTAGTATAGGTTGCATTGGTGCTTGTTATGAAGCATATGACACAACAAATGAATTGTGCATGGTAGTCATTATACCAATTTCTTGTTTACAGCTGAAGACAAATTCCTAGCTCTCCATTTTTGTTTACCTTACTTTTTCAGTATGGTATGCTGAGAAGATTACTGGTGGTAAGCAAGTCCAGCAAAAAATGTCATGTTCATGAGCACTGGTTATCAGTGTTCATCACAGCAGCCCAGAGAACAGGATTCTGAACTGGGCAGTAAAACTTGCTGGTACAAATTTATTTGAACTAATTAGCTTGAATGAAGTGTCTCTTTTGCTCTGCTGTTCGCTTTTATTTCACTCTTCACCAGAAAAAGTGCATGAAACTGCAACATTTGACACTCTTTCCAACATGGAAAATCACCAACAATTTTATAGAGCACAGTGATGTTACTGGTTGTTACTGGCTTGAGACAAAACAGGGAGATACGAGTTATTTCAATTTCTTTGTTTAAAATTTTGGTCTAAATGGAAGTTACTGTGCCCATTGATCAGTTGAATGCAGTCTATATTGAGCTTACCTTATGCTTTTTTGTCTTGTTTATAAAAATTAAGTAACTGCAGTAATTTGCTGAACTTACAGTATTAATTTCAAGGTATGTGTCCTATCTTTTGGGGTGGGTATTTTGTCCTGAAGAGTCAGGCTGGTTTCTAAGACTTAAGTATTTGTTTAAGATGAGAAAGAGCAGCATTGAGTCTCAAATGGTGCTGGGCAGAGAGAGTGTTTAAATTGGATATTGGGATGAATTTCTTCAACAGAAGGATCCTCAAGAACTGGAACAGGCTGCCCAGGGAAGTTGAGTCACCATTACTGGAGGTGTTTAATAGACATGTAGATGTGGCACTTTAAATGACATGTTTTTGTGTTGGACTTGGCAGTAGGTTAACAGTTGGACTCAGTGATCTTAGAAGTTTTCTTGAACCTAAATGATTCTATGATTGGTGCGTGGCTAAGGAGAACCTGCAGCTGCTTTTCCTGAACAGCAGCTCGTATCACTCCCATTTGTAAGTGCAGTAGCTGCTCCGTTAATCGGTAGGAGAGTAGCCTAATGATCCCCAGCATTCCCCCTGTCTGACAAATATACAGGTAGCATACCTGCCTGAAGGGAAAAACAAATTACTTTTCTTAGAATTACTGTATCATTTAGAATATATGCAGTATATGCAAATTCTACCACAAGAACCACATATTTGTATTGCTCCCTTTAGCAGACAGCAAAGAATATCTTGTTACCCTAGAGCTGTGCAAAGGAACCTACATGTTTATTAGAATTTTTTTGTACATGATATAATCTAAAACTACACGTGGTAGTAATGTAATTCTTTTGAGAGAAGCAGAGATGATCATACAAAATGATCAAGGACTCAGAAGGCACTATGACTGTCTGGATTACTCAGGTTTGCGCAGGATATGTGTAGTAGGAGATTGCAAACATGCAGCACTTGAAAGGTGGGATGTTTATAACCACTTTTGAGTCTTCAGCATGCTTTTGACAGTCTGTATAGAATCTAGATGTTTAGGGAGCTTTGAAATTAAAAAACAGAGACTTTGTCCTGCTGTTAGAACAACAAATACCTATTTGTGGTATTTTCTCTCACACAAGGGTTTTTGTTGGGTTTTAGTTGGTTGTTTGGTTTTCTTTTAATTTTTGTGAAATTGATAGTGGTTGTGAGTGAAGGACGATTGGGAGGAAGGTTACCCTCTTCAGGATAGAGTGCTGCTCTTCTTTCTGCTGAAGCCTGAGAGAGGAGTTCATTGATCTCAATAATGAAGACATTGAAAAGTCCTTCAGCAAAATCAGGGAGACCAGATTTGACATTGTGATATATCTAAAGTTATTTGGTGAGAAAGTAGGAAATGGAGAAAAAATGTCAGGTAACAAACCACAACCTGCTAGACCTTATTTGAACACTAGGGATTGTGGAGGGGGTTAGTTTGTTCCCTGCAACAGGGGTTTGGGGTTTTTTATAAGTTTTACTTTTTATTTGAGAGGGAAAGCATCATAGTCTTTTGTGTGCCATTAGGTGGTCATGTTCCTTAGTTAATGAGTTAATTTCAGCCAGAAGAAGAAAGGAATGAAATAGATGGGGAAAAATACTTTGGTGCTATGTTCTGCTGTATTAACTGGGATTTATTTTTATTTTTTTTTAGTATCGAAGAGTACTCTAGCTTTCCTCATGGTTAAACACAAACCTGTGGGTCAGTGCAGCAGCCTTCAAAATTGGATGCATGTTAGAGTTCAATACAATGTCAAGTTCAAGTTTTAACTTGTTTGTTTGTTTTGTTTGTTCGTTTGTTTGTTTTGGGTTTGGGTTTTTTG
>VXBX01000330.1:97149-125164 GCA_013400415.1 Scytalopus superciliaris
ATGGAGTATTCACTATAATACAAATAATTTCCATATGTATTTAAAATAAGCTTTCTTGGAAAAAAAATGTTACAATTTAAGTGAAGGGAAGAGAAGATTCAAGTAAACAGTAATTAATCCCTTAGACACTATATTGCATGAGTCTGTCTTGCTCTGACAGATAGCATTTTCAAATAAAACTGCATATTGTATGTGTGTATATTGACAGCCTTCTAGTGCACTTGTTAATCACAGGATTAAAGAGGAAGTGGCATTGAATGTACAGACTTGTCAAAAAGGCTTGGAGCAGTGTGTTCTCAAGTGTTAATCTTTGGAAAACAGGTGATTATGCTGCTCATATTTATGATTAAGAAATGTTCTTCAAGTACCACTGTTTCTGTGCATCAGTACCAGATTGCCTGGTTACAATACGTATGCTGGCATCTGTCTATTTTATAATTAAACACAGGCCTGTACATCAAGTATCTGAAATAGCTACAGCAAACGTGAGTGCTGGTACTGTGTGTATAACTGCTGAAACTTGTCATTCCTTTGTGCTCCTATTATTTCTGGAGTCTAAGCTAAACAGACTAACTGCTGCTAAGAAGCTGTCAGGGGATGCATGTCAAACACTAGGTGTATCATGCGATCGGACCAGCATTGGGATAGAGAAGTCAGTGGTTGGAAAAGGAAAAAAAGTGACCTTTTTCTATCAACATTGTCTTTACACTGAAAGGAACAGATGAGTTTCTGAATTATTCACAGTACTGGAAGCTTATAATCGTTAGCAATGGTGGCAGCAGCAGAGTGTCAAGACAGGGGTTGGGTTTTTTGTTAAAATGCCTGATTCTGAAGCTCATCAAAGGATTCATTTCACAAAACAGTCTCTGGGAATTTGGGTATTTAAGAGCTGTGGGAGCAAGGGCAGTTTCTTCCAAAGAATCAAGAATGAGAATATTTTCTTCTTGATTTTGTAAGGATCTGTGTTGAAATAAAGGGTAATATTAATCACAGGTCTTATGCAGTAATGGAACAAAGAGGCTCTGTGAAAAGGGTTTGCTGTTTCAGTGAGTAATTTCTGTGAGTCGGTTACAATGTTAGGAAAAAAGCAGATTTTTTTAACCCATAATATAATTGCTAGATATATAAATTACCTATCCATCTAAATGAATTAACCAATTCCCATAGTAGCAAAATGTACTTCAAACAGTCAGTAAGACTGTCGGTTATAACTGATATGTGGTGGAAGGTAAGGCTTTTCTTGATGTCATGCATAGTTTTGCCTGCTTAAAATACAGACTGTTTATTGTTTCCTCAAAGTAGTTAGCTTCTAATGATACAGCATTTAAAGATCTCTTGTTTCAGTAGGTCAAATTTAATACCATATTCTTTAAAGTTTCTTCTCCGTTTTAAATTCTGAAATCCATTGATGATTATTATTATGAATCTGGAAAATAGACACTTGGCTGCAGTGTGTAATAATTATGCCATGGTTTAACATGTCATTAGTGTCCTATGACAAACACTCATCAGTCAGATGCTATTGCCCAAATGAGAGCTTCTGTGGCAGCATCCATTTTCATCATTACTCTCTACTTCATGGTACTAAAGACAAAGGTTTTGCATATGGGGAAGGTAAGGGAGAAGTGCAAAGTGACTGGAGAGTTAATGTCTGCAGCTCTCAGGAAACCACGTTTTTTAAAATCTTCAAAGCTTTTACAGTTCTCTTTGCTTTTAAAAACTGTTTCTCATAGATGGGAAGGTGTGTTTTGTTGATACACTCAGAATCTTCTTAACTTAAAAGGACACATGCCAAAGATAAAGAACCAAGATTTCCCTAGGAGTCCAGTTAATGTTTCAACAGTCTAATAGTCCATAGGAGTAGAAAAGCATCTTTAATAGTAATTTAAGATTTTTAAACAGAACTTCCAAATGTCTGCCATTTTTGGTGTTAATTGTTCCCCTGGATTGTGAGGGTGGAAATAAAATGGTGGGAGCTGTTTCCATGAAGTCACCAGCATTCCCTGCTCTCCACCACACAGTGTCGTTCATGGTGGGTCTGGCATCTTACTTGATCTTGGTCCACTTGGGGCTGGTTTTATATATTTAATTGTAGCCTGCTTTGTTCGCATCAGTTCCCAGCCTGGGTTTTGGGGTTTACTCCAAAGCCTTCGCCAGCCTCAGGTGACACAAAGGGTTCTCCTTGTTACGCAGTGATTACTGTGGGGTGTCAGACATTCCCTCTGTGTTTTCAGGTTCAGGCAAGGCAATAATTGCTTTACCACGTGGCAGCTGTTAAAACCAGCTCAGGTCAAGGCAAGCCCAGACCCCTCTTGAGACTCCGTGTTGTTCAGACAGTGCAAAGCCTCTGGCCTTTCACCAGCATTGACAAGAATCATATTTATTGGGCTACTTCATATATAGAAATACAATTAGATTAAAGCTTTCTGAAATCATGTGCTTCTGGCTTGTATTTTCTGTCTGAGGGAATTGTGTCAGTCAATACTACCAAATGCACTCAAAACCAGACTGAAGTCATAGCTGCAGGTCAGAAACTTCTTATTTAAATCTGCCTAAAGAGTTATCTTTTTTTTTCTTTAACGATAAAGCCAAGAAGATAAGAACCATAAGGTAAAGCTGTGCTGCCTGTTTTCTCCAAATGCTATCAGAATCCCCCTTGTTGCTTGTTGCTTCCCCAGCTTCATGACTCTCCTGTGTGCTGCACCAAGGCCCAACTTCAGCAGGAGAGGTATGGGATGATCCTGGGGGTGCTTAGGCCTATTCAGCTGTGGAGTGCTGGAGCACAGAGTTGGTCCTCTTGGAAGAGTATTTAAATGAGGGCATCGGCAAGGGGGAGAGGAGGGAAGGGATCTCTTGCAGTTGCTATTGCTCTTCATGTTGCTTTTCTTGAAAAAACAAGAAAAGATGTTCTATTTGATTTTTTTTTTTTTTTAAGTCAGTTTTAAACTTAGTTTCTGGTAAGCATCTGCCAAATCTAGTTTGCTTCCTCTTCAGTCAATAGGGAGAACATAAACTCCCTCAAAAGACTCCCAAGTCTTTTTTTTCTGGTTGTTGCATGAAAACCCAGACTTTAGAATTTTATCACCAGGATTCTGGCAAATGGTACTTTGTGACTCTGAACTGTGTCTCATTTGAGGAAGCAAAGCTGCTTCATGATTTATGGATAAGGCATTCAGAAATTTAGTTCGATTCAGAAATTGAGACTGACAGATTGCTTTCTAAGGAAACTGTATTGTGTCCTATCGCAAGTATGGCACAGACTGAACTGGTATGCATAAGTGTTCAGGACTGACATCCTGGTGAGGTAAGGTACTACTTCATTAGTTCCTTGTATTTTACGTGTTACTGAATCACTGGGACACAATCTCTAATTTAACAATTCTGCAGGGCAGTCAGTGCCTGTCATGTACCAACCCATGGTGGTTTTGTTGTTGATTACATGTTTTTGTGAAAGGTAAATAAATGCTTAAATAGGAGGTGGAAGATACAGCCTCACAGCAATGTTTTTGACTTGCTGATAGACAGTATTTCTCATGCGACAGCTCCTGAGAAATCTGGCACCTGTGCCAAAAGCTTCTCCCTCAGGTACACAGGAACATAGCCCTGAGGGATAATAGGTAAGGAAATACAGAGCAATACGTAGCAATATTTTGCTATTTTTAGTGATGCTGGTTTTGTTTCCGTTATAAATTTCACTTTAGTTGAATAAATAGGTAAAAGGAATTTGGAGGCAATTACAGTCTTGTGTTTTTTCTAGCTTCAAATTCCACAGTTGTACTTCGCATCTTTGACTAATTGCTTTGTAGCCTACATTTAAAAAATTCTACCCTTTTTTTTTTTTCAATGGGGAAAGATTCCCTCTTATTCTTCAGGGCAGATGGAAGAGAGACTTTAAAATCTCAACTTACATAGTTACAAGAATATTCCTGCCTTGCGCCTTCCTCGAATACTCTCTGGCTGTCTTGATTTGGTCACTTTTACCATAATTTTGTGAAGAGACAAATTGTCAGCATCTAGATGGTTTGGAACATACAATTGCTGAAGGAACTGGGGAGTCAGATTAGTTACATGCATTTCCCAAGCTGACTTAAGTTAGTTATATAGTTGGTTTTGCTTTATATTTAAGAGAAGAATACTTTTAATAATACTTTCCCCATGGCATGTCTTTCATGGGTGGTTTTATTTGTATATAAAAAAGTTCACATTTCACTAGCTTTGTAATGTTCAATTGAGCTTTTTAAGCATTAAGGAAACAAGAGCTGCACATGGGTTAAGATCTGATGGTTATATGTTGTGTCATTCCACAGAGTATAAAATGTCTCTTTACCTTTCCAATCCCTCTTTTACTTGCTTTGCTCTAGTCTCCATCAGTATATTGCAAACTCTCTGTGCAAGTCTGTCTTTCTCTGTTACAGCTGTGGTTGGTGTTTATGGGTTTGTTTAGTCTTTTTTCTGGATTTTATTTGCACTGCTTGCTGAATGTGTCTGTGAGGATTCTCTGATTACATATACTTAAGCTATATGGAGATCCTAAATGACATAAAGGTATATTAAGATTGCCTTTATCCCTCCAGTTCCCCCATATGAAAGATAAACTCCCCCAATATCAGCAAATAACCTATGTTAAATCTTCTTCTTTCTGACACCTGCATCTTGGAAACCTTGATTAAGTTACACACAGAAACTTGTATTACTAATCCTACCCGACTGCTTTATGCAGCTGTGTGTGAGGCGGTATGAGCTGTACGAGGCAGTCTGTGTATGAATTGGAGGTGTGCAGTAGCACATTCATTGTTCACAGCTGAATGAGACCTTCCCAGACAATGAGTGTGTCCAGAAATGATAGCCGAGCAGTCTGAACCCCTTCATTCACCCTGCTGCCTGTGCTCATCCTTTCACCTGGATGCGTTAAGAGCCTATGATATTAATCAGAACGGCTCCAGTCTCAGAGCTTATCTACATCAGTGGTTTTAAAAGTGCACTCTTCTGTCAGCATCATTGCATCTGCACAATAAATTTTGCTAGCTTAAGCTGTGACTTCTAGTAAATTCATCTCTGCTGGCAGAACTTTTCAATACAGACTGGATCGTTCAGTACTGTGTGTTTTTATGGATGTTCTTCAGCTGTGCGAATATGAAGGCAAGATTTTGATGCCACCAAGTTCAGGTACAGGTGTCAGGTGTTTTCTCATTTTTCTAATGCCTGCCTGATTTCCTTCAGTCCTGGACCACCCCTCAGGAGTAGGAGAAAATGATCAGTTTTTTTCTGAAAGTTAGATGCTTCTGAACATAGCTAACGTAGTTGAAAGAACTTTAACTTAAGCTTCCTACTATGCTATAGAGGTCTTCACTTTAGGAGGGACATGAGCCCCTCTACTGCATTGTGTAGATCAAGAAAACTTCCAGACCTTACCTTTTCATGCATCCCATGCTCTTTTTCTGTTTCCAAAAAAACAGTCTCAAGTATCTAGACAATTCAGCAAAAAGTTAATTCTTGGAAGTACCTGTACTGCAATGAGGCCTGTGTCCTTGAATATACAGTAAAAAAATCAGTAGTAGTTTAATATTAGGTATAAGAACGTGCAAAAAAAGAATGTTCCACTCTGTATTTAATATTGAAAAAGAATTAGAAATATTTGAAGCAGGATGGAAATTAAACTGCCTGCTCATCCATCCATGTAGTCCATATGGACTTGTTTCAGGCATTTTGATTGTCACTGTGGGAAAGATTCTTTTCCTTGTTCTGCTTGTGCTTTCCACATCCCAGAAATTAGTGGAAGCCTGCAGTGTTCCTGGCTTTCAGTCTTGCACCTGTGCTTGCTAAACTTACCTGGTAAGAAATACAATTACATATTGTTTAGGTGTGGTGCAACTGAACTGTGGAACTTCTCTACAAACTCCTATTGGGTCTAAAAGGATTTAGTTTATAATTGTGAAATATTTTCATTATTCAGTTATTGTTAATTGTCTTTGTGTTTGGAGACCAAATTTTCATTTATGTTATTAAGAGAGATTTTTAAAGGATAGAAATTGCCCATCCTTTAACTTCCTGTTGCTGAAGTGATTTTTTGCTTTAATTAGAATGATTTTTAATCAATAATTGTACTAAGAAATTCCAAGTATACTATTAAGTGGTAATTTAAAGGACTTAAGCAACTCCCCTTCCCCCCAAAAGAATAATGTTCAGCTACTCAGTATTTATCGTGGAAGTTTGTGCTTATTTTGGAAAACTGGGATCATTTTTCAGTGAAGCATTTTTTACAAGTTGAGACTGGTTTCTCTGAGATATGAGTGCAGTGGATCAGGTGCTGTCACTGGGCTCTGCCAGCAGCAGGACAGCTGCATCCCCATGGTCAAAATTTGGTGGCATGTGGAAACACAACCAGGTACCTTACCTACAGGTAATACACAGGAGTGGAAGAGGAGGTCAGCTGGAAGTAGTTCTTTCTCCTACTTCCCCAGCTTTCTGAAGGAGATTTTGAATTATTAAAGGTTAATTGTTTTTTAAGTACTGTTATCAGAGAGGATCTTGGTAGTCAGGTAGGGCCATGCCAGAGTAGGCTATGTAGACCCTTTCAGAGAGAAATGTAGTCCTTTAAACACAATTTCTAATTACTGTGGGAAAATTTGTGTCTCACACAGCCAAAGAACTTTAAAAACGCATTATTCTTTTGTTTGCCCTATTCAAAGTCCTACTTCTGTTAAATTGGAGACAAAACCTGGGGGGTAAGAATGGAACGATTACAGGACAAAAAGTTTTTGTGTGACCTTTAAGGTAAGGCTAAAAACCTTGTACAATGAAAAGGATGGTCTGGAAGAGAGTTGGAACGGGGACTGCAGAAAGGAGGAGATCCAGCAGGGCAAACAGCCTCCAGCCTTTCCTGTCAGCTGATGTTGGATCATGCTGAAGAAGAGAGAATTAGAGGTTGTGACAAGAGGACACAGCTTGTGCAGAGAGGGATGCAGGAACCTGGGGAGTGTAGAACACATGACAGCTTATACAGTCTGAATAGGAAGGAGTGTTGAATACAATAGTAATGTAAACATAATCAAGCTAAACAGTGCTTTAGTACATGTTATGTAGGTATTAACTAGTAATTTTTCACACTACTGTGTTAGGAGTAGTAAATGAATGTTGTGACATTATGAATATTGAGTACTTACATTTCATGTTTCTTGTTTGTTATCTCTGTGGTTTTGATTTGTTGCCGTTTTGAGAAAGTGGGGTAGGGGAGGCAAGAGGAAAAGTTTGAACAAAACAGAGTTCTTGAGCATTAAAAAAAGTTGGCAGTGTGCCTTATCAGTCTTACTCATCACTCTTTATTAAGATGAGTCACTAAATGATTCTCCAGATTATCAGGCTGCAACAGTATCATAATTATAATGTGACTGGGACTGAAAAATCTGGTTACCTGTCAGATCATTATGAATAGAAAAATTTTGTGAATGTCTCCTGTTATGTGGACTCTCAGTTTTCACTGTGAGATGCTGTGCTTGGAAACCAAGGCTGATGCTGTATGTGTCTTCCATGTCATGCCACCACAGCAATAGCTTCAACACCTACACTTAGCTATTTTTTTTTCTTCGCTCTTCTGTGTGTCCTCAATGACATCCTTGTTGCAGTTTCCTCAGGTCCTCCTTTCATTTCCAGACACCTTCACAATAATATTTTCCGCTCAGCCTTGTCACTGTATGCCCAGCTCTTGCATGTCACATGTAATATACTTCATTTCCCTTATAGTGACTTGAGAAATGTATTGTTTTTGAAGCCTCACTACTGTCAAATTGTTTGAAATTAACTCTGAGTTGTTGAAGGGGGAGTTGAGTGATCGACAGCCTGTTCAGATGGTGAAGCTGACATTCTGATAGCTTTGTTCTCCAAACAGAAATGCAGAGATGGTTGTGCTGTGCTCTGCTTGGGGATTCAGGGACAGTAGCACCTTAACTGATGTTCATGGCTTGTTATATGTTGTTCTTGTGTCAGGGTCTCCATCCCACTTGTTTTAGATTTAAAAATCTGTGTCTCTTTCTGCAACAAAAGAGGACTATGTGGAAGAACCTTGAGCAGGTGCAAGAGTAAATTTGGGAGACACCATTCAAGAAGAAATACTTGCATAAATTAGGAGACCATTAAGATAGGTTGAGTAAGAACACAGCGAGGGGAAAATAATGTGTAAAAGACGGAAAGGGAAGGAGATGATTGTATAAAGGTGGAATTTTAAGTTTAAATGAGTAGAGGGAAATATTTGGGCCTTTTTATTTGCTGCTGAGTAATGAATTACCCAGTGCTAAGTCTCTCTGAGTTTCTTACTTTTCTCCGAAGTAAATGAGTCACAAAGTTTCCCCCTTCTGAAGTTTTCTTTGTTCCCTTCCTCCACTTGCTCTTTTGTCTTTCACTCTTCTCTCTTTCTAGGTTTGCAGTGTTATTTCTCTTCCCCATAATTAATGTTGCTATAATGGGTGCTACTGATTCTGTCTCCCTCCATCTTCTCTCCTGAGCTTGTTTTGTTATTCATTTTTTCTTTACACTGCAGCATTTCGGCTCTCTTAATTTCCTTTGCCTCTCTGTCTTTTCATCACATATTCTCATCCTCATTCTTTCTACAGGAGCACACCACATTGTTACACTCTTTCAGTCTTTGTGTTCTCTTTGTCACTTAGCTCTCTCAGCCCTTTGAGATAAAGCACATCTTACACAAATCCCCCAAATTAGAGGCAGACACTTCCTTGAAAGATCAGAGTTCACGACAGTTCCTGCAAATTGTTCCTCTGAAGGAGGAACAGAAATTGTCAGTGTAACCCTGTGCCAAGTTCCTGCCAAGAGGCTGTTCTTGTTCACAGAGCAGTTGGTCCATTATCTCAGCCTTTCGTCCTTGCAAGTTACGGATTTTGTGCAGGGCCTGCTTAGCAACTTAATAGCCAGAACAGCCTCGGGCTGTATGTGTTACATGGGCGGCTCCTGGTTGGTTTCAGTTATCTCTTTAGAAGGTTTGTAGCCTTGCTGTTGGGAGGGCTTCCAGGGCACAGAATTAGCTGTAGCTCTCTCTCAAATGCTGCTATATAGTCTCCATAGCCTCACAGGAAAATGCCATCCAGAGAAGTACTCCTTTGTTTCCCATCATTGCAGATGGTGAATTATCTCTTTCTGCCCATATGAAGGAAAGTATGAGGTGTTCTTTCCCTCTTCTCCCCCACCCCCAAGGATTTCAATTTTAAGTAATGGCAGCAAAATTGTTATATAAACATCAACCTCTGTGACTAACCAGGATCCTGCAGAACTCTATCTTGATGGTTTTCCTGACTCCTATTGCAAGAAACTTCTGTAATGAACATAGAGTACATTTATTTGTTGTTTGTTCTGTCTCTAATGTAGTTAAAATTTTTAGATAGGCTATGTAAAGTAACTTGTATATTAACATTACATTCTGTAGTGATGGTAGATATGAGTTCTGTTCCCCTGACATGCAGAAAAATGCTTGAAAAATACAAAACATTTTTTACTGGTCTTCCTTATTATTCTTTTGTGCGTGTGTGTGTGTGTGTGTGTTTGTTTGGGGGTTTTGTGTGTTTGTTTTAAATCTGATTCTAAAATATAGGGTTAGTTAATGACTTAAGGAGACTTTTAAAGCTTAGCTTGTGAACTGCCTATCTGACAGGCCATCTGCTTCCCAGTCCCCCTTAAGAAAGCTGACTTCAGATGCATCCTCTCTAGTTTTTGTGCTGGCAGACAGACTTTATATTAAGAAGTGAGTTTCTAGATATGATGACCTGAAATGTCCATGTATTAAGAGTCATCAGTTTGACTAATGGCATACCATGGCTACAGATCATCCTAAGCACCTCTTCAAAGTGTCATTTTTCCAGCTCAGTTGATTTCTGACATATCTCACTTTATCAGCCATTGAAGTGGAAATTTCATCACTCTTTTATGCTTTTTGAGTTTTTCTTAGTATTTGTTTGTAATAGGTTTTATGGGTGATTAGTTGTGTGAATTGTGAAGGGTTTTTTGTGGACAGAAGATTTTCTTAATTTTTGCATATTGCACTTTGGCTTTTTAATCTACTTGTTTACATGTATCAGTTGAATTTGCTTTGTTCTTTTAATATTAAGAGGCATCCAAGTCCTATACCTAATGCAATTTGTAGCTAATGCAATATTTACATTAGTTTAATCTGTAAACAATTACGGATTCAAAAGAAATTATTATTACATTAAAATAATTGCACTTGCAGTCATGTATCTGTTGAACAGCACTACTTAGATGCTATTTTCAGCAACTGTTGTCAGTGCTGAGAATAGGCACTGTCTTGACTAGCAGCCTGTAAAATCCTCTCCTCTTATTCCAGACAGAAGTTCAAGCCTGCTTCTTCTCCCAGAAATCTTAGGGTTCTTGCACTACTGTATTTATGTAGTAGTGTATCATGAAAGGATATTTGATCCCCATGTAAGCAAGTTTTCAGACTGTGCTTGTACTAAGGGGTCAGTGTGAAAAGAGTGATTATTCTTAATTTGTAATAATGGTAATTAAAAACAAAAATAATAGTAATTCAATAATAATGAAGGCCTTTGCAGCTGGGAATATTATGATTCTTCGGAATGCATAAATTTTTAGATTTAGGTGTTGCAAAGGAAGTTCGTGGTATGTAATATTTAAGTTCCTACTCTGTGTCTGTTTTGCTGGCCTCAAGGAGGAAAGGGCTCTGCTCCCAAGAGCATGCTCCTTGCTGCTTCTTGTGAGACTGAGTAGGAGAGATGTTGTTTGGCCTTCCTCATAACAGTATTTCAAACTTTATTACTGTTCCTCTGTAATAAAGAAATGTACAAGTTTTATCTTCCCATTTTTGAAATAGCACTGTATATATTAATGACTCTCATTAGTCTCAGAACTGATTCCAGTTTTGTTTTCTGTGTTTTGAGATGTCTAAAATGGAGATAGACATTGAAACTATAGTAGATCCATAGATCAACCCAAGCAATGGCATAATATTTTCTCTGCATTTATCTCTTCATTTTGGTAACAAATATTTTATTTTTTACCTCTTTACTAGTTCATGCCTGTGAGGATTTTTAGATATCAAAGGACATAAATTATTGAGGTATATTTAGACTTCCTAGTCAGGTACCTTGATGTTCATTGAATCAGGTTTAATGCTAGAAGAAGTCTCTCTGAGTGAAAGGTGGGGAGGGAGCACCATGTATGTGAGGCACGATTGCCATCCTATTGCTAAACTGTAATAACCCTTTGAGGTACTCAGAGTTGAGCTGCTGAATGAAATGCAGTAATTTTGCATAACACTTTGAAAGGAATACTAAAGTTATACCTGGGTGTTTTGGACAACAGTGCAGGATGACCCTAATGCCTCTCTTGGCATTTATGTCTGTTATACTTTTCGATATTGCAGTGTAGGACTTAAGTGTTGAGGCTTTTTTTATTGTAAAAAGGATAAGTAACTGTGGTTTGCTTTGGGTTTTGTGTTTTGTGGTTTGTTTGTGTTTTTTTTTCCTGTTTCACTACACTGACTTTATTTTGTGTTGCAATAGGTGATTAAGAGGAACTGATGAAAGGCTGTTCTGGGGAATTTTAAATGCAGTGTAAAATTTCTAATGGGCATCAGTCAACTTTGGGCTGAGTCTGAGACTTCAGTCATTGAAGCTTTGACACCTGTGTGTGAATATGCTTGGTTTTTGTGTTTGCACTTGGTGTCTCTACAACACTTAGAGGAAAAGAAAGAATTTTGATAATTTATTCATATTAATTATGATTTTTCTGTAACTCATCTGACTTGGGAATTAAATATTGTGCTAAATGTGCTGATGATGTCAGAGGTCTACAACATACCCTGACACGTAAGGGAATGAGCTCTCTGGTCCTAATGATCTGGTCATGACAAGAATTGCTTCTCTGGTTCTACTGCTTGCCTTCTAAATTAAGTTGAAAGAAATATTTCAGTATTAATTTTAAAATGGGCATCTCTTTATGGTTTTGGAGTGATTGTAAAATTTCGAGTGACACTGGGAAAGTACAGTCTGAGTCTGCAATCAGCTAAGCTATATACAGAAATGGGATGAGCATGACTGTATCAGAGCTGACATGTCAGTCTGGTGATTAGTGTACACCCTCCTGTGTAATTCAGCCTGGAGCCTGTAACATTGGAGAGATCACTGAAAAGGTCATGGGAGATCCCAATGCTCAGTGACACAGATGAGCATCCTCAATTTTTACACTTTGAAAAGTATTAGACAGAAACTTAAAGTAATGGCATGCACCAGTTAAACCTTTTCAATTTTCTACAGTATATGCAGGCCATTTTAGGTTAGCTTTGCAATATAACATGAAGCAATATATAGCACAGCTGTTTTGACATGTTTTTGTGAGTGTATGAGTTAGTGGTTCAATAGCTTTGTAAATGTTGCTCTATGAAAATTCCTTAATTTAGTTGGAATGAAGCTATCTGATAGACTATAAATATTGACATATGGGCAAAAAATTCCTTGCAGATGAAGGCAAGTGTTTTTATAACCACACAAAATAAATTTAATTTTATTTGCTTTTAAATTTTAATCTGATTTTTCCAATTAGTTGCTGTGCATTTGGGTAACTCCCCCAGAGATGCTGCTTTTATATTATAGGAAACAGAGGAGAAGAAAAAAAGGAAATATGTTCAAAATTGTGCAGCAGTGGTTCATTTCAATCTGAAGATTTGAGTGGAAGAACTTGTTAATATTTTAGGTACAGTGATCTTTACAAGAAAGAAGCTGAGCAGATGCACTAAATGACAGTTTGGATTTTTTTATTAAAACAGTTTTCTCAATATTTGAAGATATTTTTCTTATTTGGGGTGTAAGGGGTGTTTTCTAGAAAAAAAATGGGTGCTTCATAATGGGACAAGTTAAGATCTTGTAAAGCGATCTGCAAGTCTTTTGTTTGACTTGTCACTGCTGACTTACTCTACTTAAATATTAACACAGATATGTGTTTTTGTGTTCTGCAGATACATTTGTGATCTCTTTTTCTGCATGTTGTCTGATCACAGTAGAGAACATTTATTTGTACACAGTTTTTTAAGGTAGCTTTTATTCTGCCTTCTTTTAGATATGTGTATTAATTCACTGATAAGTAATTTCAAAGACAGGAGCCTGGGGATGTTAACTGTTTCCTAAGACTTGCTGAGAGATACTGTTAATTTTTTAAGTTAAATGTTACTGAAATGAAACCAGTGTTTTGTATAATGCCAAGTTCAAAAAGATCGGGTTCTTAAAGCTGAAAGAAGTTTGGGGTTTTTTTAAATGCCCACAAAAAAAAATGCAGTGGTCCTCATTATTGTGGCAGGGTAGTCACTGCTAAAGCATCTTCATAATGCAATGCTATTAAACAGCATGGATTTTCTTAAACTTTCCATTCTTTGCGTAGAGGCAATACATAACACAGAGAACTGCCTTTTGAAGTTTTATTGTATTCATTGACTTCTGTGGGAAGCACATCAGTACTTCCTCATGCTACAGCAAAGATTAAATCCTCAAGGATTTTAACTTGGTATAGTAACGAACTATTGTGCAAAGAAGAGTTTGGTTTATTGGTTTGCGTTTTGTTGTGAGGTTTGTTTGTTTGTTTTAAACATAAAGTATTTTGAAACTTGGGAAAAAAAAATCAAAATTATTACATCTTTGATAGTGGATAGTGTACATCAGTTTTCCTGTGGTGCAGTTTAGAAACGTTAGGAATTAGTGGCCCTTTAAACTCTTGAAAGGCTTAGATGAAAGGGAAGATACACTTCCACAAAGTCTTTGCACTGCAAAAGAATTCCTCTTGCATTTGTTAATAATTACTTTTAAATTTACAATTTAGTTTATTGTTAATAAGAAGCAAAGTTTATAAAATGTCTAGAAAATTGTTTTCACATGAAAAGAACTTGCATTTGTTAGTCAATCAAATATTTTAAAAACTGTTTCATTTAACCTAAAAAGGTGTGCTGTGTGGGCATGCAAATATCTAAACAGTCATAAATTTAATAAATTGTTCAAGTATAAAACTGTTTTTTCTGATCATGTAAAAATTTCAGTTTCTTTTTAACCACTTAACATTTGAAAATATAAGAAAAATAGAAGAGAGTTTGCTTAAATGGAAAGCTTTGTTACTCTTTTAGTTTAAATTGAGATTCACGTAGGTCAAGAAATGCAATAACCTTTTTGGAAAATTTGAAAACAATGATATAGGACTGGCTGCCATTCATAAGCTTGGATATCTTATACTACATAAGTTCTGTAGTAAATTAAATATTCTCTAAAAAATCTTCTCGGGAGTAAGAGCTAATTAGTTTGTTCGATACTACTTGTTTAAGTAAGTAAAGAGTTATAAAGCAACCTTGTTTTTGCTGAAAAGGGGGCAAATGGAGTTTGCTGTTGCCTTGTGGTATGTGCTTGTCAACATGTGCATGTAAAATCATTTTAATTTTACACCACTAAGAACCTGACTGATAGTACTTTGTAAAGTAAACAGTTTATTTTTTTAGTTTGGTTTTTCTTAGTTTTATTTTTTTACATTTAAGTGCTTGAAATTGTGGGGAGTACTGAGGAGAAAGTTCTCCTTGAGACAAAGGAAGAAACCCTAGCATATTGTGGTATTAAACAAGAAATATCAAGGTCTCAGTTAAGAGGTGCAGTTGCGAAGTATTAAAATCATCTGAACTGTTCTTCATTTAGATGGTTTGCCAGTTGTTTAAAGACACAAATTATATTATTTATTTTATTTTAGCACTTCTGTTTAAAAACCAAAAGCAAAATTTACGGACTGTTTCTGTCAGAAATGTAGATATTTTGGTTAAGGGTGCAGGACCCAAGAAATACAGCTGAGAAGTCTGAGTTTGAAAACTAAGTGTAATGAAATATTAAAGAAAAACAAATAGTCACAGAACTAAGATTCTTACTGTAATATTCCTTGAAAACTTGAGGGAAATAAAAAAATCTTGGACTGTCATTTACAAATGAAATATTTTCTTGCTTTCTAGCACAACTTAAATAGAACATGGCTTGGAGAAACCTTTCTGGACATGATCAAAAATGTTTTTGTAGCTTGCTGTGAGATCATGTGTACATGTTCTTTGATGAGAAAAATTTTCTTAGAACAGAAATTGCAATGAAAAAGTTATAAAATTCTATAAATCTAAAAAGAAGTACACTTACTATAAGAAGGAAAACCCAAGCATTAAACCCACAAATTTCTGACAAGCAGAAGGAAGTCAGGTTTGTCATTAAAACATACATACTTCTCAGAAAACCAGAGAACAGCTTACCTACAGATAGATTTTAGGCAAGTAACACATTCCTAAAGCTGAAAACCTACATTTTCCCCCCAGCAAGTTTTCAGTCTGCTTTTGTTCTTCTAATCTGTTTTATAAAAATTAGTAGTATTGTGTTGTTCTCAAGAATTTCTTTGCTAGTGGTGTAGATCAGGACAGCTTGTGCATGGAACTCTGGGAATTCTTGCAGATACACACAGAAGTGCTTCTCACTCTTTCCTGAGCAGATCTTCCTTTCTTTCTCTTCCAGACAATTAGGGAGCAATTACAGCAATTAGAGATCATTGTAACACATCAGTGGTTGTCTTTCTAATTTTATTATAGGTGAATGTAAGCTGAATGTAGAGAAGACTTCCAAATAAGCTGGACTGATGTGCACAGAGAAGGAATGAAGTATGGATGTGAAGGAACGTAGGCCTTATTGCTCCCTGACAAAGAGCAGACGGGACAAGGAACGGCGCTATACAAATTCTTCTGCGGAAAATGAGGAGTGCAGAGTGCCTACGCAGAAGTCTTACAGCTCCAGTGAAACCTTGAAAGCTTTTGATCATGATTCCTCTAGGTTGCTGTATGGAAACCGGGTAAAAGATTTGGTCCACAGAGAAGCAGACGAGTATACCAGACAAGGTAGGCAAGTTGTTTTAATTCACAGTGCATAAATTCATTAGTTCCAAGGCATTCTTGCTTCAGGAAGAATGTGCTATTGTATCAGTTTCATCATTTTTGGTAATATTCTGCACACATAGTGCACTTTACTTCTATCTCCCTAAATGTTTTACAAAGATGGGGAAGCATTGTGTACCATCTTTGGAATAAATAGTATCTGATGCACAAGAAATAAATGGCCCGTATTGGGCAATGGGTCAGTGACAATATTGCAGAGTCAAGTGTGAAACATTCAGCCTTAAAATTTAAAAACTAGACCCCAAGTTAATCAGCTCATTAGCAGATTGTGCAAAAGTTTGACACTCCTGGATATCTAAACTGTAAATAGCTTAAAAATTAATAAAAAAATAAATACAACTGTTTAAAGAAGGCCACGCCCTATGAGTAAGTTTGTGGAAACATAGTATGTGTGGATGAGCATAAAAATAATGCATTAGCTCAGTGCCTTTATCTTGTAGCTCACAAGGACAGTAACAGAGCACTGTACAGTGAGTAAGGTGAATTAGTTCACAATTTATGCATTTGGGTGTGTTGGTGAAATTTTTTTTAGTGCCTATCTATAATGCTAACAGGTTGCTAAAGCTCATTGTCAAATTTTTGAGTCTATGACCGGCAAGATATAAGAAGTCGAAATACCCAAGGAAATGCTATGATACTGAGCATCTTGCTGTAACTGACTGCTCTTGAGCAGAGGATTTAGACCAGATGATCTCAAGAGGTCCCTTTGGACCTCAATGATTCTGAGAGATTGAACTTGGATGCAGTTAGGGTTCAGCACGTATGCATCTCTTTTGGATTCAAAACTGTAGTGTCTGGAATTGGCATTTTTACATTTCCTCAACTAAGCTACTTATTATAAGAAGGAAAAAGAAGAAACAGTTAGAAAATGTATAGAGTACTGCAGCCCAGTTATCTGAAAGGATAAAGCTAGGCCAAGGGCTATGTGAACCTAAGCCTCAGTCTTCTGTTTAAATTTATCTTCTCTTTTGTACAGAAACAAGAATAGATTTAGGTACAGAAAGATAAATGTTTCCCCTTGTGAGGAAGTCCTTAGTTTTAATTTTAGAATGTTTAAAGTTATTTTCCCCACTGGTGTATTTCTTTGTTCCACTTAGAATAACTGTACATTAGAGTTAGAGCTGGGCAGATGGTGTTGACTTTTTTGCCTACAAATGTTTGTAAGGGAAATAAAAATATTTCTCTTAGGCTCATGTAACTGAGGCTTGCTGCTACTGTAGTCTACTTTCTGCTGTTTATTTTTGGTTTCTGTGATGTGTTGAAACTTCAGGTCATCATTATTTTCTAATTTTTAAGTCATTAGTTGCCTAATAATCACACATGATTATTTTTATGAGGTAAAAATCAAGAGGAAGTTTTCTAAGACCTGTGCTGTAGGCACTTTCTTAGTACTGGTGATGAAATTATATCAAAACAGGCACCATTTATTTAATGAATTCATAAACTATTGCCTGAATAAAGTACTATTCTTTTTTAAATAACAGGAACAAATTGGAAGAAGTTATGTGGTCTGGCATATGACATATGATGGTGCACTGAGCCTTGGATTTTTTTTTCCTCTTCACTTTCTTCAGAGAAGCACATAGTATTTAGCCAATACTTACTGCCCAATATGCAATAAATTGCATGTCTATGGGCCTCAAATGGTAGTCTGGGATTTATAATGTCCTCTTCACCTTTCAGTGGTTTCAGCACTGTCATCTGTGCCCATTTGATTTCCCTCATTATCCTTTCAATTCTTTTTGTATCACTTACTGGCTTCCTGTAATGCATGCTGGTTTGGCACCTCTCGGGACTACCTGCAGGTTTGATAGGGTCAGGTAATAAAGGGCTTGTTTTGTGGTTCTAGGTGATGTATTCCTTTGATTCATTTTTGACCGAGAATTTACAGCTTCTGGCATGGGAGGTATTTTGTAGAAAAGGTCTTCAAGGTCATTCCAGAGGATTTTAAATAATATATAAAACATGCTTCCCTGTGGTTTTGTTTTTATTCCCCACTCTGTCTAGAAACAGAGTGCAGATATGTGGCTTTGTTGACCGCCTGCTAAATCAACAGGAAATAAATCTGTAAGCAAAAGAAACAAGCTTTAATAAATAACTTTAATTGGGAATTTATTTTAAAAAATAATTATGACAGTATTTCACTTTTTTTTGGCCCAGATTCTGTAAAATAACAACATGAAGCTTGGGGTGTCCTCAGGAAAGTTACTGGCACTGTTACGTGAGTTTCTCAAGTATCTCCAGTGTGGCACAACTGAAAATGTCACTGTCTTTTTTTGTGACTGATATTTTAGGGTAAAGCCTTTCAAAGCTTTCTGCTCATGAATCAGAACTTTGCCACCTCTTCTTCCTGAGTTGACTCAGTACATGTCTTTGTGCTTCCTGCTTCCCAGAATTCAAAGATAGGAATTCCAAAGGGGATACTGCTGTTGGAGAGAGATGTGCTTTATTTAGTGGTAGCTTTATCCCACTAAATTTTTACTTGTGGAGAGGAGATTCTCTTATTGTCAGTTTCAGTCACAGGATCTTTTTCCTAATCTGTTGAATTTCTGTTGCTTTAGATTAATTGCAGAAATAGAAATAAGAGTCTAAAAATATTTTTGTCATTATAATTCTAAAAACACAATTTAAAACATATTGTACACTATTTAAACATGAAATTGTTTTGTAACTGGGATTATCTGTCACTTTTGAAACCCAGTTGTGCTTGTTTAGGACATTGTACCTACATTTAGGCAACATGCTTTCAGTTAACCTCAATCAGAGGTAGGACCTACTATCATGTCCTTCCCTTTCTCTCAAGCCTCTTCATTTGCTGCAAAACTACTTTTTTTAAAAAAAGCTTAATATTATTTAGCCTACTCTTTGCAGAACTTCTAAATTAGTTATTTATTTTCCCTTTGTTTATAAACACCAAAGAAGAGTGAAAAAAAATAAATTAGTAAGCCTGTGAATACTTCAACTCAGCACCCAGCCATGTAAATGAAGGCCATGAGCTTTTTTTCTTACAAGTTTTAAGGCAGATACTCAATTTTACATTGCATATTTGAGAAGATACCTACTTTCATGTTTGAGAATGGATAAAGCATGGAAGACTATTTACTTTCCAAGGTGTGATGATATGATTGTTTGCTGTTTATGTGTTAGGAAGAAGACACCTATTTTCTTATACTTTGAACTATCCAACTCTAAAGAGCAGCCTGATTTAAATGTACAACTTTTCTTATTGAATTTACATGCTTGTAATAGATCAGGAGTCCCTGCCCATGGCTGGGGTGTTGAAACTAGATGATCTTTAAGGCCCTTTCCAGCCCAAAGCATTCTGTGATTAATTCTGTGATTGTCTATTGCATTATGCCCAACTCTTGCTGAATTCAGAATTAAACAGACTGTATAAAATTGAATTTTTGTGTTGTACAGAGAAAAATTCCTGTGTTTAGAAAATTAAACTACAACATGAAGTGATACAAGGTACATAGAGACTGCTATGCAAAAGTATCTGAAACTATGACACGACTACAGTGGGGATGGGAAGGATTGTAGAAATACAGAAAGCAGGATTTTTGAAATGGCATATGGAAAAAATAATTAGAAATAATAATATGACAATATGAAAATAATTTTAAAGAGATCATGAATCATACCTGAACTCAGAAGAACTTTATATTGTGAGTAAGAAAAATGCAAGCAGGCAAAAATTGTGTTTTATTTACTATCAGATGCATGTTAAAGGCAAGAAATATTCAGTATCTCTCAATTAGGCATAATTCATTTTCAAAGATTTTTGTCATTGCAGAACAGTACAGTGGTCCTAGAGAGCGATTGATGTATCTTGTCAGGGAGTTTTTGCACAGGAGCAAGAGGCTGAACCGTAAGCACAGGTGGCAGGATGCAGTGCAGATTTGTGAGTGTTCATCATTCCTTACAAAATAATCAGAGCATTTTTTGCAAACTGTGGGAATTGAAAAGCTGAGCTGCAGGGCACCTTTTTCTATTAGACAACCCAATGAGGCAGTGCAGGTTTTGTTAATTTTTTTACTTTTTGGAAGCTTGAATCAAATATTGTTTAGACTGCAGGTAAAGTTATTTGGTCTTTTTAGATGGCAGTGAGAATGAATTCACTGTGTTTATCAATCAAACAATTTATTGTCAGCCAAGCCTCATTATGAATTTATTTTCATGCTATCCATTTGAGTTTTGCAGGAGAAACTACTTATATGCACTGTTTGGTACCTTTACTATTCCAGAATAATTAAGTGCCTAAATTAGATTAAATGATCTAAGAACATCTTGAAGCTGCTAAAAGAGAGGCTGAACATAACAAACAAGTAAAGAAAAAGAACTCCTTTGCTTCACAATATGCTGGATCACTGATACCAGGGTGCTAAAAAGCAAAGCCATGTACAGTACAGTGTGTGGATATATCGCAACCGCTGTTCAGCTGCTATTCCCAAGACAATTAGATTTAGGTGCTAGAAAAATATCACTATTCAGTAAAAGAGGAACCTGAAATAGTGATATATATGACAATTTTATTTTATTTTATAAGATATTAAGCACTGTCAAAGATGCATTTTTAAGACTTCAGAAACCTGAACCTTAATTGCAACTTCCATCCTAATGTAATATTACTCCAAAGTCTATTGCTTTTAAATACTAGCTGCTCAAAATGAGTTATTTAGATAACAAAATGTTTAATCTTTTTAGTCATCATAAATGTCAACTGTAGGATTAAAGGATTTAAATGGTCATGTTTTAAAACCTAAAGCTTGAATACTTTAAACCTGCCTCTCTGAAGCAGGGTAAGGATAGATATCTAAGACCATTTTTGACTTTACTTTATCTATGACTTATTGATGAGGTGATTTTGACTATCGAGTAGGCAAGTGATCCTCAACAGAACTGAATTAGCTTGCTTTGCAGGTTATTTACACAAAGGTATTAAATAATGTATTAGTGATTTGTGATCTCACAATGAGCAAATTAATTAACATTCAGTGACATACCAAGCACTGTCTCTCAAAATCTGAGGCAGATATTAGAACTAGTGTTTTATGTTTTCTGGCTGCAGTGCAAGATGAGTCCTAATTGTCATTATGACAGATCCTTTTTTGTTATGCTGAAACATGATCACCTGCAGAGTCTGCCTGATTTCAGTGAGTAACTTCTGTAAGCAGCATATAGTGCCAGTATGTTCTGGATAATTTTGTGGCCTTGGGCTAAGCACGTAACCTTCTGCCAGAGGTGTTTTTTCTTTTTTACCCTCTGTAATACAGGAATTATAACACCTACCCACCTCACAGGCATGTTGGGAAGATTAATTAGTTTATGTTTGCAAAATGCTTTGAAGATGAAGAGCACTGTAAGTGCTAAGTAGTGTTGTAATCTCACATTTCTATCATAGTTACTCCTTAAAGCAACAATAAGAAGTTAATTGGTTTTCAGGTTCCAGGTGATAAGAATCTGTTGACTTTTAAAGTTATTCTATTAGCTACAAAGTGATACTAAGAAAAACATTTCTCTTTTATTTGATTAGAAGTATATTTAGCTCACCCTCAGTGATATGTACACATGCTCTAAGGTACTCATCTAGTTGAAATTGGTCCCTTGTGGGTCGTGGCCTGTATATGAGTTACAGATCTGGAGACAAAGGGCAATTGTAATTCTCCAGGGAGAAATCAACCTTGGTTATTGGCAGCAGACTGCTTGATCAGGCATTTCTACACAGCTACTACAGGTCCATAGAGTAAAAACCTTGTCTTCCAGTAGTCCAGTTGCAACATAGGAGAGTTAAGTTCTTGATCATAATGATTAAGGATTTATAAGATGAGCAAGGGGCCTTCACAAGGATTTTCAACCTCATGGAAAGATACTGTAGAAGGTCTCTAATTGCTCTTCCATCTTTCCCTAGCTCATGTACTGAGATGTATGTGATGCTTCTCTTCATAATAAAAACTAAACTGAGGGCTAGGGAGATGAATGGATCACATGCATGGCTATGAAAGATGACTTCAGCATGTTAACATCTATGGAGAGAATAAAGTTCGAAAAATGAGCAGTTAGATATGGGGTAAGAGGAGAATAAAAGAGGCTGAATCCTGTCTCTGCTGTCCCTTGATTTAATTCTTAGGGTTGAGAGTCAGGGCTGGAGGCCAAGCTGTGAGAGATTGCTTATTCCATCACTGGCAAATAAATGCACAAAGTGAAGCAGAGATGTAAAATAGGAGTAATTCCTCAGAATGTTCCATGATACTTTCTGAAACTAGTTTGTAAAGTGTCACAACTTATTGGCTTGAGAGACAGTACTCGGTGTTACTGAGCTTATTAAAGCCAAAAGAGGAAATGGCAAAGCCAAGGGAACACATTTGCTTCAAGCTTTGTTTTTCTGCTTTTTTGTTTTGCAGTACCGTAAATACCGCTGAGTCATAAATCCTTTCTTGTCTTCAGCATAATGGACATTTTGCTAGAACATTTAAATTAAGACACTGCTACACTACATTATGATAGGGGTTTACAGAGTGGAAAACCTCTTGGGGGGTTGTCACAGACACTGCAATAGAGGTAATAAGAGGTTTTAATTTCTGCAGAAATTTTTGGGTCTGTATTCTGTGTGGTTTCTTGCATTTAGCTATAGCAATGGTCTGAGCACCTCTGTCCATGCATTGAAGAGTCAGTTCCCATATACGTGGGATATACTTCTTCATGAAATTCCACAAGTTGAAATGTATAGGCTACTTTGAATAGGTGTGTTGGGTTTTTTCTTTGTACCAGTTCATAGCCTGTAGAACTAACCAAGTTTTCTTCAACACTAAGAAGCATATACCTCTGTGGGTCTATCTACTCACTTCTGGTGGCAGCCATGCTTTCCCCTAATGGCAAGGCATAAATAACTGTAGAATTTTCTCTCCTCCCCATATGGAGGAATAGCAGTAAGCCTGAGCTCCAGTTTGTGTGCTTTTCTTCATGCTGCCTCCTTCCTCCTCACCTTCTTTCTCCGCTTCATGCTGTATAGCATGTCATTAACATCATACTGACCTTAATGTGGCAGTTCATGCATGTCAGATCTGTGGTTGCAGGCTCTTTGCATACTGGACATTCATCATCTCTGCATTTCTTACTCTTGGGTCACATTTTCTTTGAATCTATCAAATTTAGGCTTTATTCATATATTGTAATATATGTGTACTAGGATGCTGATCATTTGGTCTTAGGATCCCAAGATGAAGACATAGGCCCAAAATATCTATACTGTCACTCTGCTCATGATTAAGACTTTGTGTTCGTTGCTACTCATGGAGTTGTGTTTCTTTTCTATCTAAATCCACAAATCCTTTTTTTTCTCTCTCTCTCGCAGCCCGTGATCAGAACAGCTGTGCTAGTTTCTCTTAATTTAATTTGTATATTGTGTAATTGTTGTCATAAAATCAGATTTTTATATAAAATTCCCAAATTTGGAACCATAATGTTTAAATTATTAATTCACTTACTTGAACACGTTTTCTGGAGCTTCAAGGCTTTGAACTGTGCAATTGTGAAATTATCTTCATCTGACTTTAATCTTACTCTGTGGTAACTTCAGAAGGGCTTGACAAACATCCTTTATTCTTATACCGGTTTAAGAATTGTTTCTTATGTACCAGTCTGTGGATTAGTACTGAAGATCCCCTGCCACCTCAAGTGTAACAGGGAGTAAAGTTATGAGTTTCCCATTCTGCACAGGAGGGTCTGCACATTTGAATCATAATTTGGAAAACCAGTGGCAAGAGGATACTCTTTTGTTCACATAAATTCTGCTCTATATATGAAAATAAAAACTTTCCCAGGTTATCTTTTCAATCAATGTCTCCTTGTGATTCTGTCATAATAAAAATACGTGGCTGGTTTAAATAACAGGTTTGAAATACTTTATATACCACAAATATATGTGTCTATAATTTATAATTTTTTTTTTTTTCCCCAAGAGTTGACTTGGGTTTTGAGTCTTGCATAAAGCTCTTCTGTCAAGAGTTGCCCAGTAAGTACAGCTCAGAGAACTTACAGTATCTGGCACCAACCTTTTCAGAAGTCGCCAAGTCCATGACTTATGACTCCTCTTCAAAATGCTTTCAAAAGTCCATGAGGAATGGGAGAGCTGTATGGCTGATATTTTTTGATAATAACGAGCATTGGAAAATTATATGCACACTCACTGAGATTCAATATATTTTAATGCTCTTTGTTATTATGTAGTTTACTGGATATATTAGAGAAGCAACTGTCTTCCCTAGGAATCTTACAGCTCCACTCCAAATCAGATAATGACAAGAAAAGGAGGTTAAGATGGAAGAGTGAATAGAGCGGAAAGGTCAAGAAAGAGAGATTAAGAGGTGACAAGGAAAATGGTTGTGATGAGTGAAAAGAAAAACACAGCATTAAGAACAGGAGGAAATGTGATACAGTGGATCAGGATAGTTTAAATTTCACAGATAATTTTCACAAAAGCAAAAGAAGAATCAGTCTGAAGTAATAACAAAATGCTACACCAAATCAGAAAGAAAATGTTAACATAGGAAAAGTTCATTACTTGTCAGTCTTCACTGCAATTTCTTGCATCCTAGTGAACAGAATTCTGCAAGTGCAGCTTTGAAAACTCCTCATAACTAAATATATTGTGAAGTTGGTGTGACAGAATGGATGTATCACATCTATTAGTCATTCTCTCTTTTGTGTAATTGCATTCTACCCATCTAGCTTTCTGACTTCTGGAGGCAGCATTTGTATGCTTCTTGTCAAAGTTTTCTAGAGCATCCAAGGTATCGGTTTTGCTATTATTTAAAAAAAAATTCTCTATCCTTTCATTTTTAGCAAATTCGTTATCCTACTCTACATTTATTTTCAGTTCTGTGTCCTTCTTCCAAGACTTTTCCTTACAAAGGACCTCATTGTAGGAAAGTAAGTAGCTGTGCCCCAGTAAATAAAAAATTATATTTACAAATAAGTTACATATTTTTCCATAAGAAATCAGCTAGAATTTGCACTTGAAAGACAATGATTCTTTCTAAACCAGTCCAAATCTGCTTTGATGATCCAGGAAGGTGACATCTACCCCATGCTCTTATTGGTCCTGTAGTGACTACTTAATGCCCTGCGAAGAGAAGGGTCAGTCTTGCTGCCTATTTATTTCTATATAAAAAGTTCCTTTTTCCATTTTGACTAGCATGTAATTAAATGCTGTATGTTTCAGGAATTAGTAAAGTGAATAGACCAGCCAATTTGCAGTTAACAGAGCCATTCTTTCATGTGTATGAGTCAGGATGGCAAAGTACTGTTGGATTAGAGCGGTAGTGTTGAGCTCTTGGTTGTGCAGACATGATGAAACATTTCAAGTATGATGCTGCTGTGTGCTGGCTTCTGCTTTAGAGAAAGTGTTCAGAGCTATTGAGAATGAGCTCCACATACAGGGCTTCGATAGAAAAAAAACTTATCCCCTATATAGTGTCTAAATATGAAATCAAAAGGAAGTAAGTACTTTGCCCATATCAGAACGACAGAAAATTGTATGGTCCTTGTAACACTTTGGTATCAGTGTTGCTTATACAATAAGCTTATATAGTAAGTGTTCTACTATTGAGGATGTATTTGCATTCAGTAATATGCAGACAAAAAATAAAAACAGGAGAAAGATAGTTTTCCTGATTTGCTTTCGAAATAAATTAAGCTACCTTTAATAAAAAAAAATAAAAATCAAGAATAAGTAGCAAATCAAGGAAATGTAAGGGAGAAGATTGGTTCTCCTAAAGAAGCATGACCATAGTTCTACATCTGTATAGCTTTAGTTGTTTCACAATTTTTCTAAGTTTAGTATAAGTATTTTTGTCATGCATTATCACAGAGTGGTTATAGGGAAAATATGCTTGATTTTTTTGAATGGCACAAATCAGTTCTAGTCAGATAGAAGAAGGCAAGATACTAAGGAGGAATAGATTAGAAAGGAGACTGACAGTGAAGGATACAGAGACAGCAGATGTGGCATCAGAAACATTAGCAACAGCCAAACTAAACAGAATTTTGAGTATGACCTTGGACAGGTTTGGAACTTCTGCCTCTTTGATATTGTCTGTCCTGTTGGGACAGGACAGAAGTCAGCAAAGGCATTAACACTATAATTCCTCTGGTTTAAAAGCTATGGGAGTGGGGGTATTTTTATGCTAACTAGGCAGGTGCTTTGGTGGCCTGTCAGATTTTTCTTTTCTTTCCTTCTCTTTCAAGACAGTCTCTTGTTGCTGAAACCTGACTTGTCAACTTAGCAGTGGTTAATGAATTAGTAAGGAGAGTGCTGATGTCTGGAGATGGTGACAAATTTTCTTCAGCAATTTTTTGCTTGTTCCTTTCGTTTGGTTCTTTCACCTTTTCATGATTTTTAGGATAACATCTCTGTATAGATCTAACTCAGAGCAAAGACTGATAACTNAAGTATGCTGGTATACTTTCACATATGTATTTAACTGCTGTAGTTAAGCAGGTACACCAGTCATGTATGGATCATTGCTTACACAGCAACGTAACAGGTAGGCTTGTACGGTTACTGTTGGCAAACACTGNCAAAGTACTGTTGGATTAGAGCGGTAGTGTTGAGCTCTTGGTTGTGCAGACATGATGAAACATTTCAAGTATGATGCTGCTGTGTGCTGGCTTCTGCTTTAGAGAAAGTGTTCAGAGCTATTGACAATGAGCTCCACATACAGGGCTTCGATAGAAAAAAAACTTATCCCCTATATAGTGTCTAAATATGAAATCAAAAGGAAGTAAGTACTTTGCCCATATCAGAACGACAGAAAATTGTATGGTCCTTGTAACACTTTGGTATCAGTGTTGCTTATACAATAAGCTTATATAGTAAGTGTTCTACTATTGAGGATGTATTTGCATTCAGTAATATGCAGACAAAAAATAAAAACAGGAGAAAGATAGTTTTCCTGATTTGCTTTCGAAATAAATTAAGCTACCTTTAATAAAAAAAAATAAAAATCAAGAATAAGTAGCAAATCAAGGAAATGTAAGGGAGAAGATTGGTTCTCCTAAAGAAGCATGACCATAGTTCTACATCTGTATAGCTTTAGTTGTTTCACAATTTTTCTAAGTTTAGTATAAGTATTTTTGTCATGCATTATCACAGAGTGGTTATAGGGAAAATATGCTTGATTTTTTTGAATGGCACAAATCAGTTCTAGTCAGATAGAAGAAGGCAAGATACTAAGGAGGAATAGATTAGAAAGGAGACTGACAGTGAAGGATACAGAGACAGCAGATGTGGCATCAGAAACATTAGCAACAGCCAAACTAAACAGAATTTTGAGTATGACCTTGGACAGGTTTGGAACTTCTGCCTCTTTGATATTGTCTGTCCTGTTGGGACAGGACAGAAGTCAGCAAAGGCATTAACACTATAATTCCTCTGGTTTAAAAGCTATGGGAGTGGGGGTATTTTTATGCTAACTAGGCAGGTGCTTTGGTGGCCTGTCAGATTTTTCTTTTCTTTCCTTCTCTTTCAAGACAGTCTCTTGTTGCTGAAACCTGACTTGTCAACTTAGCAGTGGTTAATGAATTAGTAAGGAGAGTGCTGATGTCTGGAGATGGTGACAAATTTTCTTCAGCAATTTTTTGCTTGTTCCTTTCGTTTGGTTCTTTCACCTTTTCATGATTTTTAGGATAACATCTCTGTATAGATCTAACTCAGAGCAAAGACTGATAACTGGAGGACCATGGGACCTTTTCTTTTGGTTAGTAGGCCTCTTCAAAAACCCATTTCCACAAATAACATTTCCAAGCTGAAGGTTAAGTTATTATGGACATCTTTGAATGACTTTTCCAGTTTAGGCCAGGAAAACAAATGTGGCAAAAATGCAGCAGGTTTCTATTTAATTCCAGCTTTTAACTTCTGACTTCTAAAGCAATGCATCATTTCTGAATACATCAAACTTGCTTATAGCAGTATTTGATTAAACTTTAAAAAAAAAAAATTACATTGCTAGATAATAGAACTTGTGTGATTCTGGC
>VXBX01000330.1:140152-154216 GCA_013400415.1 Scytalopus superciliaris
CTTTCAGTGGAAAGGCCTTTGACTGCTGTGATTATCATGGCTTAGTTCAGGTTTCTGTAGAGTACATGGAAATTTGCAAAATTCTTATAAATATCTTACTCTGATTTTTTTTTACTTTTTATTTTTAATTTCATAGTTGCGAGCCCACACCATCAGGTAAAGAAAGATGAAAGAAACAATGTAAATTAATTACAGATTACATTACAAATATGCAAATGTTTAGTAGGTGTGTGTATCTCTTATCTGCTCTGAGAGTGTCCATAATAGATAAGTTTCCCTGGAGTTTGAAGATTCTGTGCGGCTGCCATGCCAGATCTGTACTGCTGATGGCAAATCCCTCCCTGGGGTGCTGTGGCTGCTGACTAGGTACATCTCAGACAAGATGTGAGCATTTCCATCTTTGGTGCAGTGTTCACAGCAGAAAAAGAAGCTACTGACTGGGGAAACCCTGGTTCTTGATTGTCAGGCCATGACAGAGTAGAGACTGACAACAGGATGATTTTTCTGGTTGACTACATTATGGGTGCTTTTTGTCTTGTGGTGAAATAGATTAATAAATATGTGTTATATGGCTATGTATGTGTATATATGGCTACCCTTACAGGACCTTTTCTTTTGTGGTTTTTACTTACAGCTTGTACATGTGGCTTTCTTACAGATTAAACATACAGGGCTGGAGACCAGTTGTTTCTTCTTCAAATGACCTAGAAACTTTAGAGCATTTTCATAGTGAATCCATGTGCAGTTATGAGCATGGGCATAGGAAAGGTATTCTGGTTGTTGCACATCTGCCAGCGAATTACTGTATGCTGGAGAAAGAGATTGACTCGCCCCCACCCTCTTCCCCCCTCCGCCAAATCACTGGGGTTTTATAAATGTAATAGTTCTATAAACTACTTTAAACTTACAAATAAATTGCTTTGGATAATTGCTGATGACTAATGCTATGGAGTCTCAGGCTGTACCTGTGGCAGACTAAAGAGTTTGGGTTGCTTTGTTTGTCTACAAAATTTGAATTTGTTTTTGTGGTGGGTTTTTACTGAACTCAACTGTATTGGTCACTTGTGCAGTTTGAAATAAAATAGCAGAAATGAGAAGTCTAAGGGGCTTTTGGGCAAAATTTAGTTCTTTGGAAAAGTTTTAGAATTGTCTTTTCCTCTTGCTGTTGAAGATGGATATTGAATGTACCAAGATAGTTTATAATCTTGGACGTTCTTTTGAATATTCAAAGTTTCAAGATAACTGGGCCAAAATGACTTTGAAAGAAATGGCCTTGGTTAAATGAATAGTATTCAGTCTCCTTCCATGTAGATTTAACTAGAATTGTTCAAGCTGCTAAGTTCTTCATTGCGTGATTGCTGTATGCTCTATAAGGAGATTTATTTAAAATTGCTTAAAAGCTGCACTCAGTGGGGAATTCTGCTGCTCGTTCCCTTAACTACTTTAGCTGCAGAGAACATATGACGTCTTTTTCATTAACTGTCTTTGCTGCTTGTTTGCTTTCAGTGGAGTTCTAGGAGATTGTTATATTGTTTTGTAAACTCAATATTGCTGGATCCTGGCTGCTTATGGCAATTGAGATGAGATTAGATGCTTTTGTTAACAGGCCCCAGACTTTAAATTTATAGGGACTAGGCACCATCTGTTCTCAATTAAAGGTCCTGAGCTCTGAAATTAATTCCTTCCATTGGTCCATTAGACTCAATCTTTTGACCTGAAGTCATGATAAGGTTATATTAGCCTCTCGAGTCTTGGAAAAGTGAGGAGTTCGCGCAGGGGCAATGCTGAATATTCCTATTAGTCCTTGTATCACTGTAGTTAGAAGGCAGAAAGCAATGATTGTTTTTCCATTTTACAGGTAGAGCAAGACTTTTTTTAAAGTGCCCTGGAGATTTAGAGCTCACATCCTCATGAGTTCTAATAGGACTTGTGCTTCTAAATCATAGAAGTGCTATTGAAAATCTTTCCCAGAAAAATCAAATTAGTATAGAGAATGTTGATTAAATTCACAGAAAGGCTTGATATAAAGTGGGCTCAGTGTATAAGTCTATTGTTCCCAGACTCACGTTTGCTTGTTAGATTAGCCATGTTGTGCTTCAGCTGTCTTTCATTGATTCCATCCGCAGCTGCAAAACGATGGGGGATCTTACAGAAGTCCTGGCTCTAGAATGCAGAATGCACCCAGTGCACTTGCTGAATTTATGTCTGTCCAGTGATATGTAGATTTTGCAGAGAAGAAATGGATGGACAAATTGGTTCACATATTTGTGGTTGTTACTCCCCCTCCTTCTCATTTCCTTTCTGTATTTTACTGAAAATTGAGGTTTGCCCAGTCAAAATACAGCAGGAAATACTGTGGACTGAGAGCCTATAGCCACAAGCCTTTTTCTTTCAAAGGAAAACCTCCAAGGTGTCAAATACTTTTGCTGGTTATTTTAATTTACTGGGAGCTCTTATACACATGAAAATGTATTTAAAAAGTTTCAGAACCTTGTCATTCCTCAGCAACTTTGGTTTTATTTATACAGTGCTAGTAATCTTCTGCAAGACAGTTTGTAAGAGTATTGTTTTTGAGACTGGAAGTTTCTTCAGTTTCTTAAGAGTATTGCTGTCTTACCCCAAAATGCAGTTCATTAGAATATTTTGGGATCTGCTGGCCATTAAGCTATGAGTAAAAATAAGGAAAGAGAGACATCATATGCCTGTTTTTTTATTCCTATCCAACAATCCCCATGACATAAAAAATGCATAAAAGTTTGACTTTATACAGGGAGCAAACAAGTCGAAGTGACTGCCTTCTCAGCATGAAAGAAATTACTTCTGACTACTCCACCTAAGTGTTGCTTGTTGGCAACCTGTCAGCCAGAGGTTAAATTCAGGAATTCAGGTTTTTTATTACACCTTCTCAATATTTTCCTTAAGTTCACCTAACTCTGTCCAACTCATAAATTTCTTATTCATTGGACAGTGAGGATACTTACAGTTTATACCTTCAAGGCTGACTGCAATGCTGTTTTCTTGTGCCATCTTGATGCTGCCAAGGCAGTTTTATGTAGTTCTGTCATCCCTCTGTTATTTTTTAGGTTGCCAGAAGATGGGTAGCTGAGCCCTGTAACTACTGGCTGAAAAATACTGAAATACTGTTTCATGTCCATGGGGAAAACTCTTCTTACTATTCTAGCAGCAAGGCCATGTCTCAGGCAGAAGAGAACCTGTTGACTTTAAAAAGTGGGTTTCACCACAGTCTAGGTGTAGCCACATAACAGTTTTTAAATTGGGTTCATAAATAGCTAGTTAAAAATAATTTCTGGTCTGCTGTCTGCAATTAGGAGTTCAGAAAGTTTAGTAACTTGAAAGTTATCTTTTTTTCAACATTATTTAAACTAGATTGATGTTGGAGTCCCCATCATATAAGGCATTCCGTGTCAAGTGACATGTATATAGATTTTGAAATTCAGTTTTAGTCGTTACAAATGCCCAGATACATTTTTGAAAAGATAAGTTAGAGTTTTGACCTTTTTCCAAAATGCAACATATCATATAAAACTGTTAAGTGAACTTAGCCAGAAAATGCTGGTGTCCACTTTGCAAACACTAATAACATTCTCCTTATCCAAAGAGTCATTTTTGCACTTCTGGGATTTAGGGAACACATTTAAACTACTATAATAATATTGAAAATATAATAACAGAGTCTGTGTACTTTTTGTTAGCAATTTGCTTTAAAAAGAAGTTCATTCATTTCTTGTTTTCTTACAAATTCTTTGTTCTTTGCAGTATCAAATGCATTGATTTTTATAAAAAAAGTTAATCAGCTTACCTTTATTCAAAATGGATTTTTGTTCCTCTGATCAGCTCTACACAATTGAATTTTTCATCCTCTTTTCTGAGATATTTCAATGTTACGAAAAAGGCATTAAAGAGAATTCTGATAAATTATTCCTTTAAAAAAGATTCTGCTGCAATGTACTTTTGTTGAGGCTGGAGAGTTAATTGAACTGAGAGATTTCTCTTTTGTTTTCAATGCGGAAGATATCTATGCTTAGTAAATACAAGAGACAGTGTCCCATGGGGAACTGGTTCCCTACTGATTCCAATTACTCCAGAATTTTTAATATGAATTTGAAGTAACCATTTAGGTGCTGTGGTAGTATTGATTATTTGAAGATTTGTGATTTAAGATATTTTAAAAGTAGAGTTTGAATAAGTGCACTGTATGTATGGGGAAAAATATTTCCTGGTCATATAAACAAAGAAAAAGGTTTTCTGAATGCTTTTCGTCATGCACTCCGGTTCTGCTTGAATGGGGCAATGCTTCTTCTTCCCAGAACCTTTAAAAAAACCAGACAGCATAATATGTTTTTATGCAAAATGTGTGATTATGCTGTTTTGCCTTAAGAAAAATATAAAATCAAACAATAAAAAAACAAAGCAACAAAAAAAGCCCAACCCAAAAAAAACACCACTCACATTTTTTCTCATTGCTGTCCTCCTTTATTTTTCTTTTTAAAATCAAGCCTGACTTAATCTTCTATGAGTTGTTTTTGTGTCTGTATTACCTCAGGCTGTGCTCTCATCAGAATTCACAAGCTAAGTGGACTTGAGTTTTGGATGGTCTGTGGAAATAATCAAAGAAAGTGTACTATTCCTCCTGGATGTGATGATAATGGTTCATTATGTCCATTACATTTAGTACTGACTCAGTGCTGAGTATTCTGCTGTGAGTTCAGGTTAGGCAGATTAAACTCTGTGTCCTGATCACTTGTAATTACTAAAGCACAACTGTTGGCTCAGCTAAACTCCAGTTCCAGTGACTTTCCTTCTGCTTATCAATTTGTTTGGAACTTTACATATGAGGAGCCATCAAAGTATTTGTTTTGAAGTAAGAGATGCTGCAATGTAATCCTGATTTGGTCACTAATTTGCTGTCTCTGCATTTGCACATTACTTTCTGGTTTTGTTTTCCGACTTACAAGCAGTATGATGTTCATTTATTTTCTATCAAACTTATCATCTGCCTTTTTTTGCCTTCTTGAACTAAATAAATTGAAAAGGTTGGGAATCTTTTTGTTGTATATATGTGTGTATATGTATATAAAAAAGTAAAAATACAAATACATTTTCAGTAACTTTATAAAAAAGGCCTAGTTTTTATAAATTCAGAATGGCTTCTGAATCCAGCAAATAATCTCACTAGATTTCATATAACTAAAAAATAAGGTGGGTACAAAAATCTAAACAATCTCTGGTCATTTCAGATGAGATTGCAGTAAAATTACTGCACAAATTATAGTCATTTTAAGATGCATGTGTGTGTATACATTCTGAATAAATGCATATATTTTTTTATGTTTTTGAAGTGTATGTCAAATTGCTAATCCTGGAAATGTGTTCTTTATCTACTTTTACAAGAGTAAAAAAGCAGAGGTGTTACTGCCCTTTCTTTGGTTGCATGGCACCTCCCATTATAGCAGAGTACAGCCAAGCTAGTATTCTTCTACAGGCTTTGGCTAAATTGCTACAAACTTCCTGAAATGATTCTTTTGATTTTTGATTATATCAGTACTCTTAGATCAAGTTCTGATATTTTTCACACACCTCTTTAATACCATTTTTACTTTTTCTCTTACCTCTTATTCAGGGCTCTTCAACCTGAGGCTTCAAATTTTATCGATTCAGTAACAAATTAATTTTCTTCTTTTGGAAAATGGGCAAAAGTGTCTCCCTCTCCTGTTTTGGAGAGCTGCACATACTGCCATGCTCAGTGTGCTTGATATTTTCCCTTAGGATGAGCAAAGCATGAGAGAAAGGAGTTGAAACAAACTTTCTGGAACTATCTGTACTGATCTCATTACATCTCAATGAAGCAATGGCCTTTCCTCCTATTCCACCAAAAGCATGGAACAGTTTGTCATCAGATAGACAAGCCAGACTCCATTCCCGAACAAAATGACATGTCCCATTATAGTCAACACTGATTCTTGGAAATGAAGGCAGATGATTGCACTTCTGGCATCATGGGTGGGTATCAGGAATGAGCATGCTCAACCTTGCACAGGGGCATTGGATGGGGCTTTACTCCTTTCCTGCAGTGATTAAAGGAAGAGGAAATGCCTCCAAATTCCAGTGGTGGCAGAAAGTCCAACATGGCTTGCATTCTACCAGCCATGTAGTACTGGGACAGCTGACACAGCAGCTGGCACTGCAGCACCTGCCATTACATGTAAGTCATGTGTGTATCACTGCAGCTCCTTCATGTTTGCTCTCCCTCTCACGAGTTGATCTGTCATAGAGTAAGGAAATCTCTGCCCTAAATTTGGTAGTTGAAACTGTGGAGAGCAAAGCCAGGGCTGACAATGCAGGTAACAGCCTTTTCTGGTGAAAGCATTGCCTTTTTCTGCTCTCTCTGAGCGCTCTGTCACCATACTAAACGTGTCTGCTGTGCTGTTGTTTTCTATGCAGTACCTTCCTAGTCCCTCCTCAGTCTGCTGTAACCAGAAGTGCCCTCATTTGTTTCACAGCTGTAGATGATGACACAGCAGATTTCAAGAGAATATGCTTGTGTACATAGTATTTCCTCATTCTGAAACATAGGATGACTTTAGCCTGTCAGGTGTCAACATTTGAAGAGATTCAATGAATCCATACATTTCTGATTAGCCCTTCTCATTTTGGTGCTTCCGTTCTTCAAACTCCTCTGGTGCACAGCGTTTTAACTTGCAAGGTTCACTTCTGCAAGCAGAATTCCGTTTGCAATTCCACTGCATGGCCTGTAACATAGGGGAAAAAAGGATTTTCCAGACAGCTAAGCATTACAGTGTATCGGCTGCGGAAGTGTGCTTGAGGAGGGACCAAGTCAGTATGCAGATTGACTGACATTGCCAGAAGACATGTAAAGCATGCAGTATCAACTAGGATATCATGGAAGCTGTAACATATCAGCTCATATTGTTCTAGATTATAGAGTTGGTTGGAGTCATCACCAATCAGGTGACTGGGAAAGGGAAAAACAGTGCAGTCCTGTGAAGGCAGTATGTGGATAGCTGGAGGTGTGAAATCACGCATGCATATATATTGCTGCTTTCAAGAGTTCACTCATAACATCTACAGGTTTGGCCGGAATTTGTGTACTGCCCTTCCACATACCACCTGAACAGACTGATACTATGAATCAGACTGATTTTACAGAGCAAGATCCAGCTTGGTGTCTGGATGCCATGGACACGTGGAGATACTGTTCTTTTCCTTGTTGTGACTGTTCACATCAAATGCACCAGGCAGGCTGAGTAACTTGCAGATACAAGGGCTGTGATGCTGGGATGGACACAAAGTATCTAGTCTTTCTTCCAGGCTTTGAAATTTGTCAAACTCTCCCACCCAGTGTTTTTCTGCATCTCATTTTTGTGACTGACTTCAGAGAATAAGTCCTGAAAAACAACACACTTGAAAGCTAAAATGACGTGACATTCATTCATCTCATGTTTGCCAGGAAGGAGTCTGCCTCACAAGGAGATCTTATCATACAAACTGTCTATTTTCATGGGTTCTGTAGTGATCTGGCATTTTCAAAGTAGTCAAATGATGACTTAGGTGTGGCTGCTGAAGGGGTTTGTGTGGGTAGTGTGAGAGAGTGACTTAGCCATGAAAGATTCGTTTGCCACAGAAGAGAATACCAAATTAATAATTTCTACTTCATTGTGAATAGGGTTTATTGCTAGATACCTTTCTTTTCTAATAATCCTAAACTAATTGGTGTGTTGTTTTCTTCCTGGCTGTCAGAGGAATGTCTAAGTTTAGTTGGACAAGACTGCAGGGTTACTGTTGCAGACAATTTCAAATGTCAGAACTATCACCAGTTACCTCCCATGCAATTGTGTGTCCTAGTCAGGGGGTATTCTTGCAGAAGTGTGGTCCTATCTGACCCAGTCATTTGGGCTCACCTTGAATGTCAGTGGCTTGAGCACCACTATGAGTTGCTGTATTTTGCAGAGTCAGGGAATCTCTTTACAAAGCATAAGACTTCTTTCCTGAAGTAAATGGATTTTACAAGTGAGACTTGGAATATCCAGATTCTAAGGGAGTTTCAGTAACATAAAACCTAGTCAGGCAGAACCAAGTTTCACATCTGCAGTATTTGATAATGAAACCCTGCTACCAGGATTCCTTAGTAATCTCCCTCAAACAGAATTGGATGCAGCTAACCTGTGGAATACTGTGCATGTGTTCAGTAGTTTTTTCTAGCATTTTCATTTTTCAAGTAACATATGCGACTAAATTAAATGTGAAGACAATGGACTTTTTTTTTTTATTCCACTTCAGGCCTTGCTGCTTTCACTGGCAAAATGCAATTAAAATCAGTAAGCATATAGATAGATTTGAAATACATCAGTTTAAAGCCTTTGTGCTGAAAAACTTGCAACTAGAAGTCTTTAAAGTAGGCAATAGACTATTAAAAGTCTAAACAAACTGCTGACTAAATTCATTCAGAAACTAAATTATTCAACAGTATCCAATACACATTGTCATAGCATAAATTTATAACTAGCTACTCTTCTTGGGAGCATTTTGTGCTGTTGCTATAACTTGAATAGTAGGAACTAGATTATTCAATCATTTCAAACTGATCTGCAATATCTGCAGAAATTGGATATACATGCCTCCAAGTTCCTGGCTTTTCTGAGATTGAAAGAAAGTATTCATATATGTAAATGTGAGTATATGCAGAAAATTATGCAAGTCTGTAGCCTATATGACTTTAATGATGTTTATATGATATCATATTTCATAGAAACACAAATACGAATCTTAAGGTCTGGAAAATAACTAAAGGGTATTTAAAAATTGGTATCTACACTGTTTTATTCAAAGAACTATAATAGAAATTATCTTGTCTTTCAGAACATTATTCACATATCATGCTACTGTATTTAAGGAATTTTAGTTGAAAAGCTTTATAGAAAGCATTTCAGTATGTCTCTGGATATATTAAAAACTTAATATTGAAGAATACATCAAGGAGTAGAAAAGTTACTAAAGCACTCCCTTGTGCTGCGATTAATTTGTATATTATCAAAGTCTTTATTATGAATGCAGTTCCTAATGCAGGCCTGTAATAAACAGAGTGTAATTGAATTTTCAATATTTTGCCATCAGGGAGTGATTTTCTTACAAGACCTCTGCTCCATCTTCTGGCTAATTGTCAGCAGTTACTCAGTATTACTGCATTAATGTCACCAAACAGTGAAAACAGAAGTTACCTGTTTCCATTACATGAAAGGATGTGTGATTCCAACCCTTCTGTACTGATCTTGATTAGTATGCCATTATCATTTGCACCTTTCTTTATTAACAACACAAAGGTTTTTGAAACTACAGCCTTGGAGACAAACCTAAGTTCTCATAAATTTGTCCTGGTGTAAGGTTTCAATCAATTTGAGTATTCCATGTAGTAAATACAGAAGCAGCCACAGCATTACGATTGGACTCCAAGATCTTAAAGATCTTTTCTGACCTTAATGACTCGATGATGAGGGTTTTCACACATACTAGTGGGAATAACCTTTTATGTAACCCAGAAGTGAGTATTTTGTTTTGTGTCTTAGCAAATGGAGTGATAAATTTGGGAATTGTAGAATATAGATTGCATTTCACTTCCATTACACCTTGGTTTGCAGCACAAATACAAGAACCACAGAATTATAGACCGCTGTATATGCAGAGGAAAGCTGATCAGTCTCCCAGCTAAACAACCAGTGCCTGAGGCTTTATGAAGATGTTGGTTCCACTCCTGGTCAATATTTTCATGAAGGTTTTTCAATGTTTGGAGTAGTTCTATTAACTTTTCCTAGCAGTGCCATGCTAGGAGGAGCCACAGACTTTTGGCTGGAGGGATTAGCATTACAATCTTCATATACTGGGTATGTGAGCATAAAACTGTAGTAAATAATCTGCAATTCAATAAGTACAGGTGCCATTCTAAAATAGCAATAATTAATTCACACCTTCAGGTCGGGATAACCACTTGACTGACAGAAGTTCTGTAGAAAGGAGACTAAGTACTGCAAGGGATTGTTCATAGACTGAATCAATCAAGTAATCGTTTTGTAAAGTGAAAGAAAAAATAAAATCTGTTGGGATGTGAGCATGATTGTCATATGAAATACTCAAAGCATTTCCTTCAGCATCTCTCAGCACTTGTAAGGCCTCACCTACAGTACCACCCACCACTGGGATTCACAAATCAGTAAAATTTAGGACCCAAGACATTGGAAAAGAACAGAATGAGCTGAAATCCAAAGTACAGAGTATTTCCTCTGAAGAAACAGTGGCCTAACTGGACTTTTCCTAAAGAAGGGAAAATGCTGGAACATGCAAGACTGATAATAAGGAGCAGGGGGTCATTCTGTCAGCAGGTCAAGAAATAATGTGCTAATTATTGCAAGAGAGATGTTGCTTGGGTGTTAGGGTAGCCAAACACTATTTGAGATGTCTTGGGAAGACTGTGTGATCTGTCTCCCAGAGGTTTTAAGACTAGGTTAGTGTTTTATTAAGAATGGATAATCCTTCTCACTGTCTTGTTTCCTGTGAATCTATGGCCCCTGCAGATTGCTATAAACAATGTGTAAAAAAAGTTACATTTTAAAACCTGACAAAAATAAAATGTCTAGTATCTTTCATCTATCTCAGTTAGCTGGCATTTAATAACAATACATATGTGTTGTTTTTAACACTTTTGCAAGCTGGACAGTTGAGAATTGTTTTGATAATTTATTTATTTTCTCAAACACCTGCTGGTTTGAGAATTTGCCAGGTTTCTTAGCATCCAAGTGCTATATTTCAGATTCCAGCCCGAACTCCTATAATAGCACAAGAAAAAATAATCCTAGACCAGCAAATTTTTACAGGATTCTACTGGCAAAGATGCAAGTACTGTTAAGTATATTTACAACAAATCAGTCTACAGTTATGTAAATCAGTAACTTTCCTTGCCTTTCTTCCTTGCAGGAGGAAACAAAGAAATGTGAAGACAGAGAATGTGCTAGAGCAGGAATTGCTACCTATAGTGTAATCATGCTCTCTTCCTCCCAGTACATTTTCTTTCTAGTGTTTTTTCAGCCCACCTGCCTTGCAGAAATTCTATACTGGGGCAGGGGCAGTGAGATGACTGCTGAGAAACCAGGGCACAAACAAAGCAGGAGGAGAGAATTAATCGGAAATGCTAATGGGTGGTTTGGAGCATTGACAAAATGGAGACAGACTTGTGCTTGAAGATGTGGATGGATTCAAAATTGAGGCAGGAGAAGTTTTAAGGATGTACAATCCTTGATCAAAGGAAGAAACTTAGGCATGTTTGTAAGATGAGAAAGCTGACAATTCTCTTTCTAATGAAGAATTGGAATAATAACTTCACCCTCAATTAATTGACAATGTTATATGATGCTATAGTTGTTAATCATGTTAAAAAAACTAACTTACACAAGACATGAACTCAGGCACAATAGCTGGATCGCAGCTGTAGTATCCTTCAAAATGTGTCCAAAAACCAAAACAACATCAGGATTAAAGTACAGAGGCCACAGTCTATCTCCTTGTCATCCATTAAGAATTATTTGCACTTTGCCATTCAATATAGTCAATATAATTCTCTGTAAAACATACACCTAAAATTCTATGTACTACATTCTAATTGTACCTGAGCTCTTCTTCCAGCATAAAGAATCTGCATGCTTTTGATTCTTTCATGTTACTATGCAAAGAATATTTGCCCTGAAAAGACATTATAATAACTCTATAGCATTCTCATGCCTCCTGGAAAGCTTACAAGAAGTTCAAAGTGAGGAAATGCCTTCATTTCCCCCTGGTCTCTTTTGGCGTGAGCACTAGGACTCTGCTTTTATCAGACCTGTCAGGTCTTGTGATTTCATGGGAGACTGATTCTCTCAGAAAGGTTTCTCCACCACTGCTTTTGTATCCCCAGTACAGGAAAATAGTGCTGGAACATCTTATGGCACTGTAATGCTTTAGCTGATGCCTTTGATGGGTAGGATCCTATGGCAGAGTCCTTATAGCAAGTGAAAAACCCTTGGAACAGTGTGATCCTCCACTTCAGCCTTGCCATTCCTCGCCCCTTGTTACATTAGCGTAATCTGCCTTGTGTAAGCCCTGGCATGTTTCATGAGTTTCGTACTTTAGATTGTTTAACTTTATAAATTCCCTTCCCAAATTTTCGTATTGACAAACATAGCTCTTCTATTTTGAACCTTTTAGCTGTGAGTTGTCAAGTGCTTCATACAGTTTTATTTTTCTAAGGTGTCACAATTCCTCAATGTTTCTACAAAGCAGGTAATGGTATGGCCCTTCTTCAGATGCACAGCAGAAACACAGAGATTGGTTTACTGACTGGGCCAAGCATTTGTTATGGGGAAAGCAAGAATATATGAAGTTAAAACTATTGTATTTTTCAGCTAAGGAGTTAAGAATTGCTTGTCAAGTAGTACACTGACAGATGGAATGCACATGTGAAGATAAATGTGAAGATTTTAGTATCTGGTTCTTGGATGAAATATGCTGGCTGTATGAAGAATGGGAAATAATCTAGTTCAGGTGAGATCTATCCACTTAACACCTATTAAAAAAAACCAAAAACCAAAACAACAAAAACACCGCCCCCACCCTTCATCAGTTAAAATCACTGCAAGGTTTTGAGGTATATTCCTACAGCTCCTCAGCAGCAGGATGGTTATGGTAGCTAGTAGGTATACAGTAATTGGACTGAAAATTAGACAGTGAGGTCATTTATGATGACAACACATAGAGTGAAAATTACTGCTTTGGTTATAAGTGTACACTATGGGTTTTGCAGCAGATGTAAATTAGAAGAAAAATTTACAAGTGGTTGGAGGCTTAATGTGGCTCTCATTTTGCCAACCTGGTCCCCTTCCATGAACAGGGGAAATGTAATGTCAAATCTGCTGGGAGTTTCTGGAAATTCTCCAACTATAACTATATCCTTGAAATGAATTTGCATAGCTCCTGTTGAAATAACAAGGACATGCAAATATCAGTTGGAGATTTAGATGTGTGCTGTGTTTTTTGCTTTTCAGGTGGATAAGGAGTCTCTTTTGGCCTATAGGGTGAGAATGCTAAGATATATAACGCAGAGGAGACAAAATCAACTAGGAGTGAGGTGCAGCTAGGGGGAATAGCTGAGCCTCTCAGGGCCAGTGCTATATAATGTACGTCGAGTGTGCATAAGAGACATGACATAACCCCAGTTAAGACCTCAAAATGTAAAGTTCGCAGTTATGTGGATTCATTTTTTTTTCAATGTCACTTAAAGCTGCTACAAATTTAGCACACAATATGCACTTGGTATTCAGCTTGTGAAGCAAACTTTATCTCAGAAATTGTCAGTAAAATGTATAAAAAACACCCAACAAATAATTTTGCCTATTGAAAGGATGAACTGCACTTTACTTGTCATTTTGAGGCAGGAAAAGGGATATTGAGAAAATGCATTATATTGAGAAATTACATCCATACATTTTCATACATTGTTAAACATACAAATAGATCTTGTGCATTTCTTGATTGCCTTAAGAAATCGTGTTATTAAGGTGCTAGTGAACCTGCTTTGAAAACAAAAACAGCACTGTTTTCTCCCTCTCCTTTTTTCTTTCTCTCAAGGAATGTTAGTGTAAGTGTAGCCTGCATTTTCTTTGGTTTTAAGGTTTAAGATAATGTCAGTAAAGATGATGTGTGTTTGATAGTACTTGCAGTTTTTGACATTGCTTTTTCCCACTGTTTAAAAGCCATATCTCATTCTTCACAGCCTCTCTGAGTTACTCTGCTTTCTAGCTCCCTGAGATCTTGTCTATATTAGCACAGAACCTCTGATAGGTGTTTTTATTTAAAATACTTAACTAATGCTTTCCAAAGGCCTTGAAGCAGATGGATGTATTCTGTTTGACTTAAAGTACAGGGAGGATTCATCTCCCTGCAGGTTTCTGTCAATTCTGTGTTCTTCAGCAGATTCCACCCCTCTTTTTTTTTTTTTTTTTTTTA
>VXBX01000330.1:159957-193926 GCA_013400415.1 Scytalopus superciliaris
AACACACTTAAAGAGCTCATTCCTTTGTGAACTTGAAATAATTTTTAACTTGAGGCAAGTTTTTGTTTTGAGGTTTATAAAGAAAACAACAGTTGCTAATATTTTATTATTTGAATGGGCCATATTCAAATGGAAAACTATGGATTTACAGTACAGACTGAACTGTAAGAGAAACTGCTGACTGATCACTGATTGGCTTCCTTAGGTAATTCTTGGACAGACAAAAAAAATAGTGAAAGATTACTCTCAAATGTAGATAGATGCATTCAAGGAAAAAACAAAACAAACAACAACAAAAAAACAAACAAAAAACCCCGAACAAACAAAAAGCCCCACCACACATAAAAAAAAGACAGTACTTTGAAATTACTGTTTGCTGAAATAGCTTTGCTACTTTAAAAGTACTGTCTTACTAAACAGAAAGTATGTTTGATGTGTATTTTGTAAGGGCTGTAAATCAATTTCATAGACTTTAGATCATGTTCCTACCTTGATATTGCTTCACTGAGCTCCATAGAGAGGTGATATGAAGAAAATTTTATAGAAATAGATGATGCATTTCTTTAAGAAATGAATTTTTCTTCAGTTTGTTGTATCACTTGCAGACTACTAGTATCAATAATGAAGCACTTATGCACTCATTAAAAGTTAGCATTAGCTAACTAATATGTTATGCCTGCATATGTCTACATATCTACATAGGTCTTCTGGGAGTGATCAATATACCCTGACTAGCATAATTTGGTCCCTTCTTGTTTATATTGCAGTAGCACTATAAACCGAAGAAGCTGTTCTTGTTTTGTCATTTTTAATAACATTTTGTTTTGATTTAGGCATGTTTAATTCTGTTCGTTTCTGATCCATTGATCTGTAACTGGGCAGAAATGAAATACACTCATGAAAAAGGAATAAAGTTTTCATCTTAATCAGTCAAGTGCAGCCATGTCTGGACTGCTCGGCTTACCTACACTACTACCACATCAGTTTTAGTCAGATAAAAAATGTAATTAGTTCAATGTGCAGGAAGTATTATGAGAGGAAAAACAGAGTTGTAATATCACAAGTTTAGAAGCCCTGATTAAGATCTATTTGTTGTGGGTTTTTAAAAATTATTTCAGTTAAGCTATTCAGGCAGGGTGGATGGAGTACCTGTGGTAAAGTCCAAACACCAGGACTTCTGTGACTAGTTTAATGCTAAGAGATCTTAGAATATTTTCTTGATGAGACTGGTTGGAATTTTTGTCTTATCCATACAAATAAATACTACTGACCCCTTATAAATAAAGAGCAACAGTCTTAGCCAAGAAAAGTATTGTCCCTAATAAGGGATGCTAATTTCCAAAATTCAATTAAGTGCCATGAAATAAGTGGACAGAAAATTGTACTTGAAGTCAAGCATGGCTGTATGTTTTCTCTCAGGATTTGGGAGGTTTACTCTTAGCAGGTAAATAGGTGATACTCATTGTTCATTGTTTTCTTTGTGTCTTCCACCACAGTGTCATGAAATATTTGCTAGTATATGAGTTTAGGTAGGACTATCATGTCACCCTTAGCATGTACCTTGACAAATTTTTTGCTTATGACAGAGAGTATGAGCAAAAGATTTGGGTCTGCTTAGTTGGTGGCCTCTGAGGTCTTAATGCTTTCAGCCCCATCAGTCTAAGCATCACTATGTGCTTATTATATTGATATTTTTTTCTTTTGCAAGGAAAAAGAAATACAATTACTTTTAAAATTAAATTGCAAAATAATCTCTTAGCAAGTCTTAAAATTGCATCAGTCTGATAGTCTATTTGGGCTAACATGATTTTCAGAGTATTTTATTTGCGTTTTGTTGATTAGCAAAAGCTTTATTTCTAGTCACCTTGCTGCTGTTGTTTAGAAATGCATTTTTGAAAATGGAATTGATTTTTTTATTAAGGAGCCTTTACTTTCAGCTACAGATAAGCCAAATTGACACAGAATATTCTTAAAGCATATGCAGTGGATTGTCTGAATTCCTAAGCTGACTTCTCAGGTACTTTGCTAATGTGGCATTGATCAATCTACAGATCCCAAACTGCAGAGAAGTGATAGGAGTATTGGCCACAGGATGCACTATGGGCCAGAAAGATAAATTGTTTGGGTTGTCTTTTTGCAAGTTTAAGGTCACAATTCATTCATCTTGTTACTTCTCTGTATCCCTTTAGTGGCTTCAATTGCAGGATTAAATATTGAATGGTGGCAGATCATTCAATATATGGCTCTTCTACTTTGGCATTAGAAGGATTTTCATGCTTAAAATGGAACAATGTGCACACAGAATGCCAAAGGTAGTCGTGCTGACGATCTATTCTGTAAGATTAATCCCACAACAACATTATCAGGCAATTCTTAACACATCGATTTATTCCTGATATGACACTCCTGAAACAAATGGATAAATGCTTGGCATATACTCAGCATCCTAGGAAGGAGGTTGTGGAATTGAACTCTCTACAGAAAAGATCCATATTTAAAATTAACCCATTAAAAGCTTAGTCAGGAAAGTTTTAGACTGAAATTCACAGCCTCTCATGCAAAGCTGGTCAGTAAGAAGTAAGAGTGGGGTATGAGAGAGGATTCTTCCCCAGAGACCAGATCATAGCCTTCAGATTCACCACACGCCTTGTTTACAGTAGTAGTTGTGCCGTTATACTTTTCAGCTAGAGAAATGTTTCAGTGCATCTGGCTTCCCTCAGAAAGGCTCCTCTTTGCACCCCTGCAGGGGTCTGCTCCAAATCCCACAGGAAGGAGCAAGAGCTCTTGCAGACCTTTGCCACACAGCTCTCCTCTTGCAGTCAGCGAGCAAGGGCAGGCTTTGCACGGCTTTTAGTTTTCTGCACCGGTGAAAAGAGCAAGAGAATTTTGCCTCTAATGATCGTCACCTGCGCAAACTGTATAAACACCTTCTGTGTTTTCAAAGAATATTACATACAGAATGTGAAAAGCAGCACAGCTGTTGAAGGTTAGGTGCATTTGCAGGTTTTGTACCTAGCATTATGATTGTAGTACAAATCGGCTAGAGGGAGTTCTATTGATTCTTTCTTTAAAGCTGTTTTCTATAAGGTTCCAAAATTGAAGTTATATTTTGAATGTTATGGGATTTTTTTGTTAAATCTGTCTGCAGTTTAGGAGAGAGCCTCTGGATTTCAAAAGCACATTATTAACTTCAGCCTTTGAGAAGTATCTCCAGGGATAGTTTTGTTTTTTCAAATTGTATATAATGATTAAAGATGTGTTACATATGAGTTCAGACAAAAGTGAGATCCAGTTTCAGTCCTGAATCTGATTTGTGGATACACTTCCTAATGGTGTATTAATTACACTGCCTGTGCAGATGTCTTACACAGATATTCACAAAAGGTTGAGCTGTTTTGCAGCATCATTCATGTGGCCAAGCAAGTGCAAAAGAAGGTGCTGCAGAAGTAATACCCAGGAAGGAACTTGTGCTCAGGGATGTAAGGTGACACTTGAATGTTTACATTCATAATAAAAGAATTTTTCCTTTGGATCTGAGTGCTCCAAGCGTGTCTACACTTTCTTGCAAAATTAGAAGGAAATGCTCTCTGTAATTTTGGGTTTTGGCATCCCTCAATAATGACTACAGATAATTAGGTTATTTACACATACATACATACATACATCTAATATGTGTATGTATTAAACCCTACTCTCTAGAAAAGAATTTGAACCCAGGAATCTCATCTCAGGGGGAACATTTGAGACTGCTGGAGTGTCAGTACTTCTGGCAGTCATTGGGGATACACAGGAGTCTGCTACAAGTGCCACATACGACTAAAAGTTTTTTAGGCAAGGAAGAACAGTTTTATTAGAGAAGGCTACTCAAAGATGATTTTAATAGAGACCTACTCAAAGATGTTCAATGTGGTAGTCTGTCAGAGCACATTTCTTGAAAGTCAGAGACCTATTTTAAAGCACTTTCAGAACCAAATCCTCACAAATAATCATTCTTGTGCCATATAAGTGGTATAAGAAGGCACCTCTCATTCACTTGTTCATGATTCAGTCTGTGTGTGCCCATAAGTGAAGCATACCCCTGGTGTGTTTTTCAAAACAGAAGTTCACTCTTGTTAAAGAAATGAACTTAGTGATACTAGCTGATTAGAGATATTAGGACAGAATTTCTAAGGTTTATTATCAACCATTAATTTTGGTTGTGGTCTTAAGGATGAAAAACATAGGCTAGGCCAGGCTGAGTTCTTAAATTAGTGCTTTTTACCTTGTTAGACTTATCTTAATAAGCATGAATTCTGGTTGTCTGTCTGCCAAAACTTTATCTGGGTATGGTTACTGAGTATATACAGCTACTGGTCGTGTGCTAATGTCTGTAAATATTCAGGCTAGTTGACAAGACTGTTGCTTTCTTTGCAATTTTTTCATTTAAGTGATTCTTTAAACTGACCATATTAATACATTTGGACTTGAAGTATCCATTGACCTGAATGAGTTGAATGGAGAATTGAAGCTTGTGGATATTCAACATTTTGTCCTAATGCCAGTAAAATGTTTTTGTTGTATACAACAGCTTCTACAATTTGTTTTAAACTGGTAATTTGTTTATTTCTAGTGCCAATATAATGAAAGCTTATTGGGCAATGGTTTTTAATGTAAAATAGCATATATGAAATGCTCTGTGGCTGACCATATGTGTGTTTGAAAAAGTAACTTTTTTGCAAATAGTTGTCTTAGTTACAAAAAATTGTCATCCTGTTTCTTCTGAATTTGGTGACAAGTAAGTGATTATATTCAAAGATTTGCTATTAGAATCACAAATAGTCTTGAACATAGAACTAAAAAGTGCATATATTATTAGGTCTTTTTCTTTAGCCAAAATCCTCGCTTGTACCAAAGGGATATTTTAATTAATTTGGCTGCTGTTCACATCATAATACCATCAAAGTCAAAATGAAATATGAACAGAAGGTCCTTTTTGTGGATCAAGAGTTTGTTCCAGTATTTGTGCTGTAGATTCATTTTTCATACTATCCACCTATCATCATGCAAGATTCCTTTTGATCTCATGGAGAAGTACACATATGAATTACCTGCAGAATATGTAGTAATTCAGAGCCAAAAGAAAAATCTGTCCTTGGTGTTTGAAATATTTTTTTAAAATGTCTTATGATACAATTAGATCCCATATGAGGACATTCTTGGATAGCTACATGTGCTCCCTAAGTACATACTTCCCTGTAACATAGATTGCAGATAAATTGCTTCATAGGTGTCATGGTGTAGATACCACAAATTATAATGAAATTCTCCTTTTTTTAATTGGTGAAAATGTTTCTCCTGGGCTTGAAGATGAAATAGCAAAGATGAGAGAAAACAGCATGTTACATTCTTAAATCTACAGGATGATAGATTGGTTTTCTGTTTTAAAAAACTTGCTTTCACTTAAAGATTGACTTTTCTGCTTACAGAGATTTAATATGCTTATTTCCTTTTTCTAGATTCTTTTTTAGCACTGTAAAATTAATAACCTCATTATCACATACTCACTAGCCTTATATTTTACTGTTTCATTTTGGCCTGTTAGATGGACATAAAATTCAAGGTGCAGTTGTGGAGGTGAAAAGCGTGGCTGGCCTGGAGATTTGACTTCTGATATATATAAAAATGTGAACCAACACTTCTCTGTTGATAAGCAATATATGTGACCCATGACGGGCAGCTTGCTGTTAAGGTGGAGCAAAATATTGCAGCTAGAGCATGCAGGCTTCTGCTTCACTGGACTTGGAATAGATTAGTAAAATACTCTCCCAGCTTGAGAGGTTTTAGTTTTTGAGAGTTTCTTTTCCCCATGATGAATTATAGATAAACTCATATGGAAGTTTATTGCAAGATTCCTTTGAGAGTACTAGCTTTTTATGAATGGAAAGGTCATTTATAAATGTTCAACGTAATTGTATTTTACTGTTTTTCCCACAGGACAAGATTGCTGTGTTTTCTGTAAGAGACTGCAATCAGATTTTATAACCACAGATTTAGTGTTGTACATATTACTTGATTTTGATAGCTGAAGTGAAAATACTTCTCATTTCAGCCCATGGAGGTCTTTCTTACTCATATGTTACAGTCCTTAAACCAGAACACAGACTTTACCAAGGCCAGAAGCATTCAATCCTAAGTTATTGATGCAGGGTTGATCTTTGCTGAGCATGTGGTTTTCTGTAATGCTGAAAACTTCTAAACAGTTTTCTCTGACACATCTGATACTTCTTTGTTTGAGTGGCCTTGAAGTCCGCTATTTGTAGATCTCTCTTTGAACCATGGGGTCATATTGACACTTGCTTTGGTCACTCAATTATACTTCATATTTGTATTTGCTGGTCTCAGTTCCTGAATCTTACTCCTTTGGGCATAACACATCTTCAGTCACTATAACATCGAGTTTGTTATCATCTATTTTAAAAGCATTAATATTAACTGGAAAAATCTTTACCCAGGCAAAGTCCAGGACTTGAACGTGTGTGGCCATAAGCTGAATTCATTATTGCAACATAAAATGTCAGTTAGTAAATTTGAGACTTAAAGCCATAAAAACAGCTTTGTGATCTGATAGAGAGATTCAGTGTCAGGCACTGAAATTCCTCAAGCATTTCTTCCTGGCTTAAAGCTCTAAGGCAACTTGGATTTTTTTCAATAAGGCTTGGTAGCAAGCTCCATCCCTATATTTGCATTATCACTACCTCCAGAACCCCCATGCTCAGTCTGGCTGGGAGAAGAGACACTGTTTCCAACTGCAAAGCTGTCTATCAGCATTTAAAGGAGAATCACTAAAGTTCACAAGCAATTTCCCAAAATCTCAGTAAAAGCGTGCAGTAAGGAGAGTTCCTCATCACAGAGTATTTTGCATATGGCAGAGGAAATAATCTTTCCCTATTCCAAAGCAGACAATTGATGAGAACCCTGGCTATTCCTGAGAAACTTCTAAAAGATTTGTGTGGAATGTGTTCTCCATCATGCAGATGTATCCATGACTAGTTCCATGTTTTGCATTTTTTACATAAAAGAGATTGGTTAGATTGCTTTCAAAGTCCAAGGTAGCAGGACTGTATTCCTATCTCAAGGGAATATTAAACTCAGAATAGGAAGGAGATTGTGAAGTGTCTCACTTGTACACATCAGTGTGGAAATACCTTGCAGTTCAAACTCACAATATTTCCTCTTAAGAGGCTCAGGAAAGATGTTTTTTCTTCAACTAATAGATGTTTTTGTCAGTAGTGCACGGTTGTGTTAAGTACCAACTTCTCTGTAAAGCATTCAGGGACCCGTGAGGCTTTGGATTTGTAGATTCAGCTCAGTGTGTAGTGTTGGACACAGATGTTGATATCTCCATCATATTAGAATTTAAGTGGTGCATAGGTAGGACTCTTAACATACTTTATCAGAAGCATCTAATAGATGTTTTGACCGTTTATAAATTGCACCACACTAGTGGGTTTAGGCTTTAGAAACTGTTTAATACAATCTATTGGCCAAAGAGAAGTGAGTCTGCTGTTTTCACAGTGATGTCTGTTATTTCACAAGGTAGTACAGTGATTCCTTGTTCATTTGTTAGTGTTCTAAGACAAGTTGATTTATTCCCTTGAAGGGAGAGCATTATGGGCCTGTAGTGTATTCACTAGCTTCAGAAACATCAACTTATTGTGTATGAACTCTAGTAACTTTTCTCTGAGAGGTGTCTCCAATCTTTGTGTCGAAGTTTTTTAAATACCAGGAGGTAGATCAGGTTCTTGCAAGTACTCATGGAAGATTATTTTGGTAAGACATTCTGAAGCTAAATGATTTTGAGGCACTGCTTGTGGGTAGTATCGGCAATGAGAGTACAATGAGATCAAGGCAACTGTCAGTTGGCAAAGAAAATATTCTTATTCAAGAATGTGTCAAAAGTGACAATCCTTGATGGGGACAAACTGAAGTGTTTTCCTTCCTATGCATTTTTCATAGTTTGTTGCCATCTAGCAATAGGCTAGATTATATGTCTCTTCAAATGCCTGAACTCCACCTTGCACACAGAGACCATGCCCATACTGTTTCTCCTAGAAAATATCTTGAGTAGACAGGATATGTAACAGCCTTTTTGGTGATTCCAGAGAATAACTGTCCATATTCCCCTGAAAATAATGTGGTACACTTTCTAATTAAGGACAGCTGGCATTCATGAGGAGGTGCAGAATAAAACACGTGTATATGCATGTATTCTCTGTCTTTTTTGAAGAAACCTGTGATTTCCTCTAGCTTGCAGTTTCTGTCTGCTGTAAAAACTCAACTGTAAATGTGGGCAGGCTTACAGTGGGTTATTATATCAAAAATGTGTAAGTTTGTTGCTCTCTGTATGATGCTCATATATGTTGCATAGAGTTGAATATGGGATCAAAAAGGAAATGACATTGTGTGGCACAGTTTAATTTGCACATAAGTTACTGTCAGATTTCTTCTCCTCCTTTATTCTCTCTTCTCCTTCATTCATATTAGTGAAATCTAAATCTGTTTCTTCCCTTCTTTTACTCTCTCTTCCTCTTCATTCATTTTAATGAAATTTGAAGCTGTTGTCTGGGGAAGGCAAGTTTACCCTGGTGTAACTCTGTGTATGAACCAGGCTGGATATTCATGAAAGTTCAGACATGTAGTAACCATGTAAATACTGTCCAAAGCTGGTTCACCACCTTCAGTGGGGTCATCGGTGTGCTGTAATATGACAGTGTTAGGCAGGGTTCCTCCTTAGCACTACCTCACACTAGTTAAGGTCTGTTTTAGCTCAGTTTTTACAATTCTCTTTTCTGGAAGTCAAGTTGTAATAAAACCAATCAAGGCTTTCTCACAAAGTTCAGCTGCCTCTACAATGTACCCATTAGGGCTTCTGAGCGCACTCAACAGTCTGTGGTTTTCAATTACTGGCCACAGATGACTTTTAAGGGATCTGGCAAAGGTAACCAAGAAATTTGATCTTGGCAAGATTAAATTTGCTGTGTAGGGATCTTCATCTTCACAAGAAAATTCCTAAGGCTTTGTGAAGGAAAGAAAAATTAATAAAAAAGGCTGAAAACTACACATATCTTCTCTGAAAGTGACTTTTTTATCATGAGAATTCAAAAAAATCATCTGGTCTCCAGCCACCAGAATACATCAGCCTTTGGCAGGTGGAAGAAAAGATTCTTTGGTATGTTATTAGAGTTATATTTATCATATAAGTTTCTTCATTCTATATGAATTTATGTCAACTATGTTCATATTCACTAGACATTAGCTTCTTATAAAACTGAGTAGCACATTTGTCCATCTGATGTCTTAAGATGAAATGTGTATCTGAAACATGCATTGTCTCCCTTCCTGGTTATGGGTTTCTCATTCTTAAGATGATGGATTTAAGAACTGCTCTTTTATCTCAAAACATTTGTGCTGCTATTGGGTATGTAGTACCACCTTTATGGAGTGTATCCTTTGTATGTTTCTGAACTAGTGAAATGGACAGAATGTACAGATAGAGAAAACCAGAAGTGAAAGTTGTGGCATTTGGGTAGTGAAAGTGTTTCATATTCACTGAGAAAAACACAATGCAAAGGTGTTTTATATAGTAGTATTAATCAGAACAATTTTTTTACCTTTGTAAGGGCCCAAATATACACTTAAATAGCAGTACAGTTAGTCATATTTGTAAGCATATTGTACCACAGTTCTTACAGTAGTAGTACTGTATGCTGTTTTGGTTTGGCGTTTGGTTTGGGTTTTTTTTTTCATTTTTGCTAGTCTGTATTTTCTATATAGCAAAGGACCAGAAATCAGATTTGGGCTGTAAGGAACTGCTGGTTTCCCTTTTAGCGTGAGGGAGAGAGCACAGCACTTAGCAACTGAGCAAAATATGAATAGTGGCATACACAATTTGCATTAATTTAACATTTGTGATGTTTAAGTGGCTGCAGGTAAAATTCAGCTCTGGATAGCAATGGAAATATGCATCCAATCTGCTGAGATGGTACTGACCTGTATCAGGGGAGGAGTTACTTGGAATTAAACTCCATTAGTTGTTTCCACAGTTTGTCTCTTCCAGCCATCCCCCCTCTGAGTTATTATAAAATGCAATAATATATTTTTGACAGGAAGGCTGCAGGAAGTGCAGCTTGCAGCTTATTATCAGAGTTGTAGTATTTTGTCCTAACTTTCTGGAAAATTAAATTCCCAAAAATCAGTCAGTGTAGCCAGAATGCAATTTGCTCACATATAGAAAGCTCTGAAGTTGACTTTTTCAACAGCTGGTAGCCTGTGGGCCTGAATCATTGTGTCCTCATCCCTTCCTTTGTCCCTTGGGCCAGATCTGCCTTGCTTGGAAAACCTCAGTCAATAATACCCAATGTTTGTACCTGCTTATTCACTGGGTTACACCAGTGTTAGTCACCAAAGATTTTGGTACACCATACTGCTGATGATACTATTCATATCAATGGCTGAATTTAACTGAGGAAATTACAAATACCCTCAGACACACCTGGTTATAACTGCTGAAATATCTGAACAGAAGTGGTCAGTGCAAGACTATGGAAAGTACCAAGAGAGACATCTGAGAAGTCCTGAAGCATCATCCAAATACCAGACCCCCTCACAGCAGTTTAAATATAGTATAAAATCAGGTTGTACAAAATCATGTTAGAAATGTTTCTTCCAAGCTGTGTGAACAAAATCTCTATTAAATTAAATTAAATATGATTTGATATAAAAGAACTCATAAGTCATCTTTTAAGATTGTGTGTTCACTGTCAGCAGCAATAGATGCTTATACATTATATAAAATAGTATCTTTATTCCCCCTCCAGTTAGTGTTCTAACTAATTGGCTTTTCATGCATTCGTATTATTGTACTTGAAGTTTAATATTTAAACTACTTAAAATGCTAATTGATTACTAGAGGGCCAGACCCTGCTATAAGGTTTTATCATGTAATTTTATAGACCTATCTGCACCTAGTTAATCTTTTTCTCTTGTGAATCCCATCAAATTTTCTATCTGAGGTACCAGCAATTCCTTTAAAGGCACAGATTTCCACTGGAGATCTGTATTGGTTAGATCTCATAATGGTTGATAATTCTGGCAATTTTACTTTTATATGGTGTAGTCCTCTAGTCCATCAGGGCAGGTGTGCAAACTAGGGCATAAGGTGAAGAGTTTTTGTTGCTCTTCTAGAAATTAAGGTCTCCAAACTCCAGATTTCGTATATTTGTTGCCTGTTATATAGCTGCTGATTTGCTAAATAACCCATTAATGAACCTCAGGAGACTTGGACACTGTGTATTGCTAGGTTAGAAACCCTCTAACATCCACTCCACAGTGAGCTGTCAGAAAAGATAGGGACTCAAGACAGGTACAAGTCTAAGCATCATCAGTTATTGAGGGGGTGTAATTCCCTCATTAGCACCAGCACACCAAAGGTTGTTTCAGATGGATATAAGCACTGTAATATTTGGTGATCCTTGCTCAGACAAGCTTCTTTCTGCTGACAGCACAGAGACCCCGATTCAAAGAGAGAGCAAGGACATATGAAGGATTGGGCCAAGAAATTATGTTTGTGGTGGACTGGTTTTCCTTGGTGCTCTAAGAGAAGTTGTGGGCATGAAGGGCATCTTGTGTTAATGCAGGGGATGTGCAGTGGGATGGTTGGATGTGGGTGGATACCAGTGTGGGGACGTGGAGAAGGCTTTGGGATTAGCATAGGTTTGGGAAGCCAGAGGTCAGCCTAGTGCAACATAGGGTTAGGATACAAGGGTCATACATGAACTGGGAACAATATGTACAATGGAATGGCAAAAGTAGGGTTTTTTTCACCTTTAAAATCTTTTGTGCTTTTGAAAAACAAGGATATTAGACTTGAGCTAGCATGGTATTCCTTTTTCCTTTTCTAATTCAACTTTATGACCCCCAGGAACAGCAGAAAAAAACCATATTTAGTGAGTTTGATTGTATTGTTTTGTTTTGTTTGTGTTTTTAAAGGATGAGATGAGAAGTCAGGAAAAATGTATTTTAATGTTTTGATTTCAAATTTAGTGATTTAATCAGTCAAACTTACTTTTGAAACTGGGAAGGATTGCTGGTTCACAACTTGGTAACATTACTTCTTTCCAAATAATAAGGCTGCAGGCCTAGACTTAGCAAATTGCAGAAAAACACAGTTTAATTGTGAACTCTGTTTTTCTTTACAAGAGCTCATCATATTTTTCTGGCAGCAAGTCAATATGGAAGTGTTTATGAGACTTCCTCTCCACTAAGCCCATTATATCTGTCTTTGGCCATGGGTTTGCTCTGTTAATATGTCATAGACAGAGCAAGCAGGTTACTAATCAGAAGGTTAAAGGTGACTTGCTGAAATGGAACTACATTAGCCACACTTAATGCGAAAAGACAAAGGAAAGCAGAGAAGAGACAAAAAAGAGAACAGCAGCAGCTTTTTCTATGATCTGTGAAGTGTGGGTGAGGACAGCCTGCATGTTCCCAGCTTATTTTGGTCCAGTTTTCCTGATTTCGGCATACCTGAAACATATTTATTCCAATATGGGTTACTTTGCTAGGTTTTTGTCTATGATCAAACATTTCCTTAAGTCTGATTTGTGTCTTCTACACTATATGATTTGTAAAAGTAAGGTAAAGGTACCAGTGTTTCAGAGAAAGGGCTTATTTTACACCCAGCAATGAAGTGCAGAGAAGTCCTAGTTTGTACTTGACCCTGGCTGATGGATCTGTGTGCTAAAAAGTAACACTCTGCAGTCATGCCACTTCGGGTGCAGAAGTCTGTCTGCATTAACCAGGAGCTTCACCCAGACTAATAGATTTTGTCAAGAGGTATGGCATAGTGCTAACATGCTTTGATGTTTTGCAGCTCACAGGTACTTGCATACTTGCCGGGTCAGGTATTTTAGCATCTGTATGGAGACATCCATCCTTAGATGTGTAATGGGAAAAATGTTTAATAAATGAAGGAAGGCATCTCCCTATTCTACAAAACAGCAGCAAATCCTTGAAAGTAACTAAGTTTTTTGTTAGGCACGTTTGTTTTTAAACCTGCTCTGGTTCTGAAAACAAAGAGTAATCAAGAAATTCAAGAATCAAGATGCAGGTTGCAGATTCTTATTATCTTTTCATTACCATAGTTAATTACATATTGGTTATATGGTAATTACTGCTAATGTCCCATTGTTTTACTGAGAAATTATATTTGTTTTCCATATAGAAATTTAATAAAAACCCCAGAATATTAATACTAAGATAGAATGAAAATCATCCTTACCCTTTTTAACATGTGATTTAACATGCACCAATATAAGTAGCATCTATAATATTTTTCGAGTCATTAAAATCATTACTAGTGAATAATGCATTGTGAAAAAGCATTGTAAAACAATCTGTAGCCTTTCAACTAATTTCTTTCATGCCATTTCACTCAATTTAAACCTGTTTGACATAGTCCAAGTTAACAAGTTACTCTTTTCTGTTCAGCACCTGCTGGTGGCAAACCATAAATCAACGTCTCATCCAGAAGCATGAAAGACCTCATTAAATCTATTTTTTTGTGTGAGTTAACAGATCTCCAAATTAACCTTTCTTTAAAAATAAAATAAAATAAGGTAGTAAAGGTCATCCATTTTGTACAACAAAGTTTGCTGACCACAGAGATTTTCAAGCCTGATGGCACATTTGACTGCATGGTTGTCTCATCGTTTTGGCAGTGATCTGTTTGATGCCAGTGAGGAATGCTACGACTCTAACTGCTGGAAATGTGTTAACATGTACATTTTATATTTTTTTAAGAAGTAGGAAATGAAAGATAGAAGAGAAAACATTAAAACCTTTTTTTTTTCCTCGACAGGAGTAAATCATTGATGTGAAATGACTTTTGCTAACAATTTGTGGGGAGAATTGCTCACCTCTCTGTTCACTTGCCAACTCTTTGAAAGGCAATACAATCTTGAATTTTACATTTGCTTCATTGTGTTATAATTCACTTTATCTCACTAATAGGTAAATACAAATAAATGTATTTTGACACAGTAATTTCAGAAGAACTACATAAGAAAGCTATGCCTGACTTAAACATGGACTGTTAACAGTTTAGGGCAGTTAATTGACCTGGGAAGCAAAAACTAAGCCCATATATGCCAGTAGCCCTAATGATATTCAGGACTACCATAATGATATTCAAGTATGTTTGAAGATGAAGGGAAAATTTATTTTAAGCACAATACTTTTTCAGCATAGGGTTTAGAAGTTAATGTACTTCCAACAGAAATCACAAATAAAATTCACCTACATTATACATAAAAGACAAATGACAAACATTTCCAAAATTGCAAATGGCAATGTCTATAAATAAAAACACTTTAGTAACATGAAGTAAAGACAGAAGAAAAAAGACAATAAAGCATTAAGAAGAAAAATGAATATGCTAAGAGTACAAATACCATTTTAGTAACAACATTATTACAGCAACATCTATACTTCTGAGTTAGTGTGTATCATAGAGAACTCAAATCTGATTATAAAATATGTTAAGTAACAGACAGTGCAGAGTGCTAATATTTGTAGAAAGGTGCAAGACAATTTATTTATGACATTGGTTAAAATTACTGCTACACCGAACAAGCTTCATTTTTTTCTTATAATTTTTATTTCAGTTTACACAATTTAAATAACAAATAAATGTTTCCACTGAAAGACTGCATTGCAGGGCCAACATGAGGTTTTCCACCTTTTGTCACTACCTAACAGAACATGTTAGCATTAAAGTAATTGGAGTTGGTTCTGAAAACTTGCTCAGTGTTGAACTTGATTGAGTACCTATGACAGAAAATCACAGCAGGGGACAATGTGACTCATTAAGAACCTACCTCATATATATATGAGGGGAAAAAATTGTATGTGCTACCATAGGGACTTCAATGGAGAGGTAATGTTCTGTATGTCTGATGCTAACAGTACTGAAATGACTCGGACATTCAAAAAATCATAGATAACTAAAATATTGGTACAAGAAATTGATGGCTAAAAAAGAAGAAAAAAATACAGTTAATGTTGGCTTAGATGAATGAACAGATTAATTTATGACTGTTAAATAGGGGAAAATGAAAACCAGGAAATATTATCTGTGTTAGAGACTGTAATGTAAAATCTCTCTTGGTAAATTAAAAAAAACACTTTACAGACTAAAAAAAAATATTCAAATCCAAAACCTGAAATGATTCTTTCTGGTTTGTGTTGAAAACTGCCTTAGAAAACAAAAAGCCCTGTTAAATAAATCAGTTTGAGAGGATGTGTATTGAAAAACAACTGGAGGAGAGCATAATTAGATGATAATGAAGATGTATCAGCTAAGAAATTCAGAAAACTGAAAAGGCAGAGGAAAAAATTAGGGAGAAAACCATGACTGGTAAGTTTGGTGGGTTTTTTTCTTTTTTTTAAAATTTCCTTTAATGGGACAGATGTTGGTTTTCTTGTTGTGGCTGTTAGAGTGAAATTGAATGAATCATAACAATGTTAACCAAACCTAGACAAAAATAGGAGAATTCCCCAGAGTGAGGCAGAAAATGTTGAATTATTCAATAAATATTTATCTTCTCTACTTGGATGAAGGAAAAGGAGGCAAAGAGGCAGTTAGATCATATAATAAATTTTTACTTTTTTCATGGAAATTTTAAATTGCAGCTATTACTACTGGATGTTTTCAAGCACTCTAGACAGACAACTTCATTCAGGAGTGCAAAAATGCATAGTGAAACAACAGCAGATGAGTTAAGGCTACAAACATAGATGCCAATTTATAGTAAAATACCATTAAGAATACTAAAAGATCTGGCTGAAAGGCTTTTGCAGTTGCTAATGTTGGCTTCTGTGAAGCTGTCTAACACTGGAAAACTTTTGAAGAAATTTAAGTAAGACTGCTGTTACCTATGCTTTATAAATACTGTCTGTAATTTTACAAGGATGTTTTTTTGGCAGAATAACTGACTGAATGATGCAGAAATCATTCATGTAAATTTTAATATTAACACTTTATATTCAGTGGCATTTTAGCATCAAGACTTATTAATCACTGAAGCCATCTCTATGCTTTTATGAAAGAATTTCAATTGCCAGAAATTTTAACCACTATCTTTTCTCCTAAGCTAAACCAGAAATGTCACAAATGGTAGATCTGTGGCCAGTGTTCTGTGTGCTTGTAGTGGGATCTTTGAGTCTGAATTCCATTTGTAGCGTGCAAGATATGCAAGGCCATAAACCTTGGCGGTTTTATTCCATGTTACAATTGCATTCTTTATTTAAAAATTTTAATGAAAAAGATACTAGGAAACTTCTTCTATAATGTCTATTTTATTTTCAGCAGCTGTCTGTAGGCTGTTCTTTTAGACCCATAGTTAGAATAATTGATATAGAACCCTTTGAGATGGTAAGGAATGTGATACTTCAGACCATCTGCAAAATGGTGGCTTTACAAAAAAAATGAAATGAATAAAAGGAGCACCGGGTACTCACTGTATTAATCTTTTTTCTCTGTCTATGATCTTTTTTCTTTTACCTGTAATAGAGCTCTAACCTTTAAATGTTCTCTGAGTTGAACAATTTTTCATGATCCAGCTGTCTCAGGATTGTTTTAGTTCAGTTTAATATATCTTTTGATTCACTGTTCAGGGTTTTTTTTGGAGTTATTTATGGGATTTATCTCCTGTGCCAGACAGGGGTTAGTAAATCATAATTTGAATAATTACAAAATTATTCCAGTTGAATAAATGAATATGACCTCGTTAGAAAAAAATCTGAAGACCACTTTTTCTAACAAATAGCTGTTTAATATTACTTTTCTATACTTTTTCTCCCAATAAAATGTAAGCATACCAAATCTCTGATTCATAAGTTTTAAAAGAAGAAAAAAAAAACAAAAACGGCGGTATTGAAGCATATTGATGTTTTCTTGATCTATTGATTTCCACCCCCCAATATCCAATCCAATATCCATATGCATTAAGAGAGGATGATTCCATCTCACTTGACTCAAGACAGATGCTTCGGCCATTTCTTTTGCAGACTTAGCACTTAATTACACAGACACAGAGCATGTCAGTTCACTGGCTGATGCAGGAGTGATAGTCAATGCTACTGTACGCTGTGCTAGGACTGCCTTGATCCTGAGTCTTGCTATGCAGTGGCTGTTACTTCTTTGTATTGGGGCAGGCTTTCATCCAAATTCTTAATGATCTAGTTGAGGTCACTGAGCCAGCAGAGTATTATTCCCTGATCCTCTCCCCACCCCCTCTACTCCCAAATTCTTTGCATAGTTTCCTGAAGATTTAGTAGCTTGAACTTGCTCCCTGCAGAGTCAGACAAACAGCACAGTTGACAAAACACAGGAGGCAGGGTTTGGAGAAGATGGACATAACTGCATCAGCACTAAATATTTTAATGTCAACTTTAATGGAACTGTATCCTAACCCTGGAAAAAATCACCTTACATCTCCAGCCAGCTGAACCCACTCACCCTGTAGCTGCACAGGCTGATCTAATAAAAGGGGTAGGAGGGAGGCAGGCAGGCCTGGGACCTCCCCTTTCAGCACCTTTAGACTGTAAGATGAAAATGCTTAAGGTTTACTGAAGATCTGGAAGTGTCTGATTCAGTTTTACATCATCTAATTTGTGCTTGCATGTACTTTCTCATTGCAATTCGTATTTACATGGCAAAATTACTTGTGGGGCAGAGAAAGGACGAAATTAATTCAAAACCAAAATTTAAAAGTGCAAGTAGGACTTTCTATAAATAATTAACCAGTAAAAAATATCCATTTCAAAACTAAATGTAAATTTATTTTGGAACCTGATAGTGTCCCCCCAATCCCTGTACTCCCTCTTGTAGTACACTGAGCTCATTGTACATTGGCACCTTCTTATTTGACCTCCCTTTCCTAAGAAAGCACAAGGCATAACAGGAATTCACTGTCTGTTCACTTATCGTTCCACCTTTATTTTCGCAGGCTTCTGAAACTGGGTCTCAAGTTAGAGGGAAGTGGTAGATCTCAGCATTTTTATCTGGTGCTTCGATCAAGCAGGAAAGCGTCATTAAACAGGAGCAAGCAGAGCTGTTGCCTGATGCAAGTTATTCTTGCTCCAGTGTCACTTGCCTCTTTCCTTGACTAAATGTCTTCTATGTCTGTTTAACTATCATTCAGCTGTTTCAGAATGGCACCTTTGTTTCCACAAGCTTTCTTGATGTCCATGTAAACTCCCAGCTGAGTAGGCTTGCTGTCAGACAATCCAGATATTCCCACCTGTGTGAGCAATGCATGGGACCTTCACAAGCCTTGTTCACTGAAGTGTACAGGAGCTGATCTGCTTTGGTTAAAGCCGATGGTGTCAGGACAGAGCCAAAGAAAAGCATGCCGTTCTGTTAGTTTGTTTTTTATTCTAGGTGTGATTATAATTTTGAAGCTGTGGAAAGAGTGACCTCACTAGCCTTGGATAAAGTAGCGTTCTGCCCAGGTTATTCAGAAAGGAATCTTTTATTAGGTAGGATGAAGAAAATAAAACTTGTTGGAAGGTCTGGTTTTAACTTCTTATGAAGGAAGCCTTCTTTAATACTTCAAGTTTGTAGCTTTCCAGATTACCACTTTCCTGTCTTTAGGCAGATACTGGAATACCCATTTTAGAGGTGAGGCAGCTGTATGTTAATCATCCTGTATACATTGATAAATTATGAGTCAATGCTGTGTCATCTAAAAACAGCCATGGAATTTGTGAGATTAATAAAAGTTGCTTTGTTTCCTTCATTGTTCATCAGAAGTTTGAGTAAGGAGGGAGTACGTGGTGGTAATTGTACTTTCAGGTACCTGGAATTGCAGACTCAGGTTTAGAAATTAATGGTCAATATTATGTTAAAATAAGAAAGTTACTTTATAACTGAGAACAAATAGTGTACAAAATTAAAAATAAACTTGTCCTTCTGTAAGCTCTGTTCAAACAATTTTACTGGTGGGTTTATGAAGCTTGCTGGGATGTGCATTGAGTCTTGTACTTAAAAGATACTTACTCCCTAGAGTCCTACTAAAAAAATAATGTTAAAGTTATTTCTTCTCTGCTAGTTTTGTGAAGCCACAGGAATTACCTATATTTCACTTGACAGAATTCTTGACTTTTCCCTATGTTTTGACACCATGACAGGTTTTGTAGTTAGAAAACAATGTTCTAGCTCTGTCTTTAAGAATTAAATGCTTTTGTTTATCTGAATTCAAAATTAATAGAAACAAACCCAGTAACTTCAAAATTAATAATACGAAATATGATTCAGCTAGTGATGAATTTTTGTCTCCAGTCTATAACAAAGTAACAGATGCATGAATAAAGACACTGCTACAAATATAACATCTCCTCTTATGTTTTCAAAATTAAATATTACTGCTTTACAGATTTAAATTTTTGCAAAAGTGTTAAAGTGATGTATAGTAATTATTTATAGACCTGTTAACATCGTTGATGTACGGACTTCACACTGGTAAGACCCTGTCAGCTGGTTCAGGCACCATACAAAGATTTGGGGTGAATCTGGATCCTCCTTATATTCTCATAGAGCATTTAGGAGGGAATAGAGAAATCTAAGCTCACCCTCTGAGTTTGGCAGTCAACTCCTTTAGCATATCCAACGTAACTGTATCATCTTGCTATTTTCTCTGGATCCTGTATTCACCTGTCTCTGCCTGAGGCCTGAGCCACTATACCTACAGAAGTGTGTCTGTCCTTTCTGTGGTTTTATATGGCCCTATCATGCACATTTTTTCATGCAGAAGGACTTTTCTGCTAGTACTGAATTGCTTCAAGAGACTTCCCGTAACAGAAGAGAAAAGGATGATGTAATTCAGTGAGGAAAGGAATTGCAGCAGAAGCAACCTGAAGCAAGCAGAGTTCCCTTTATAACAGGTTATGTATGGGCAGTATCCATACATATATATACTTTTCTGTGTGTGTATATATATATATATTTATATATGTATGTATTTATCCGTCTATTTGTACCTGAATGAAACTTAAAGACTTAAAAATGTTTGCAGTTAAACACATTTGGCTATGAGCTTTGTCAGTACCATGAGGTAAGAATTCTTCTGAAGTGCTGTGCACCTGTATGTTCTTGTAAACTAGTAGAGCTGAGATAGTTTATGCTGCCTGTCACTTAGCTTTTTTTATCAGTTATTCACAGGAAATGTAGGTTTAAACCACAAAAGAAGTACACTTTTGCTCCTATATAGAGAGAGATATAAAATGAACATTGAGATTATTACAGTCCATATGCTCCACTGAAATTACAATGTTTCACTGGTAATTTAACAAAGCGCAAGGAAAGAGGTGTAGGTGAATCTAGGAAGTCCTGTAAGTTTATCTGAAGGTCGGCTACTGGTTCACAACTAGATTTATTTTGCAGCTTTAGCCACAAATACAGTAAGATTGTTAATGCCCCATATCTTTAAAAAAATCCAAACCTTCCAGATCAGTTTTCATTTCCAGGATCTCTTGAGCACCACGTGAATTGTAAAAGAAAGGATGTAGGTAAACAAATAAAGAATGTTGATAGCAATATGACTGAACACTTTTTTTTCTCTTGCATGTGTGGGATGGTATTTTGTTTGGCAAGATACTTTAAGAACAAATGGTAATTTGAGGATGAGAAACAATGATTCAGCTAGGAGGCCTTTCTGTAGCTACAAAACACAGTAAACTGAGAATGTGGGATTGCATAAACCCATGGCTGAAAGGGATCTGTCGAACTTACCAGGTCCAGCTTTCTGTTGAAAGCAAGGCCTTAGACTTAGATGATGCAGGGCTATGTCTCAAGCAGAGATTATTTGAAATAATTTCCTTCAAGGGAGATCCCACCTCATAGCTGGGCAACTTATTCCAATTTTTCATTGCTCTTATGGTGAGGGTTTTCTTATTGTTTATTTTGGGTTTTGGTTGGTTTTGTTTTTTTTTAATCCAGACAGAATATCCCCTGAAGCAGCTTGGATCCATTGACTCTTGTTCTGTCATCATGCACCATGGTGAAGAGAGTACCTCCATCCTCTTTTTAACCTCTTTTTAGTTACTGGGAGATTAGGAGACTATCATTAGGTCCCTATGAGCCTTTTCTTCTCTAGATTGCCCGAACCCCTGCTTCGAAATTCTCTTCATGTGGCAAGTTCTCCAATAGCTGGTGGCTCTTCAACAGATTTTCTCCAGCTTGAACTGGAGGGACCAAATTGTTAATATTTGTGTACAATCATCACCCTGAAAATATTTGAAGAGGGCAATGCATATGAATTTGTGAAACTGTCAGTTTAGTGCTACACTCTGTGTGTTACGCTATACATGGTTTAAACCTGTGTTTATGTAATCTTTCTGTATGTCCTAGATAGGCTAAGAGATTGTTTTTATTTTATGTGAAGACATCTATGTTTTTTGGCAATGTCTAGTCGTGTTAAAAAGCACTGCAGTTAAGTTATCTCCGTACTTCTATTTATATGGTGTGGCTACTAGGGTTTGGAGGGGTGGGAGGGATAGATGTTCTTTTTCTTAAAAAAATAAAAAACCACAATGAAATAAAGGGAAAAACTGTTCCTTTTCTCTTTTATGTTTCACCCCATGTGAAACTGCTATTGTACCAACTACTGCTGAACAGTGAGTGGTGGTTTTAAATAATCAACAGCATAATTTAACGTATTTTGAAGCACAAGCACAGCATCAGTAGGGTGGTGTACTGGAGCTGAACTGCAATCCCAGAAGTAATAGAAAAAATGTTTTTCAAGAAAATCCAACCACCACAATTGTGCTATTGTTTTAAGACAATGACTGACGGCATTTGTATTACTTTATATATCCTAAATACTGATGTTTCCTGACTCACATTAACCTCTTTCACAAGAATCACAAATCTTCAGAGGATCTCCTATATCTGTGTAATTTACTCTCTGTCAAACATATAAAACAAATCCCAGTAATACTTTGCATTAAGAGAGGAAACGAAATCTCTGCCATGGCTGGCCCTTGCAGTTTGACTGTCCAAATGAGACAGATGTGAAAATCCATGTTTCAACACTCATAACCATAGTTAGACTGATTCTTGGTTAAATGCATTAGCTCATGCAGTCTGTTTTACTTTTGTTCTTGTGTTGTTTTGTTGGGTTTTTGTTGTTGGGTTTTTTGCTTGTTTTTTGCAGTTTTTTTGGAGAGGGCTGGAATTATCCTGTCACAAGACTATTAATAGATACTTTTTAAAATTACATTAAATAAGCTGGGTAAGATTAAGCATCAATCAATTAATTAATTAATTAACCAGAGTAATATTAAGTGTTTCGTTTTGGCTTCCCTTTAAAAATAAAATCAGCAGAAATCCTGGGCAGCAAGATGTTTTGGAAAGTTTTTACTCTCTGAAGTGCTTTCTTAATTGTGGCTCATTTCTTTCTTGTTATTGCGCCAGGCTTCACTTTGTGAATTGTAGCACATCCTACTTCAGTTATAATGCCAGATCTCCCGTATATCTTCTAAATGTTTTTTGGTCTATAACACAGATTTTTTCTTCTGAGTTTTTAATTTTTGACTTCCATGTTCTTATATGATGTTGGAAATATTTCTGTATCATGACTAATGGTGCATGGTTTTTTATCATCTTCTTGCTTATGAACTTATTTTTGCCCTTTTTGCTATACAAGAACATGTCTATCTTTGCCTTACAATATAATTATTTTAACACCATGTTCATCCATAGTTTTGAATCTTATTCTGTTGGCATTACAGAGTAGATTATGACAGCTGGGTAAGTCCTATTTAAGAGCATACTTTGCTAGGAACTATTTCCTGCACAGAAAACCAGAAAATATGTAAGGTCCCATTTAAACCAAAAAACTGAAAAAGAACACCAAATTTCCTAAACTACCTTTCCAATACACAATCAAAACCCAGGAAATGTCATTTGGGATTACACCTATAGCTTCATTCCAGACTGCTGCTCTTTTTTTTTGCATTTTCTTTGTATTAGGATAAAACCTGTGCACCCATGTGTTTAGATTAAAGTCTAACTTGGTAGTGGAGTAAGATGTAGAGCCTTTCACCACTATGAGGAGACAGGTTAAATGCCTCCTTCAGCGAGTATGACCTGTGTAGAATCCTGAGTTTAATCACAGTCCTACTTATACCACTTAGTTATAGTACCACCAGACCAATTATAGCCACATCCAGGGTTATCAGAAATCTTGGCAGAACAAAGTCCAGAGCTATTCACTTACCCTCAGCATTACAGTAGCTTAAATTTGAGAGCTCTGAAAACAACCGCATTGCTGCACTGCAGCTGGGCTGTGGACAAATGTAATTTTAGCGTCTGATGCTGTCAATCTGGCATCTTTCACAAGTAGGGATTTTATTATATAGAAATTTAATCTGTCTGCCGTATCTTACAGGGTGGTTATGTAGAACATGATGCTTCTTTAAAAAAGAAAAATAAAAAGGGCAAAGACTCCTAAAAAGTTGTTAACTCTGAGAGGACAGACTTTTGAAAGCCAGTGCACACTGCCAAACTCTTGCATTGAAAAGTTTTGGCTGAAATACTGGGACATACAGATAATATGGTCCCAGAAATCTTGCCAAGGAAAGTGCAGTCAGAAATGTAGGAAACTGTCCAAGATTAGGCGTCAAACATGCTGCATTCATTACCAGCAGCTGTGCCTGAAGTGTTTCTTTATACCACATAGCCCAAACCACTGTGGCCTGTCACTGTCATTTTTATAGCAATTTGCTGACTTTTTAAGAAACAGGGAAACATTTAGCTAAAACAGAAGTTGAAATGACTGACGGAGGATAATTTAAAGGAATTTTAATGGCTACTGACTGTGTACTGTAGAACTATGTTGAAAGGCACATATATTTAAAACTTCACTTTATGTAATAAAACTCACTAAGAAAACAAACCTATGCTAATAATAGTTTAACTCTTATTTTAAGTCATAGATGCATACCTTAAAAGATTCCTTAAAAAGCCAGGAAGGTGAACGTGATATGACAGTACTATTATTGAGTGTTAGAATTTTAAGTTGTTGACATTTTCTTTTAAGATAAATTCAAATATGCCTCCATTAGGGGGAGTTACACATTCATCACTTAGTGCTTCAGATTTTCAGACACTGTTTGATATGATAGATTTTCCCTTGGATGTTTTTGTTAACTTTTAAAATACTGTGCTACTACCAGTACTGCCTTCTTGTTGTAGGACATATTTTTAACTTTTCAAATCAGCATGCAAAAATTTGCAGGAAAACAGAAGGCCCAACTTTACCAATTTCTGAATACTTTGGGGAGGGGGGGGGAGGGGAATTATAATAATAGAAATACATTTATTAACTGGATGATTTTCCAGAATGAAATAGAGATGTTAATATTTAGAAAACCTGGAGCAAAATTCTCTCAAGCAGTTTTTCCTTTGCCCATCTTTCTTTTTTTTTTCCCCATCTATGAAACTGCTTCTGCCTCAGGGTACTTCAGGAAATCTATCAGTGTCTGGTTTGTTTACTTTAGGGCAGGAGGGTTTTAAACAGCAGCATGACCCTTGTGCTGAATGTTAGTATGAGTGTTATCAAAAAAGGCAAAGAATACTGATGGACTTGAGTTGATAAATTCTTGTGCCAAGCTTTAGGGCATAATAGTTTTAGATGAGGTATTGAAATCATGTTGTTACATGCCTAAGCCTTTCTCCATCTTGCTATCCTGTGTAATGTGGATAGTGACAAATCCCTTTCCTTTATACAGAGAACTGAAAACCACAAGTAGCTGAATTTGCTGTGGAATAAGCCCACTGCATGTTTGCCCTGCAATCACAGCAAGTGCCACTGTGCACTTGCATAGCCCTTGGAGTATTTTTTCCAGTGTCTGTGGTCCAGTGGCAGGAAGCACTGGCTCCTGAGAAATTTCAGAAGAATTTCTGGGAGGCCACATGAGTAGAAAAAAGGATTTCAAACCCAGAATTCTAATATACCACATTTGAAGGCTTGTCTCAAAATGACTTCCAGTATCAGTCTCTGCTCTTCAGCACAGAGCTCTACTGGAGACTTTCTGTCTCACCCCCACAGTTATCACAAAGGCACGTGGACAAAATGAGAAAGGACAATTCAAGGTAGGGAGGAGAGAAGGGGACAGGGAGGGATGAATTCATAGCAGCAATTCTTAAAGTTCATTTTTCAACAGTGAGTGTCTTATCAATGACTAAGTTATGTATGTATATATCACTCCCATTGTAGAAAAAAGTATTTGGGACTCTGGGTGGTGGACACAGAGGTGAAAGAACATTTCTACCAACAGTGAATTGAAACATTAAATGTGGAATAGAAATCTTTCTTGTAATAAAATTAATATTTTTTGCATACGTTTTCCATGCAATTTTAAGAACAACTTGTTTTCCATACATTTCTACTCTTTTGACCTCACTTCAGCCAATACTGAGCAAATGCAGTGAGATCAGTATTTCAGCTCTCGTGAAGCACAAGCATCCCCAGCAAATTGGAAGGAGGGAAGAATAATCTCAAAGTAAGGGAACATCTTGATTCTTGAGAAAGGGCTGATGATGCTTCTTGCAGTATAATAGCAAGGAGAAGCAAAGGCAAGTTGTGTGCATGTGGGGAAATACTTGAGGAAACACTTCTATAGAAAGAAAAGTGAACTCTTTGAGACACAGGTTATGCTCTATCTGCCAATTTACCAATATTAAGGACAACTTCTATAAATTTGATTATTGTCACGATGTTTGCAATAAAAGCTGCATTTTTTTACTGAATGTTCTTATCTTTGAATCCCTGTACAGCAGGCTTGGCTCTGACCAGCTCAGATTTTTGGCCTCAGAGCTGATTCAGTCACACTGGCATTTTCAATCCTAAATGTGGCTCCACTCTTCCATGTAGGTTTTCATTTAGGCTTACTCTTTGCATNGCTCTGAATTGTGCTGGTTCATCGGTAGTCCAAAAACCTGTGTCATGCCATTAGCTTCTGTATGCCCTCTGTACATGCATATTACATTTAATTGATTTCTTTTCCTTGAGAAATATCTTTTAGGCTGAATATTCTACCACTTGTTCACATTTTCATGCCTCTTGTATGAGAGAATTCAGCTGGACTTTGAGTTCCCTCTCTTGGCAGATAACACCAAAGCTTGCAAATCTGGCAGTGCTTGTGGGAAGGTCTTTAGTGAAATGCAGTTAGTGAAATCATTTAGATGATGGAATTAGGAAATGATAGTGATAAAGTTGGCTGCTGTGAAAATAGCAACTGAATGACAGAGCCAAACTATGATTCCTGAAGCTGTTTAACACACATGAATCCATGGCGGTCTGACTTCTATGCAGTGGCGTGCCAAGCAAATAAATAGAGTACGGGAAAGTGCTAGTGGGAAGAAAGATTTTCGGGACTATTGCATGTGATAACTTCCATGTAATATACTCTGTGCTGGAAACCTGTTCAGTGGTTAGACTTGCTTGAAGTAAGCTGAGCCCAAGTGGTGGTTTTAAGACCTATGGTGAAGCCTCATGCTCTGTGCGTGAGCACAAGATATAAACGAAGAAATATTTTCTTCTCCTTTCTCCCTTCTAAGTAAATGGTAACTTTAAATTCTTGATAGTGTCTATACCCTGTTTCTGAATATGCAACATCTGCTGGTATAGAATAAAATTATTTCTCAAGGATTTTGTCATGTTGGTGAATATTAAATGTGTTGGGTTGAATGTGGAAAATTATCACCTGCTCTCTAGGAGTATCAATATCCAACAAATCACTTCAAGGTGTGCCATAAATGCAATTCTAGAAGCACTACAGCACTTAGTCTTGTGCCTAACAACCCACCTATCACCAGGCATTCATCATCTGCCTGAATGTGTACCACGGGAAGGTTTGTTCATGTAGGCAGTTCTGAGTGTACATAAAGTATATATAAATACTATTCTAATCATTTATGAAAACCTCTTTATTTTTTTCCTCTAAAAAAGGTAGTAAGATGTCTACTTAACAGCAGCCAGAAATGTACTTTTTAAAACATAAACCCGAGTTAATATTTTGGAAAGTATTTATTTTATTTTACATGTATGATTTGTATAACCATTTTGTAGATAGACCACTTGCAGGGATATGGCTCACACCAGGTGTCAGAGGAGTGTGAAATAATTTTTATGCCACCTTTCCAAGGCAATAAATGTCATATAAGCATACAGAAGTGCAGATATAGTACTTTTAGATGTACATTCTCAAACTGTATATAAGAAATCTGTTTGACAGACTTACCCAAAGGATGACACTTTTTTCTGATCTTGCCAAAGCAGCAATTGTGTAAAAAGAAAATTTGCTCTGGTTGTTGGTTTTTTACCCCAAGGAGTTATGATGTAAAGGGAGGGAGGAGAAGCTGTAATTAGGAGAAAAGAAATGGTTTCTTCCTACTGAGCAAAAAAGAAATTTCTGACCTAAATGACACAGCAAGTTTTCAGTCATCTTTCCTACAACAAAAAGCCAAAATAGAATGGATGGCAGCAGCTGAACACACAGTCCCAGCCACATAGATTGTGTCATGATCACTATAGTGCTTATTCCAAGAAATATGTGAAATATTTTTTCTGTGGGAATCACACGGATATTGATTTTTGTGTGTGTGCATGCCGCTAATTTTAAGATGTCTTTCTAAAGATGTAATTTCAGAGAGGTACCCTGAACCTCTTTCTCCTTTTTTTCTTTTTTTTTTTTCCCAGATGATCAGCATACAAGTTAAAATTTTCTAGAGATACAAAATTCCTGCTTCATCATTAAGAATAGAATGGGTTTTTAGAGCTTATTCTCTTATACTGATAGGATTTCCCTGCTGGTGGTCTTTACCAATTCTAAGAGATTCACAATAGGGTAGTTTGTTCATAAAAGCCAATTCTTTTCGTCAGACCTCTATACAAAACTATTTTACTCTAAATGGATTGTTTCAAGAAACCTACACATACCTTGTTTGTTATGAGATGTCCTGTATCTCATAAGCTTATGTACCAAATTGACCTCTTTTTCTTTCCAGTCACTTTTTTAAATGTCATTTTCATTTGCAGTATATATCTTCTTCTTTTTCTTCCTGACAAAAGTGTAAATTTTAATTAAAAAAAATTAATCCAGTAATCCAGAGGGATTTAGAGCTGTGGACCCAAGTATTAAATGTAAATCAAAACTTAGTCAGTTGGAAGCTGCTTATTATGAAGATTAGACACTCAGTCTCCAGTTCCAAGCATTAGCTGTGCAAGCAACTGCTTCTTTGCTGTCTTTTACTGATGAAAGGCAGTGAGTAGCAGCTGCTGACAGAGGTTACTGAAAAAAAATAGGAAAGCGGTATGAGAAATGGAGGGAGGAAGGTGCCACAATTGTGTGTGTTTTAGGATCTTTAACAGTTTTCCTTTTAGGGTCCTGATGATGCACTGAAGTGAGTTTCACAAATGCAAACAAGTTGCAAATTCATAGACAGTTATGTTAAAAAGAGATATAACGTTCCAATTATAGTTGGAGTTTTCTTTCTTCAGCGAAGTGTCTAAACTTTTTCCTAAAATAATAATGCTTTTCCTTGAAAATTAGGTAAAATAACCTGAAAACAACAAAGCATTATTTTTTTGCTTTGTCTCACTACTGTTATTCATCTAGCAGCTCTTTTGAAACAAATGGCATTAAACTTTTTTCTTTTTTCTTTTTTTTTTTTTTTTTTTTTTGAGTGTGTGTGTTTGTTTGTTTGGGGTTTTTTGAGCAGGGGATATTTCTTTCAAAGGACTTATTGATGCATCATCTAATCCTCCAGAATTTTCATGAAAATGTCTTCCTCATCATCACTTAGCTGTACTATAAGATAAGGAAAGCACGTATGCTTTGTGTTTCCAAGGACTCTGTTAATCATTCAAAGCATATGTGCCCTTTTTCTCTGCTGCCTGACTGGTACTGTAGGTATTTAAACACAAGAATATAACAGTGAAAAAGTAACCAAAAACTATACAAATACTATGAAAAACATTATTAATAATATTTATGTAATTCAGATTTTGGAGATCAAGGTATTCAGTTTGTATATTAACTGTAAATTTGTAATTGCCCATACCCTTATATATGACCGATTGGTGTAGAGTAGGATGATCCTAATCTGGGCATTGTACTGTTAAACGGCAAAAATCTAGGTATTGATATAAAAAATATTTTGCATTTTTCACTTTGTCTCATACTGCATTGAGCTTGCTGGGAAATTCGTCAAGGAGCAGAACAACATTATTCAATATATGAATCTGCAGCACTAAAAAATCACAGAGCAAATGTACACTGGGTAGTTTTGTATTGTTTCTTAGGAAAAAAAACCCAACATATTACCCACTTACATTCAAGAAACATGTCATAATTTAATCCTTTTTTGAAAGGACTATATTTTTGGTATAACTCTTGCCTACCTCAGTTACATCTACTTGCTTACAATTTCCACTTGTATTTTTAGGGAAATGCTGATCTGAAACTGCAAAATTCTTAATACAGTCTTGGAATAGAGTTAGGTTTTATCTATGTAAATGAAAAGGAAAAAAAGTTTATTGTTTTCAGATTTGAACACTGAATCTGTGAGCTCATCGTGGTCTTAGTCTGTTCTTGTTTAAATCAGCCATCATTATTGCATGAAAAATGGCTCATCTTAATCTTCACTTGTGAGAAAAAACTAGTCAATGTAGCATACTATTTAAATGCTTAAGAACTACAAGATGTTCTACATTATATATATTTGGGCACATGTGCTTTCTCATGGGAACACATTATACTGCTAATCCTCTTGGTACCAGATAGTATTCTTAAGACCTTCATTTCTAGACATGAATTTGCCTTCTTTTTTAATACATTTCCAGCAGGAACTGGAAAGCTATATTATAACTATTTTGCTTAATCAAATCTGTTTTGTAAGAGACATCAGAGCATATGTTGCTGTTATCTGACAAAAATGTTTAAATTTCATATCTTAATACCCTGATTTTTGTAGGGTTGTAAGAAAAACAGGTTCCAAAGCAATATACTGATGCTGTGCAATATCAACATCTAGGTAGATACTCCATTTTTACTTCTTTGTAATGCAGACAGCAGTATCTCTTTAAAGCATACCTAGCATCTCTGTAGAAGTAGCTGTAACACTAATTAACTATTTATGATAGCCTGTCTTAACAGGGCACTTAGGCTACTACTATTCAAATAGCTGAACTAGTATTTGGCTAAAAAGGTGTTTGTTCCCTTTTAATAAAAGTCACTGGTCATCATAAATGTTGATAAATAGCTGAAATTATTATCTTGATGAGGAGCAGAAAGGCTCAGCGATTAGGATAGGTCTTGGCACACTACCCGAGGCATCACGTTTTCCCTCTCCCACAGTGCTACTTTTGTGGTACTGACAAGTCAGCTTCGTACCTCCATTTGCCGTGTGAAAAATGGGCATAATAAAGTTTTCTGCTTTGGTATGATGGCACTCATAGAAGGCAACAAGAAGGACTGAATCTCTGTTTGCTCCAAGGAGCACAGCTACAGCTTGGCCACTCTAATGACTACCCAGAGTCACCTCCAGTGGAACCTCTTAAGTCCTTTCCAGGTGTCAGCTTTAAGTGATGGAATTACTAATGTGTCCTTTCTCTGTGACAACACTTATATTTATCAGAGAGTGAGTATGGCTGTTTGTTACTACCTTTAAAATCCTGAATACCTGACACAAATTCAAATGCAAATATAAAATTTAATCATTGTGACTAAGCTGCAGTAGGCCTCCCTCCTCAGCCAAATGCAAACCAAGCAGTTACAAAACTGAAACAAGGCTCCCCCTCCAGAAACTAATCACATTCACAATTCTCCCATTTTCATACACTCTGGAAAAACATGAACTATGCAACATGCTATGAAGGCCATAAAATTTGAGCTCTTCTGGATCAGGGAAGAGGAATCAGTTCCAAAAGCTTTGTGTTCCTACAAAGAACATCCTATTAGTAGCTCCTCGCCCTCTTATACCAGCCCCTAGCTCACTTGTTTTCACTGATCTAAATTGTGGCAATATGACAGAGAGAATGTGAGAGGGAAAGAGAAATTCTTTCACATATGTCAAGGCCTGCTACCTGGTACCTTTTGGTCACTTAAGAAAAAGGTAAGTTTTCACATGACCCTGCTGGTGACCTGAAAAGACCACCATGACTTGAATTCAGCAGGGAATGAGTGTCGGTTGCCCATGACAAGCAGTTTCCAGCAAGAAGAGTAAATGTAGTGATAAATGTACCTGCAGATAGCTGCATGGATTAACACAGCTCTAATTTATTCCACATTAAGAAAAAGGACTGTAATGAGTTATTAATAAAGAAAGACTAAAAATGGGTTCAAATTCAATGGTTAATGCTCTGCATAATTTACTGTAATAATCCTTCTGACCAAATAATTTTTTTAAAGTGCTTCTCTCCCTATGAATGAAATGCATGCTATTCTTCCCCCCCACCTACCCTAAATGTTTTGTTTGATCTTTCTTTCTACTGTTTGGGCATGAGCTATGTTAGCATAGTGTGATATCCATGCTAGAGTTTGCTTCACCCCCACATTTGCTACTCCATAAAAATATTTTCCTAAGCAAACATTTATGTACCAGATTTCTGTAGTGTTGCACCTAATAGATTTCATAAATCATTTGTGCTGGCATTAATGGGAGAGTGGATTCTCAGCACAGGAAATCTCATAGCAAAGGAAAATTCCATTGCAGCTAGCTGAAAATGGAGAGAAGTGGATCCATTGCAGTGACATCCAGGTCTTATTTTTTTGATAGGCTGCAGTCCTCAGCTAGTGAATGTACAGTGGTACAAATTTGTAGAAAAATGGTACAGAACATATAGGAGTGGAGTCTTCTGTTGAAAAGAGGGATTGTCCAAATATGTCTTTCCTTCCATAGCATCTGGCTTTTGGAGGACCCAATATCCAGCTTCCTGCACAGGTCCGTCCCAGTCTTCTATAGGGTGGGGTACAATTACAGGTGCTCTCAGAGGGCAGTAATTCAAATGAGATCCAGAGTTCTGCATAAGCTGACTCCAAGCATCCAGTTCCCATTCCCCCTTATTTCAAGATCTGTAAGGATATATTTCTGAATTACTTACTTAGTAGATTTTTCAATGGCAGAAAGTGCTGGTCCATAGGTACTCTAGCAGTTTGGAAAATAGTATTTGCATGATCTAATACCCCATTTATTACAACTTAGACCTCTTGGAAGAGATGCCGAGGATATGAATGTTGCCATGGAATTGCTAGAAACTTCCTTAAAATTACTACATTAGTTCATGATTTCATCTCATAGCTCTTTCTTGGCTGGTCTTGCAGCTATCACAGATAGGAGTCTGTCCAGAATTTGAACTGCAAAAAGCTTCCCATTTTTTTCAAACTGCCCCTGAGCAGTTTATCAAAGTTTAAGTCAATGAGGACTATATTGCAGTTTCTCCCTTGTGCTGTCAAAGCACATGTAATCTGTTGCATATCTGACTTGAAGAGCTTCAGGTCAAGATGTAGTGTTAGTGCTATTACTTTGGGATTTTTCCCCAGTGCCAACCAGGACTGCCCTCATCAAGGCACAGCTACTTAGACCTCATTTCGCAGAATTCTATTGTTTCAATCTGTATAGTCTTTGTTCCTTCCTTTGGAAGTTGCAAATGAGCACTAATTGTGAGAGCTTTTTGAATGTTATTAAATGCCTTATGAATAATACATCTGAAATATTTGCTTTTATTGCAGCCTTCTACATAACAGTGTTGAAAACATATCCTGGAATGGTACTATCTTCCCTGGAAGTATTGTATAGTCATTAACAGTATCTTGATCTGATTCTTGGCAAAATGTGGCTTCTGGGCAGCTGCTGTGATAACTTGGCCTGTGTCAGCAACAGATCTTGTAATTGGGTGAGGAGAGTTAAGTTAGTTGTTATTAGCAAAGGTCCAAGGTGAAAAGAAAACCGTAATAGGAGAAGTTTTGTAGGCATTCCTATGTATCACTGTATTTCTAAGCCGACTCAGAAGGGTTTTTGTGTAGTACTGTTAAGAATGCAGTTGGAGATAATCATTACCACAGACATTTTAAAGAAGTTCTACATTCCACAAGGGGGTAATTAAAAAAAAAAAAAAATCTGGTTCTTTTAGAGAAAGAGGGACAGAGGGACTAACTTCAGTTTGATTACCATCCAAAAATAGGGTTTTTTGCTTTGAATATTTGTATCTGCATGTTTTGTAGGCCTGTAGTTGTTCCTGCTCTCTCTACAGTGTTTCAGAAATTAATGGCAATGTGAATGCTGCATTGTGTACCTACTATTTGATAGCTTTATCTGACAGCCATGATGCATAATGTGTCCAGTCAGATCAAGCTGCAACTCCAAAGGCTTCATTAGCAGCAGACTTGATTATAAATTGTCAAGTAGAGTGTTTTGAAGTAAGCAGTCTATTATATTCATGCCTCTGCAGACATGAAGAAAAACTGTCTCCTAAGGTGGTAAATGGAGGGGGAGGTGTTTGTGTTTCAATTAAAGCACAGGTGGTGCGTGATGAGGCGCCGGTGTCACATCTGCGCGTTCACAGCTGCGCTCTGCTCCCGGCCCGCTCCCTCCTCGGGCTCCGACCGAGCCCGCCCCGCGCACCGCCCGGAGCCCTGCCCGGGGACGGCCTGCGCGGCCGGGAGCACGCAGGTAGTTTATCATCATGCAACAACCACCCTGCGCGGCAGGGAGGCTATTCCTCCTCACGGAGGAGCCCCGCTTTGCGGTGGGTCCCCGCAGCGGCCGCGGCTGACGGCGCTGCGGCACCGCGCTCTGCGCTCCGCCCGCCGCGGCCCCCGAGGGAAGGGCTGCCCGCTGTGCCCGCTGTGCCCGCTCCCCGGGAG
>VXBX01000330.1:197291-214794 GCA_013400415.1 Scytalopus superciliaris
TTTTTAATTGAGTACTAGAAGGTATCTTTACAGGTTTAAATTCTGCTGTATTCAGAATTCAGGAGTTGAGTCTGCATTAAGGAGTGTCACAGCAAAAGATTAAGCCAAATACCTGAATAGATTGAAATTTGCACAAACAACATCTACCACTCAGAGTAATGGTGGCCTGACAAAATGGCAGAGGTAGATATTGCTGTAAATTCTGATGACCTGCAGGCTGATAAAACTTTGATCAAATATGTGTAACAGAGTTTCTGCATACTTTATTTCCTATAGCAAAGGAGCAGCAATTTTTGCAGTAGCAGTGAGCTAACATCTAGTATCACATCAGCAGTGAGTTATGTGTCTTTATCTTTCTGATACATCTTGCTGTTTCACTTCTGTCTTGCTTTTGAAGAGGGTTCAGACCTATACAACAACATTTCTAAGATGCTTAAAAGAAAAACAGATTTAGAAGAAAAAAAAATTAAAATTAGGTGTGTTGCATGTAACTATAAAAATAACATTCCACTCCTTTACCTGCTTTTTTATTGTTTTTCTTCTGTTTCAGTTGTTATTAGTCCAAGAACTATTGACATGGGACTTTTGTTTCTTGGTATCAATAAGAATTAGTGTCCTGGAGAATTGTTTGGAGTACAAGAGTATATATTAATCAAAATTAAAGAAGAAAGCCACTGCTGTTATAGAATGATATTCTTTGGTTGGTTTTCATCATAGTATGTATAAATCATGTGAAAGCACTACCTTAAGCTTCCAAATTGTCATAACTGCCAAATTAATTTTTAAACTACTTTAATTTTCACCACTAGTATAGTTGCTGACCACACACAAAGGGAAAAAAAAAAAAAGGAACAGAAATGGTTTTTTTTAGAGCAGCTTTTGGTTTAATCATATAGACATTCTTTTTCATTAAACACATTATTGTACCCATGTATGAAATATAACCATTTCCAAATCTGAAAAAATTTCAGAGTTGTTAACTTTTGTAGAACATTTTTCCTCTTAAGTCATAAACTGTGTTAAAGAAAAGACTGTTGTCCAGGGAGCTGTAAAAAGTAGCCTGGAAAGCCTTTTATGTTCTTTCTTTTAAATAGAATAGAATTGCCTTATGTAACAAAGTTAACTTTGTTAACCTTTTATAATTATTTAACCATTATTTCATTTTACCCCCTGCTTAAGCATTGTACATTAATGCAATAGACACCTGGCTGTGCTCTTAAAAGTTTATTTGTCTTTCAATTCCTGTGATAGTAGGGGGCAGTATATCTCCTTAATTATCTTTGTTCAGGGAAATGTTGAAAGGCCAGGGTAGTTAAACAAGGCCATTTGGATTTGCAGTAAGGTCGAAGTCAGATGCAAGGAAAGTGGTTAAATGCATTATCATCTTATTGAGCACATCATCAGTAAAGTGACCTTGATGGAGGTGGAAAAAGCCATTTGGCTATTTTATGACAGCCACCTCTCTGCTGGCTTTATCCCTGCCAGTACTTCAAATCGCTTTATCACACTGATTTTTCTTAATTACAGATAATGAGTTAGAGGCAGAACACTAAAATGAACTTTTGTAATAATGGCAAATTTTAGTACTGAAGAGTTTATCCTTTGGCTTGGGAGATACAGAAATATGTCTTAATTGATTATTAAGGTGACCTTTATGTTGATTATTATGTATCTGCCTTTATTGATAATCACTGTTTTTTATTCATTGCTCTACTACTTTTTAAACTGCTTCTTAAGTTACTGTGAGGACAGACAAGCCAACTTCCAGCCTTAGCAGTAGGGAAATTGTTTGTTTTAATGTGTGTGTTTTTGTTTTCATAAAGATACTCAAACCATGGGAGGCTTGTGGTTAAGCTGGAAACAAATAGTTTAGAAAATACATAACTAATGCTTAAATTTCTGTCTCACTTGTGTTTTGTAATGGTAGTCAGTATTGATGTCTTAAAAGTTTACAAAAGTAAAATTCTAGCTACTGCATTTTACTGTGAGCATTTAATCAAAATACTCTCAACTGTCCATCTTCCCCTCTCACAACTGTTCATTCTCATTCAAAAATGGTTTCTTTCATTTGTATAAAACCGCATTTTGAATAAACAGGGTGATTTTCAATTTTTGCCTTTTAAAAGACTTTAGTGCTATGTGAGTCTTTTCTGTTTATAGTGCTCTATGTACAGCCATTGGCATAATTATTAAGAGAATTTTAAAACAAATGCACAAAATACAAGGAAAGACAATAGCAGGAAAACTGAAGATATAGGTTAATTGGCTGAAACTCACAGCAGAACATTAAAAACTATTAGAGACTAGAGGGAATTATTTATAAGAAAAGATGAAAAGAAAGAAAAACCAATACACCGTAGTCACATGACAGATCTGCGTCAACTAGAGAACCATCCACAAAAATTTTAAAAACCGTGTGGACTCAGGTGATGTATCTAGATGGAATGACATGAAATTAAGAATCAAAAAGTCCAGGCTCCATATCTTGTTACATTTTATAATAGTAATGTTCTGGAGGCTATGTAACATACCTCAGCACAATTGATAGAGGTCCCAGTTTTTGATAAACAAGTATTGTTTTATGGTGGTGTGTTGAGAGCGGCTGTTACACCTTTTGTTCCTAAGTTTTGATTATATGTTGCCATTTGGAAGGTAGATTTATTTAACTTCTGCTTTGTGACAATGATCTCTCATTCAACAAGTAGGTGATTTTTCCTAAGAGACCAGGGTTTTTCTTCCCATTATCACCTCTATCTTTGGAGCTGAAAAACATCTCATAGTTCTATCTCCTTACTTTTACTTCTTACGCAGTAAGAAAGCATATTATCCTCCGGTTCGCAGTATTTTTGTGAGACCTGTTACTTTGGGCAGTTAAGATTTTAAAGTTGCCACTTGCCAACAAGGTTTCTGTGGGGTCTTTACTGCTGGGTTGTAGAGTCAAGGTGTGTACTCAGTATGAACCATCCCCATCCAGATGGAGAGAGCATCTCTCTTTTCACTCATAGCAAGATCCCCTTTTTCCTCACAGACTTGCCCTATTTATCTCGTCGCCTAAATGATGGAAGTACCCTTCGCCTTTGTAGTATAAAGAATTTTCTTACATCTTTCTTTCTGTTTGATTATTCTTGCTTCATCTTCAGCACTCTCCTGGTACTTATCAATCATGTCTGCCATAAAGCAGGAGGATTATCTGTATGTGTGTGCGTTGCCATATGCCCAACCAGAAGACAAGACTTTTGAAGGCAGGCACATAGAGTCAGAGTTTGAAAGCATGATACTGTCAGACTTGCTTTTTCATCAGATAACTTCAGGAAGGTCACCACACAGATTACATTGTCTTGTAATGGTACTGAATCTTAAGATCAACCAAGAGACAAGCAGTGAGCCAATGGATCTTCTTACTGTCCCTTGAAAAGTGTGCTGAAAGCACTGACAGTAGTGAAGTCTTTTTTGTAGCCTAGAAGTACCTCAAAGAATTTTTCTTTTCCTCCCCCATCTTCCTTTTTTTTGCCCCTCCATTGACCATTTTGGTTTATGGAGCCAGGCACATATTTCATCTCAAGTTTCTTCTTAACAGCTGTCCTTTCTCCAAAAGATACAGTAAGGTTCATGACATTAAAAAGGTGTCTTCAGAGCATTTCAAGGAGTCTTATTCTGCAAACCCAGTTAGTTCTCATTTGTGCAAGATCCCAGTGTTTACCACCATCTTTTTCCCTGAGGTCAAGGAATCTCAGACTTTCCAGTCAGTGGATTCCTCTCTGGATATAAACCCTTTTCTCTTGATGATTTTTTTCTATCAGTGGCCTCTGGATGGTATTTTGTGTTATTCCTCAGCAGCTCTGCCAGCGTTTCGCAGGAGAGACCCGTATATTATTTATCAATTCTCTTTTCTCATTCCTGCCCTCCAGCTTTTACATTACCCCCTCGTCCTAGTCCTTTCTACCTAATCCTAATTTACTGCTGATCAGAGCCATGGCAGCAGAACCAGTTACATGAGGTAAAAAAAAAATGAATAAAAATAAAAGCCTACATCAGACAAAGTTACGTTTTTGCCTTTGAGGCAATTTGTTTTGCTTGCAGTGATCTCTGTGAAACCGGGCAGAGCTGAGCATTCTTCATTCCTCTTGTATATTGCCTGCTTTTGTTTCCTGTAGTGCAACTGTATCCCATAAAATAACAGGTAACAAATCGTTCTTTCTGAGTGTTTGGTTTCTCTCTGCAGCATAGAACAGAGCTTCTGTTCTGTGATTATTTTTCCCCTGTCTTTTTGTGTGCAGTTTTATACATGTGTTCTTGTGCCCAGTGTGGTCACTATTAAACTCGTATGCAGTAGACCACAGGGGAGGCCTTTACTAAGAAATACCAGTATGTACTGAGTCCTGTTTTAGCAGACTGTGAATTACCATAGTTCCATGGAAGTAGGTTATTTGGTATAGTCTTTATTAACATAATTTGTAGACTGATTTGTTGGTCTGAAACCACATATGCGTGTTTGTGTGTCGTTTGCATTTTAGCCAAGGGAGGGACACCCTACTCTCAGGTGGTTCATTTTCCACTTGTGTTCATGACTATAACACAGCAACTCTTTAACATTATACCTGAGCATTGAAAGTGTCCTGGAATTCATTAGCTAAGAGGCCATGGATGTTGATAAATCCAGAAACTTGAAAAAACAGTATTATTTGATAAGTATTGGAAAACATCAGTTCTGCTTGCAGCTGTAGGGTGGTACGCTGCAGCTAGCAGCTATAGGCATGAAGCATTCCCTCCTTTCTTGGGTTTTCCAAATCCTGCAATGTGGTGGAAGAGGTCAATGAAAAGGAAAAAGAGACCAGCCAGGTACCTTTCATTTTCACTGTAGAGAGTAAAACAAGACTGTAGAGGAAGAGAGAGAGAGATGAATAGTCTTTGTGTACACTAACAAAGGGTACAAACCATGGTCCATTTTCTGTTACAGCATAAGCGTTGTAGATGTGTACATGTGCTTCACCAACAGCCTGAGGACCTAATTCATACAACCTACTGGGAGCAGTCCATGGTCCATACCAGTTCTTCAGCTGGGTGGGTGTTATCTGGGAGAGCACTGGTTATTAGAGCCAGAAACTAAGGCAGGAAGAATACTATCAATTACAAGTTATTGATGATTTTGTGCCAGTGTTTGCCCTCGAGCTTGCACTAAACTGCTCCTGTTGAGTTAGTGCAGATATAAGCATTGAGCCTGAGGCTCACGGTAGGGATAAGAAGTAAAAAGTAAAATAAAGCCCTTTGCAGGGGCACACCTGTGGCTCTAAACAAATTTGTATTTGACAGAAGTCATTAACACTGTTCAGCATAACAGTGAAAACTTAACAGCAAATTCACCCAATGTGTCTGTCTCAAATATATATTTCACACTGCCATCCTGGTTAAATCTGGATTTCTTTGTTCTTTTTCTCTCCCTGGTGATTTCTGTATGGAGCTGTCAGGCCATGGGAGGTGGGAACCCTTTTCAGTGTAATCCTGACGGACCTGGAGATCTTCTAAGAGGATCATAGTTATCTCCACTTTTCTAATTATCGATTCCACAGATTCACTTACTGCTCTAGGAACATTTAAATTATGCTTTTGCTTCCAGGTTTCTTTGTCATATAGCTTTTAATTCAGGATAATAAGGGCTTTATTGCTTAAAAAAAATTAAAAAAAAAATAAAAAGAAGAGAAAACCACACAAGAATATGAAATGTTAGTTCCTATTCAGCATTCAGACTAGCATAACTACCTTGCATGTACCTGTTCTTGCCAGATTTGTGCTCCTTTATCAATGAATTCAGCTTGAAAAAAGTTTAGCTTTGCCTCATTTTCATTTACATTTCCACATTTCTTGGGACAAGTAAAAATACTGTAACTCATACAAGCAGTAACACTTCATTTCTTAAGTGAGATGGCTAAGCAAGAAGACATGTTTTGATGCATTTTCTGCTGCATGTAGATGTATGCAATTCATTTTTTTAGTTCATAGAAGCAAGTTCTTGCCTTACTCACACAACATCCTGAAAGTCATAAACTTTTGCACCATGATTACTGCAATCAGATTTTAAGTTGGTTGAAAAGTCTATAAATAGTCCCTTTTGGCTACCCCTATGAAGAGTCTAAAGAAATGCACTCAACTCTGTTGTAAGTCAATTATAACTCCCACTAAGTATCTCTCTGTGGCAGAGGAATGACCTATCTAGCTCATGATTTGGATGGCAATACATCTTTTTTTTAAAGCCATGTTTTTTCTATTTGAAGAACATGATTAGCACTGAAGCATGTAAACCAAATTTTTGTAAAGTAGTGGACTCTGCCAGCTGATCTATTAATCAGTCATCTAGAGCTCTGCCTTTCACTCAAATGCTGTTTGTAATTCCACAGACAGACCTTCTACCTTTGCTTCTCATAATTCTGGATAGTTTTTCTCCACCTCAGTAGGATTAAAATGAAGCAGAAAGAAAAAACTTGTTTACTTTTCATAGCCAAACAGGTAATAGGCAATTCGCTGTCACTGTGACAGTGTCATGCTCTGAGGTCACACAGGGTCTTTTCAGTGAGGCAAATGTGTGTGTACTTGCACTGTTAACGTGCCTTCCGTCCAGACAAGCTGGTGTTTTGGCCCATGGTCAAAGTCTGATGGACTTAGTGGAAGGAGGGTTACCTTATTGGTCCGATCATTTGGGAAAATGTAGCAGTAGTATAATATATATATTACATAAAATAATAATAGTGTACATTTTTCTCTGAAATACCTGAGTTTTGCAAGTATCTGTGATATTTGTTTGTAATTTGTAAGTAAAGCAGATTTTATGAAGTTGCTCTGCTCTTCCGCATGGTGAACTTGCTTCTTTCCTTTATAGGTAATGCAGGGCAACAAGATAACCCTGTCAAATAAAAACAAAAGCTTACTCTGTAATAAAGTGTATAGAAAATTTTAGAATTTAGTATTGACAGTGTAGACAGTGTTCATGGAATGAGTGTAATTACACATCTGTGGTAGAAGCAAACCAGGATCAAATCAATGCATATTTATGTTATGTAAGACTTAACTGCCTGTAGTTGTTTTTCTCATATTTTATTACTGTACTTTCCTGAATTATGCCAAAAAGAAGACAGTAAAAGATGCTGCTGTTAGTTACCTGTCATTTCAGATACCCATACTTAAAATATCTGCTAACAGAAAACCTAACAGTCATCTAGATACAGCCTCACAAAATAGGAGGTTTTAGGTTGTTCAGTCTACACTTAGAGATCCAGTAAGCTTAATGAACTCACTTTTGAATACAAAAAGCAATAGACATTATTAGAACACATTATCTGTCTTCAGACTTTAGGGGTATGTTATGAGTTGTTTGAGGAATATGTAATAAGACTTGTTACAATGTTTGTGTATTATGTGGCAGCTCAAGTTCTCTATGCAACCTGAATTAAACTAAGAAATCTGTTGGTGGTCACAGATGGGGTCCAAAGCCTGAATCTTTGGAATTTTCTAGATCCTACTGCAAAATAGGGGTCGTTGCCTTCCCAGAGTTATTTCTTGGTACTGCCAGCTAGGTCCTTGAGAGCATGCATCCCTATTGTATACAGATGTCTCTGTGAGGATACCTCTTTGGTGTCTAGTTTCACGTTACAGCACAGAGCTACCTAAGAAGGCTCAGGGTAAGCATAGTTCTGGTACTGTATGTGTTGGAAACCACTAATCCAGACTGTTAGACCAAGATATTGATTATTAAAATAAAAAATTATTGTAACTTGAAATATTATCATTTTTTTATAAATCATCATATTTATAAAAATATCTTGGACTGTCAAGGAAGAAATCTAAAGCTTTTTATTTTCCTCCACCTTTTCAGAGGAAATTTGTATGCAAGCTGACTAATATACCAAACTTCAGCTATTTATGAATTAAAACTGCTAAGTTATGAATGCTTGAGAAATGGAATGCATAGTAGAAATGACAGTTCCAGCATAAGAATGCCAGGACCTGCTATAACAACTTAATATTGTCAGTGCAATAAAATCAGAAATAAGCACCTTCATGTTTCAGAAGGAGATAATGACTAGACACATTGCTTCTGTAGATAAATTCCCTGCTATTTTGCAGCTGTAGCACTAGCAGGCCTTGATGTGCGTACAAGAGTAAATCAGTTTTTAAAGAGGCAGTGTATTCCAAACTAGCAATTGGGTTTGGGTTTGGGGTTTTTTTACATCTTTCTTACAAGCATGTGTAAAGTTTGAAGCGCTTTCTGTTGGAGCAGAGTTCCCTGAAACAGATGTCATGTGTTTGTTGAATGTGTCTAATACCTGGCTTGGCCCTTCTCAGGTTAGGAACTCTTAAAATCATATGGTAACAAAATGTTTATTTATTTATTTTATGGGTTATGGTGATGTTAATTGCAGGTACCATTCAGATGGTCAGCATTTGAGAATGGTTATCCTTTTCATTCTGTAAAATCCTTGAGAAAGAGAAAAAAGCCATTTACTGAGACTTGTTACTGTTGTTCAGAAGTATACTCTTCTGTTTTCCATAATGTGTAATTGATCACAAGCACTTGAATATAGGATTGAGGGTTTTTTGTTGTCATGAAACACTCCTGAAGAAAGGATTTGGAAAGCAGGTCTGCAGGAAGCAAGGTAATGGAAATATTTTAAACTCCTTCATGCACTTAAAGGAAAAGGATGTTTCAAGTTGTTACTTGCATTGTAATGTGTGAATAATAAAATACTATCAACACTATTAGGCAACTGACTACAAGCTAGTTTAATTGGATAGCAATAGATTGTAAGTGTGGCTACATTTGAAATCAAATAGGTACTATATTTCTAACAGTAAATACAACAAAAGCAGTAGTCCTTGCTATCACTTAGAGAATATTGAACGGTTTAATCCCAAGAGACTTAAAAATACAAATATAATGAGATATGCCTGGTAGGAAACATTCCTCTTGTACTTCCTACTAAAATTTAAACATAATCTGAGTAGTAGCTTTCCTACTTGTCTTTGACTGATGCTAAAACTTGAATCTTACATGTTAAAATATTAAAACTCACATCTGTACTCATTAAAATAAATAATCTTTGATAATATGGACAGAAAACAGATAATAAATTTATGTTCATTGGTTATGAAGAGAATTTGAGTGTAGGTCTCCATGGACCAGAAAAATGTTTTTCTTCCATAATTTTTAGAGGACTTTATGTAATGCCAAAATTCCTTCATGAATAGGTATAAAAAATGGACTTATCAAAAAGTCAGACTAGTCAGCTGAAATATTTTGAATAGACAATATTTTTCTTCATTCAGTAGAACTGTGAGAGGAATTATAGACACTGGATTCTTGAATATATCATATAACAGTCTTAAAATAGTTGAAGAACCTGTGGTTTAGTAGCCTGTGTAAATTTACATCAACACTGTAAAATTATGTATTTGTTACTTGTGGAATAACAGTGTTTTGATTACAAACTTTTAGAGATGGTAAATACCAAGAACATGTTAAAACTGTGGCACCTTTCTTACCTGTGAAACCTCCTAAGTGGCTGCTGCAGATAGATTTTCATAATGAAACAGTGGATTGTTTCTTGTAAGAAGTTGTAAGGTTAGAACTGTTGCATACGACATGTTAAGAATATTATGAAAAAGACAATAAGCTCTCACTTATGGTGCAGCAGGGCTGTTACAGGAGCACAAGTTATGGGCTTACTTTTTGCAAAATGTTTGCAGGAGAAGTATATTGGCAAGCCCTGCACCCTGTTCACAGTGGTAGAAAAATCTATTATTTCAGTGAAACAATTTTGGCTTCCACTGTTTTAGCTGAGTTCTGCTGCTGATGCAATTATATCTGAAGCTGAACATTTACTGGCATATATGTTTGTTTAGAGGTGCCATTTTCCCCTTTTCCATTAGGAAACCTATTTCTTGCAGGTTTTATAACAGATAGTAATCCCTTAGTCATGACTATGTTGTCAACTATTTCACATTATTATTATTTTCCCTCAGAACTTCACGGTGGTGTTTTTCACCAAGAAAAAAACCTGATCAGTTACACTAAGAAAACACTGATAGTGGCCCCATATACAAATATTGTCAATTAAATCAAAGTATTACCCTACCCTCCTTAAACATAGTGAGTTTGCTATGGGGGTGCTCCAGTGACTTAAAACAGGTGCTTGCAGAGAGCAACTGAGCTTTTGCATGCTATGTTTCTCCTGTATATCAGACTTACATCCAGCCCTGAAAGTCTTATCTCCGGTACACTGGCAGTTGGAACTAAGTTTTGTCCCTAAAGCTTTTCAGTCCAAAAAAAAATCTCCTATGAGCTAAATCCTGGTTTAACTGTTATTCTACTGGCTGCCTGGGGTGAGGTGGAGGGTTGTAGCATGAGGAGGAGGAGGAAAGTTGAAGTTTATGTTGCTGTGCTTTAATAATGGTACAGTATTTGGATTTACAGGTTTATGGAATGGTGATCCATGGATGCTGTGCTGATACTTTGTGTAGTATGTGCTGTTTCTCAGAGTGGCTAACATAGCTGAGAGAGGCATCCATGGCAGACTCTTCTTTCAGATGTATTTGTTGTAGGCATTACTTGTCTCTATTATGAAAACACTTTCTGGTGGGATTTGTCTGTATTTGATTTCTTTAAATCATTGTCAAAAAAACCCCAAACCAAAGCCAGGACAAATCCAAATAGCTGAAACAAGGTGCTGTTTTAGACATTACATAATTATTTGAAGCACAGTGAGATGGCCTGTATTTGTTTGAAATATGCTTAAAATATGTTTAAAACGAGAAGAAAATAGCAATACATCTCAAAGTTAAAACCTCTTCTATGCGTGCAGTTTACATTGAATATCTTAACGTGCTATGTATTCATCAATTTAATACAAAAACACCATCTGTGTAACAAAGATCAAAATAACTTCTGGTTTTTTCTTCACATTGAACCAAGTAGTTGCCAGATAGCACACAGCAAGAAGAGGAAACATCTTCCCTCTTTTCCCCCCACCTTTTGTGCCTGAATTGCGGTTTTCTTTCATATTCTTTATTGGTGTGTTACTGGGCAGAGTGGCTTTTCACTGAGGGGCAGCTGTCTGTGTATTTCTGACCTGTGCTTAACTCCCTGATTGCATGTTGTTAACTATGCTACCCATTCCTACCAGATAACCCCACAAGAGGAGAGGTGCAGCTAAATACTTAATGCTGGAAGCTGACTTGGCTGAAGGCAGCTTGCTTTTTCTCCAGGTCATGTCCTGAAATCTTCCTAATTTTCCTATCCCTTCTCCTTCATATCTGCTCTGATTTTTTACTTCCCTGTTTTGTTTTTTTCCTGTGGAATTTTTTGGTTGCTTTTGCTTGGTCGGTGAGTTGTGTTGTTTTGTTCCTCAGTCCAGACCTCATTTCCTTTTTGGTGCTTCTTTACCATCTCACTGGAACCAGCAATGCTTTTGGCTTTGGCTCATCTGTGACTGCAGTGAACCACTTTGTTCGGGTTTAGACTACTGGCTTGAAAACTAGCCATATTTTTGAAGCCATCTATGCTGGTTTCAAGGGGAGGGCAGGAGAAAGGCATGGGGCACCTCTTCAGATTCAGGGAGACATGCAATGTCTCCCCTACTCCAGCCTGCCTCTCCATTCCTACTTTTTGTCTTAGTTGCTAATCACCTTTTTGTAAGTTTGGTTTAATCTTAGTGAAAACTTGAATTTATGGGACAGGCTCCATTCGTTTCCAGGAAACAAACAAAAAAAACCCTCCAACTGCCTTTTGGTTCGATGACCTGCTAGAAAACAGACTAACTTGTGGGACTGCAGAGTTCCATATAGATCCTGGCTTGGGTGAAGTAAGTGTCACCAGACAGAGATAAAATATCATGTTTAGGCTGTCCAGTGAGAGTTGTACATACTGGCTTCAGCAAGAGCAGGACTTGTTGCAGGATTAGCTTTAAAGAAGTTTCTCACTACTTAATCCACAGAAGCTGCTGATGGGATATATGATGCATCTCCTTTTACTGTTACTGCTCTTTTGCTCAGACCTGGCCTTTCCTAATCCAAAGTCAGTACTGGTGTCAATGATAAGGTTAGAAAACATTGATTTAGGAAATGAAAAGTAGTGTACTTGCCATCTTGAGCAACCAGGACCTTGGCACTTTGCACTGAAACATATATATATTTATTCTTTGCACTTTCAAGTTGATGGGAGAGGAAGAATCACATCCTTTTCAACGTTCAGATAATTATTAGGTCACTTATTCTAAAGATTAAGTTTGCGTTCTTATAGGAAAGCTGTGAAACTTGCAATATTTAATTGAGTAAAACTTTTTTACTTCAAATTGCTTTCGGGTTACCTGTGAGCACCTCTAAAGAGATACTGTGAATGTTGTGACTAATTATAAGAACTGTGTATTAGCATTGTAACTGGCTAGCTTTGCCTTCCTCAAACAAAAGAAAAACAAACGTAAATTTCATGCAGAAAGTCTGTATCTGTGAAGTAGATAAGATGAATCCTCAAAAGTAAGTATTTAGTAAGTGCAATAATCATAAATGATTGGCACATATCTGAGCAGCTACAATTTTGGTATCCCAGTTCTAGAACTACTCTGTTTCTACTTTCTTTTTTGCTTCAAAACCTGACCTAGAGCATAGACTGACTGGCATAAAATAAAATACTGGTGTTTGTTTCCATATAAAGGTAGGTGGTGTGCTATAAAATAAATATAACCTACTGAACTTTGCAACTTCACGAATAACTGCAATGCTGCACAGATCTCAACAAAAATCTCATGCTTCCAGTATCTTTAAGGATACTGTTTTAGGGTGGTTTTCTTCTAGTTTCTAGCTGGCTGTTGACTCATCTGTCACTGCTTCTCAGGCTTGTCACACTGCTGCTTCTAGCTGCTCTGCAAACATGCAAGCTACCCAAGGCTTTATACATCTAAAGTATTTCCCTATTACTCTGTCCTGCTAGTTGATCACATTAGGTAGGAATTAAGCTTCCTGCTTACATCAGATTTTAGCAAAGGCCTCACTTACCCTGGCAGCATAAGAAAAGCAAACCATAGAGTCTGGTACTAGAGCAGACAAGTGCTTCGCTAACCCATAATTTGCAGGGACACAATTTTTGCAAGTGGAACAAGATTTTGGCATGTGTTCAAGTTATTTCTATTATGTGTAGAAGCTCTCCATAGGAATGTAATAGATAGGATTTTCAATTACTCTTCTCAGGGACAGGAGAAGATAAAAAAGGGAAGTTGTTCATGCCATTATGACCCTATATCTTAGGGCAGAGTTGTTCACTAAGGCTTGAGCCAATCTTGAGCCAACAGATCACTGCTGCTGAAAACAATAATACAGAAAAAAACAGGTGGGGGAAAAGGGGCATAGTTTTCTGTTGCATTAGTGAGTCAAATTAGTTCCTGTGCAGATGGATGAGTAGTAAAGGGCAGAGAGGGGGAGGCAGGAATGGCTGCTAGAGCAGGCAGAAGGTAGGGTGGCGTGACCCCTTTTCAGTGGCAGACAATGAGAATAGTTCAGCCTTAAACTATGACTTCAGCCTTTATTTGTAGCCCTGACGTCGAATACCTGTGATCTTTTAAGAGCCTGTATCCTGTTTTGCATCTTCTTTTGCATTCGGTTGAAGGCATTGATGATGGCAGAATGCCTTGAGTTTCTGCAGAGAGATACCTGATTTTGTGCTCCACCTCAATCTCTGGTTCTTTAAGGTTTTTTCCTTGCACTTGCAATGTATGTAGGGCACAGACATAGTAGTTAAACATGTACGTTGATGGTTGCAGTATTGGTGAAAGTGAAGGTTTAAGTGCTGACTTGCAGTGTATTTGTGATCTATTTACTTTTCATGATACCCAGTGGGATGTGAGAGTGAACTCGTCCTGCTCTTATTTGAGCCTCTGTATGCTTACTGTGCACATTTGTGCAATTGCTGTGAAGAAAAAAATCACTACAATAGACTTGTAAACCTAAGCAGCTGTAGTGGCTTCCTCCACAGAAAAATGAAAGGAGTCTATCCCAGACACCCTGTGAGTTTGCTGTCTGTGTCTTGCTGCTACTGTGCCCTGGCAACACAGGAGCACGGTCCTGCCTGGAAAAACATGCTGCTGTACAATCTGGACTGCAGCTGGTCCTCTCCCCACAATCCTGCCACTCAATTTCATTGCCCTCCTGCTTTCAGGTACTCTTTCCTCCTTAAAAACACCTCTCAAAGTGCTGCACAAGGTGCATGCAGGCAAGCACTTTTAAATAATATGGCTCCATTAATAGCTAGTCTTTAGAGCAGAGTGAGATGAGCTGAGCGTCTTGATTTTCACAGAGCTGAATGTTTGCCCAGTTCCTCTGTAGCATACACCCCTAAGGAAAAATGATAGTCTGCAATCACTTTGGCATAGCTAGATGCCATGTAGGTGTCATGCAGTATCCATGGTTGGTTACTCACAGGTTAAAGATGATGATGAGGTATTTTGAAAGAAGGAGAAATTAAAGGGCCTATTTTCCTTTATTCTGGGGAGAAAAAAAAACCACCAAAATGCTTTGCTCTCAACATACAATCTCTCTGCTGTTGGCCCCTCAATCTGAGTGCTATGGTGATTTTATAGTCTCTTGCACAAAACCAGAGAATGGTAGGCAAAACTGGACAGTGAAACAATAAAGAATTCATTCTCTTTTTAAACAAGCAAAAATTGAGTCATCCCAGCTCTCTTCTAGTATTTCATTTTGTGTGAGTTTGCAAAGAAGATGCAGAGAAGCCAATGTTCAGGGAGGAGATCACATCTATTCTTGTAGCCTGCCAGAGAGGAGAGGCTGGACAGGATTGCATTTGCTCCTGATGCATTCATTTATGGTAGTGCAGTTTTGCTATTTGCCAACAAAATGGATATATAGAAGAGGATATTATTAGTAGAGAACATCAACTCGGTTCTACCATGGCTGTTTGCAATAAATCTTATCTAATAAACAATATTTCTGTAAGGTCATTCTCCATTTTACTTGTTTTCCTGCAGGCTCTTGCTAATTGATTGGAAACTTGTCTTCAGAGGTCAGGTTCATTCCGTGTTTTTGTTAAGGGTGAGAGCTGCTACCTTTGACATAAGGCTGTACAGCCACTTTGGGCAGCAAATCCCTGCAAAAAACCCTTAGCCCCGTGGGCAGGGACAGCACGGGACCTGGAGGCACTGAGCCCATGTTGGTGCTAGGTCTGAAGCTTGCTTGAGTTTTGAACAAGTGCATGAATGTGTCCATCTTCAAGTCTGGTTTGTTTCAAAACAGGCAATGCCTGAAGAAGCATATTTCTTCAGATATCATGTGACTTAACTATTTAATTTGTTCTACTGCCAGTAAAGGAGAGTGAGTGGGGTATGTCAACAAACAAACTAATTTTGTTTAGAGAATGTAGTATTAATAATATTGAGGAAAGCATCAAAATGTGGATCCCTCTTCTGCAAACAGCAAGATACAGAGTATCTTTGGTGCAATATTTGCATTTCATTGGGTTCAGATGAAGTGTAAAGAATATGCTGAACTGTTTTGTGGAATTTGGTGGGAGATAAACATTTGTTTTAGTGCACAGAGAGATGCCTGTTTACCGATAAAGCTAAGAGTGGTATCAGCAGATAAAATTTTATATTTTCCACAGTACTCTTCATTTACCAATTTAAATATAAAATGCTTTTAAAACTTGACATTTGAATGTAGCTTGATTCAACCAAGGGGAAGAAACTTCAAGAAACAAGAAAAATGTGTTTGGGTTTTTTTTAACATTTTATTTTTTGTTTAGCTTGTTTGTACTTGACTGTTGGTTTGTATTATCAGCTCTGTTCTCAGTAGAATACAGACAGATATTAACTTTTAATTCAGTGTAGGATGAACAAGGCAACTTCATGTGTAAAAGTTAATTCTTAGTAAAACAGGAGATATTTGTAAAGAGAGTAGATAATCCAGATAAATTGCAGGTTCACAGTAGCCTGCCTTGTACTTAATCTCTGGTGAGAGTAGATTAGGAAACCAGGTTAAATTAAACAAGTATGCTTTCATTTCTGAGGCTTCATTCCAGGCTAAGACTGAGCATGAAGAATGCCGGTTGCCATTTCATGGGGTGCAGGTTGCCAGATCCACAAACGCTTACCAGACCCTTTTGCTGCCATACAGGAAGTTTTTGTCAAGTCAGTACTTCAGAAATGCTCCCAAGTATATGGAAGTATTCAGTAAGTGCTGATGCCCCTTAACATTTCTACATGATAATTTCTTGTGGTTTTTTTGTGTAACCAAACGTAACATCATCTGAAGAAGCACCTTACAGATTCCATGTCTCGGTGTTTTATTGTGCTGTGGGTGGTTTCACTGCTGGTTCTTAGCAGCCGTGCGGAAGCAAACATTACCCTCCATTTTGAGAGGGATGCACTGCCTCCTTAAAATGGCAGCTCTGGAATGGATTACTGGATGTGTTGTCAGACCACATTTAAGAAAGAAAAAGTCAGCAGCTTTCATGGGCTCAGAGTGGCATAGGCCATATTGTACTAAAGGTCAAATACCTCACCAGATAAGCACTTCTTCAATGCCCTTCCCCATCAGAAAAATCTCTTTATATTTTCCTGCCAGTGTGTAAGACCCCAGAGGCAGTGTCCATAGCCACCTGAAGTCTGAATGTCCCCTGTTGTCAGTGGGAAATTTTTGTGTGTACTGTGTACAGCTCTAGTACCTCGATGGGCCCATATGTTTTTGTGGTACGCCAAGTGCTTCTTGTTGCTTTTAACTGCCCTAATTGTAGCATGTTGAATAGTAAAACAATTTTGCATTCTTTTATGAAGGGCTTGTAGGTGCAGTGGCAGAAGGGTATGACTGAAAGATGGACTTATTTTGGGAAACCTAATTATAACGGCATCATTTTACTTTTCTGTTATTGTTGCCCAAGGTTTGTCGTGTTTCTAGTGTTGCTATTAATGTCTTCTTAAATGTCAACTTCAGACTGCTGATGGTGATCATCTCATGTCATATTGCTAAATATATGCCTGCTGTTGAAAATGCTTGATGTAAATGTTATGCCAGACACTTACATATGCATATTAGAAGTCTTATGCTAAATAGCTGCTATCAAATACATACTTAACTATTTTCCTAATTGTTATAGGCAACAAATTGAGACACCTTATTTTATTTTTTTTTTCCCCCCCTGTGGGAGGGGTGGGGAGTCCTCATGCTATTGTATTAGTTTAACTGATTTGTGATAGGGAAAATCTTGCTTCTGAATAATTATGACACTAATGGTGCTAAGTAAGAAATTCCAGGTATATCTTCACTGTTGAACTGCAAGCTAATGTCGTTTCCTTGTAAATGTTTCTCTGTAAGATTTGGGTGCATGTGACTACCAGCAAGCAGGCAAATGAAGAAAACAAAGAAATGCCTAAGGGACACTTTTAGTTAAACTTTCTAATATATTTAAAAAAAAAAAAAAAAAAAAAAGCTGATCCTCGTAGTCTGGTAAATTCAA
>VXBX01000330.1:215152-267983 GCA_013400415.1 Scytalopus superciliaris
CTGTTGGAGCTGGTTTTTTACATTCTTTTCTTTGTAAGACATCACCTGTAGCTTCACTGTGTAAATAAGATTGCAAACATAACAGAAAAATGAGTTTGTGTCTTGTTGCTACTGAAAGTGGTTGCAAATGACTGTGGAGATTACATACCAAGGGAATAAGATTTCGCCTTTACAATGATTTTGTGATGTTTCCAGTGGTCTTTAATATCTGCCATTATGCTGTTTTCATGGTTCAAAAGCAAGGTCTTGAAATTTTAGAATTATAAATATATTTATTATATTCACCACATCCTCTAAAAAAAAAAGGATATGTCTGACTTCTAGCACATGAATACATAATTGTGGAATTTCAAAGTGCTTCTGTCTTGTTAGCACCTTTGGATATCAAATAGGCAATTTTGAAGGAATGAGGGATGCCATTTGTTTTTATTAAGCTGGGATTTGAATGTTTGGAGAAAGCACTGGGGGAGGCATTTCTTTTGAAATGGAAGTAATACTCCTCATTTGTGACGTTAAAAGTGTTATTTTTGGCATAGTTACATTCTTTATAAATAAATCTAGGGAATCTGTGCCTAAAAGAAATACACTTACTTTCCATGTCTACTTATAGCTTTGGCTTTTTATTTTCATTTTCACAGGATTTTCTGTGTAACAGCAAAACCATAATTGAATATACTGCACTCTAAATGTGCCATTGTAGCCTTGTGATGGAAAGGCCGGTGTATTGATTACCAAATATTGATACATTGAAAACTCTTTGTTCTATCACCGACTTATAAAGGAAATTAGTGAGTAATGTTTTTCAGTCAAGGAACTGCAGAATAAAGTTGAAATTAACTATTTCAGCTGACCACAAACAAAGAAAAAGACAAAGATAAAAAAGTAGCTTGGAATTCAGCCACTTCCTCTCTTTTTGTTTATTCAATTAACATCTTTTCATCTTTTGTGCAGTTTTTCACTCTTGTCCATGTGGTTATTCACGTATTCCAAATACCAAATGTTGTATAAGTGTGCCTTTATATCCTGAGAAGCTCGTACTTCCTATGGAAGATTAAGGTTTCAGTTGGTCAGTCTAAATTTACAGAAGCCAAAATACTTGTGTGATTTTACATGTAATGTACAATAAGTGAGATGTTGCAACAGAAGTTTCTTGGTTTAGACCTGTCATATCCTGATCGACCTTCTTCATAAGAAATTGTAATTCTTGTTGTAGTTTTCAGTGTCTAACCTTGAGGCATTTTTGTACTCTTTTCTCTAACTACACTTATGAAGTAACATTTGGGGAACCCTTAGGAACTACTGGGAAATCGTTTTTGTAAAGGTTGCTCTTCAGTATGGGATGTGGGAATAATTAGTTCTTTTTTGGTAGGTTGTGTTTGTTTACAAGGAAATTGTATCCTGCATTTAGTACAGTAAAGCCAGTGCACTCTTCTCCATGCAGTAATTGTTGTCTTCTGCTGCAAAATTAAATCAAGAATTCGGTATGATCAATTCTAGCTCAGGCTTACAATTTTAGTACCTTTTGTGTTCATGGTGAATATGATTGTTCTTAAGTGTGTTTGAGATTAAGGACAGCTTTATGAACTCAGCATTTTAATTGTTGTTTATCATTTGGATGCCTTGTGTTTCAGCATAAGCATGAGGATGTTTGTTTTGTTATAACAGATTCTTGCAGGAAGTTCATATGCTGGAAGAGGACAAGCTAGCATGGAGAGAAACTGGCAAACACAAAGAGGTGCAATTCACAGACAAGAAAAGAAAATTTTCTAAAGTGATATATATCCAGTAATAATAGAAATAAGGGAGGAAATTACAGTATATGCTGAAAAAATCCATAGATTGGAGAATAAAATAAACATAGCATTTCTCTGGAGAAAGTTACCTAAGTCCTGGAATTTTTTAAAAACTAGACCGCACACAGCACAGAGAAATAACACATATAAAAGTGAGGAAAGGAAAGGGGTAGTCTAGACAAACTTTTCTATCTCTAACTTACAGCTGTAGCCTCTATGTGAGATTCAGTTGGACATGAAACCTGTGCCATAGATTTAAGTGCCCTGTATGCTTCAGCATGTCCTGAACTGTGAATCAGGAGCAGCTGAGCATATGATGACCCTCTCTTGCTTTGTGTAGATCAAATTAGGACATTTAATAACTTTCTTACAGTAAATCAATACAAAAATTTTTGTTATGAGTGGGGAGGATTTAACCTAATGGTAAACAAGGCAGTGCTAACATGAAACTTATGACAGCCCTTGCGCTGGAGTATTTGGTGCAGTTATTTTCCTTTTTAATTATTTTTGGAGTTGTATAGTGCCAATGCAGACCTGGTCAAGGCTGCATTTTGGGGTGTGAAATATAGTCAGTGGCAGCTGTCATGTGCAGCAGATAGGATGCCAAGAGGACCTTCTCCATGCAGCATGGATGGATCTACAGGCATGACTCTTATAATCCAGTCTTTCTAAGCATTCCCTCCCTTTCCAAGATTACACCTGTGACAGCCCCACAGAGATATTTGTTGCTGGCCTTGATATTGTTATTATTAAATATTAAAATTAAGTATAAAATATTAATATTTTAGTAGTTACAAGTCTCCACACATTTTAGAGCCTCTTTGTACTAACTACTTTTCAACCATGTAGACACACATCCCTGTCCTGAAGAGCTTGTAATATAAACAAAGGATATATGAAAAATGGGGAAGGATGATTCAATCCCATACGTCTATTATATATTTTGATTTTAATTTATGAGTAAAACACCAAATGTTCCCATTTTCCCTTCAGCCAAGCTGTTGGTTGGCCACTTTGGAAGGAGAAACCGCAAATAGATACGCATTTGGATTTGCTTGCCCTTGCTTTATACTTAGGCATATTTCTGTAATTTATAAAAGTTTGTTGCTTCTCTTCTAAACTAAAATAATAATAATAGTTTCAGATGCAATATTCAAAAATATTGAAGAAAATTAAATTTACAGGTAATTTTCCTGGCTTACTCTTACGTTTTACCATCTAAAGAATATGCCAGTGCTAGAAAAATGCCTTTTATAGCTAAATTTTACTGACTTCAGTCAAATTGACAACAATACAAATGGATTCCAGATCCAGGATCCAGATTTACTGTAATTGTTTGAAAACAGATGCTGATTCAAATTACTGCATTTAACAGCTAGAAATAAAATGACATTGTCTGGTGGTAAAGTGTTAATTGGGATAACTTGGTGTGTGGGGCAAACTGCTCCAAGGGGAGCCTCTGCTGTGCCATTTGTGGCTGTGCTGCAGAGGAGAGGCACTGGAACAAAAAGACACAAAGAGGAGGCCGTTGCAACGGGATGGTCCTGCAAACTGGCTTGTTTTTGTCAGCTGGGGCCTTGGAGAGTGTCATCCAGGAGGATGCTCTGTCTGTCAGGGCAGATGGGCAGAAGTTGGGCTGCGTTTGCTTGCAGTTGCAGTGATCAGAAATAAAATTTGTTTAGATAAGATTATTTGAGGTCAGCCTGGATTTTTTAGTATTGTCTGAGCAGAAGCAGCTCTGGGAAGGCATGTTCTTTATTTGTAATGACTTGTGAGGATTATTACAGTCCCTAATGCACAAAGCCCCTCAGTACACTCTGATGTAATGCACGAAGCCCCTCAGTCCACTCTGATGATCAAGGATGTCTGTCACGCAAAGAACTGCCAAATTCAGTCATATAAAATACACACCAAATAGAAATATATGCAGCAATACTAGTAAGTATCATAGACTGGTAGGACATGGGCCTTGAAAGGATAGTGAAGACTGGCTTTCAATAGGACTTCTCCTACATCATTGTACAACGATGGGGGAAACCTCGTGCATGGGCATCTGGCACAGCTGCTGCTTAGAGGCAAGGAGATGATTCACTTCTGCACCTTAACCTTGTTGACTTTGCTATCTAGCTCCTGTACTCTGGTGTCTACTTCTGTGTGCATGTGGCTTTGAAGGCTTGGTCTTTCTGTGTCTCCTTGTTTGGGATTCCCTACTTAAAGAACTTTCCCCCTGCTCCATTAGAAAGTGAATCTGCTTCATAAAATTAACAATACAGCTTGGTTCCTTTTGTGCTTTTATGACAGTATCAAAAGTTCGTGACCAGTTTGCCTGGCCTGCCAGCAGGCATGTCTGGATTGTATGGCACTCCTGCTTCTGGTCAGAAAGGGGCCCAGTCCATCCATGCTTCTGGCTCTTCTACATGCTCTGTTTAGTGTCATGTTCATTTTCTCCCAGTGACCTTAACATCTCTTATCAGTGCTGTAATTAATAATGTCTTGAAGTGTTTCTGCTTTCTGTGAAACCTAAATATGAAAAAGTGATGTTTTAAATACTGTCTTATTCTAGCTAGTATTTTCAACGTTAGTCTCTGTTTTTGAATGATTTATGTGTTTTCTAATTATTTTTTGAGATTAAAATAGTCATCTTGCTCTATATATAAAAACTACATAGTGACATCTCTTTTTACATGAAACATATGTCAATATTTTGTATTCTCTGTTCAAGAATAAAGTCACTTTATGAAAACACTAGTTTAAGTGCTTTGTTTATTTGGGGCTTCTAAGCATTACTTTTTTTCTAATCTGGTTGTTTATGATAACATGAGACCGTGGTGTTTTTATGATGTCTTACATTGACTTACATACATACCTTATTGCAAAACTTACAGTTTTGTGGTCTTTGTTTTTATTGCCACAGTCCTTCAAATAAATCACTGGGAATAAGGTTTAAATCTGTGTCATGACAAATAGGACTGCAGTGTTTTAAACTGATGTCTTCTCAAAGCAAAAGAGGGTCATGGCCACTCTGTCCAGCAAAGCAGTGTTCTAGCCACACTAGCTCATCATGGTGTCACTCTTCTACACTTCTTTGCTTCAGTTTCCATGACTGGTCATCATCATCTTATAATCATTTTTAAGAGTATGCAGTCCTACCTCCCTGGGTCTTCATTACTCCTCTTTCTATGGTGTTACACAATTCCATGGTGTCCTTCATGTGTTTCCAGCATGTTCTCCTCATCTCTGAATCAACCAGAGTTTCTGAACTCTACAGAGTATGGCAAAGTTCACTGGAAACCCATGACACTGTTGTAGCTGTTAAGACACGATGTGTTGATTCCCCCCAAAATTATTTTCATCTTGTGTTGCTGCCCCTTGCGCTTTTCCCGTAGTAAACTCTTCCTCCAGCTCCTTCCACACTCCTGGCAGTAGGTGAACTCTGTGTTCTGTATTTCTTACTAGCTAGAACGGGGAGCTATAAAACAATTCAAGTCAACTGTGTGCTCTTGACAATCGCTCAGTCACTAATGCCCTAAGGGCTGTCTTCTTGAAGCTTTTGTTTCCCATTTCAGAGTTAATCAGAGACATAAAGACTATTTTGTCTCGAGACCTACAACCACTGAAAAGCAACAAAGGATCAGCACAAATCACTAAACTTCTTACGGCATATAAGACCTGGTCATCTCATTAAGTATTTATCTATGCTCTCTTTTTTTTCCTGCAGCTGTCTTGTTCCTCAGAGGGGACACGTTACCTTATCACCACATCCACATGTCTTTATGCCTCTTTGTGAAGTAGCAATGGGAAGCTCAATTGTTTTTTAGCGAGTCAGACATAGAAGAGCTGCTTTTGGTTTAAGCATTTTTCAGTCTTCCAGGAGAATATTCCGGGTGTGAGCTGTTTTAAGTTCTGTTTGCCTGAGTATGACCTGGCTTTGATAATTCATTATTCTTTATGATATCTGAATTCTGTGGGGTTCGTTTCTGGTGGGTTTTGTTTGGGTTGGGGTTTTTTTGTTTAACTGCTTGGTTGGATTTGGGGGGTTTGTTGGGGATATTTTTGTTGTTAGCTGTCTAGTCTGCATCATTACTGTGATTTAAACTGTAACAAGGCATTTCCCCTTTACAGTCTTATTTGTTTTCTGAATGAAGGATTTCAGTCATGAGAACTGAAAACCTGGTTTTGTACAGGTTTGTGCATCCAGTGCATGAAGGTTCCTGTACTTTTCACATTGTTCTTGGTGTTGAGTGTCATTGCAGCCTAGACTGTGTTGCGGTGAGTGGATTGCTCTTCTGCCATCTGGGTCACTGTGTATTTTAAAAGTACTATACCCCAAAGAGTACTTTCTGACCCAAATGGAGAAATAAAGCTACAGTTCTTTGAACTTTGCTGTAAAAAGGAGCTAAATTTGTCTATCAGCAACATCTATATGTACTGAAGATTTTTTTTCACCTGTCCCCACAGGTTGAAATATTAATATTATGTTTTATATTATTTAGCTTTTGAAGGCCAGTGGAAAGCTTTGCTCTGTTTTTCCATGTCACTGTGCATTGGAATTCTGGCTTTTCCTGAGTTGTTCTTTTATGTGTTCATGGACATGTATGCAGGGCTCAGTATAATCACAGTTTCTTATGGTGCAGACTCAAAATTAATGAAGCTTTCTCATGCTTCTGAATTTTTGATTTTGTCAAGAGGATTGCTGACTGCTCACTTCTGTATGTTGATGTGAACATTTGTATTTTGATAACATTCTGTCCCGGGTCTGGAATTCATTCCCTGCTGCAAATTTTTCCCAGCATTCTTTTTATCCTGTATGTTTGAAATACTGTATTTTACTTTCTGATGTTCCACTCCATATGGCTATTGAACCTCTCTGCTGAGCTACAAGCACAAAATTTTGACCCTATTTTTATCTAACATCTCTGTATTTAAAACTGCTATCAGGATGTAAGTAATTTGCTGCACTTACAATCTCCATAACATTGCCACTAGAATTTTCTTTTCATTTGGTTTTCTCAAGTTTGGACAAAATTTGACTATTTCTGTATTTAAAAGAAGACATTGTCTTGAGTATGGCTGATCCTTTGACTTATTTTTTTAAATTATTTATGTATTAATTAATTAAATTTATTTTGATGACTGATACTCTGCTTTGTGTAAATTCAGTGAGTAGCTTGTCTGAGAAATTCACAGTAAAATGCAAGTAGATAAGATGAGTGCTCTGAGTAAGTCAAAATAAGTTGAGTGGAGGAATATCCTTGTCAAAGAAACCTGAAAGAAAATTTTATGTCTGAAATTGTGAAATACAGTTTTAGTTGCCAGTGATTTTGAAGAAAATAAAAAGTTGAGGCCACAAAATACATAAAACAAGCATCAGCTGTGTTATCATAAATCCTTGTGCTTTTTTCTTTCTTTCCTCTCATGGGCTGTGGATGTTGACAGTGGCTATAATACAGAAATTTTGCAGGGGTTTTATCAGAACCTTTATTGATGCAGAAAATTTATTTCCAAAGTTGTTGTCTAGATCCACTGTAGTGCTGGAATCATTAAATTCTCTAATCTGGTGGCAGGTGGGTAAAATTAAATTAACAAGACTTTAAAATGTGCTTAAACTTATGGCTAGAAGTGAATTGGGTCCTGTGTTCAGGGCACAGCAGACTTGAATGGCTCCTTTGAAGGAATCCTACCCTAGAGGGCTGAACAACTTCATGCTCATTAAAAGTAAGAATCATAACTTGACCTTTGGCAATAGATTCTGTATGCTTTTGACTGTGCTTTAGATGAGGCAAATAAATGCAGTGTTTTAGATGCTGGTGCAATTTATATGGAGTAATGAAGGAAAAACTTGTCTCCTACGTAAAGACATTTTCACTCTCACTGTTGCTACTACACATTCGATGGCACTGACACAGAAAAGAGTGGCATTGCCAGAGTCAGTAAGACCTTAGGGACCATTGTTGTTTTAACTAGTGCAACTGAAACATGCTCTGAATGAGGTAAGAGGACAGTAGTGTGGAAACCTCTTACAGCTGCTCCTTTCTCAACCATACAACCACTAGTGGGAAGTGTCACTGACATGACTTGCTGCGTCACAGCCTTTACAGTCCTGGATGGCTGCAGGCAGCTCTAATTATTTGTTGCAGTCTGCTGGTAGCACAGCAGGTAGTGTCCCAGAACAGTGCCGCTCAACTTCACAATTTGCTTCCTGCTCAGAGGTGAGAAGGGCTATTGAACAAGAGCTGTAGGATTATCAGAGGTGTCAAGAGGAGCTGCTGCCTAGAGGGGATGACAGCTTGTTTTGTAAGGTTGTTTTTGTTTGAAAGTGTATTTTAGCAACTGTTTGTGCATTAGCTTCACAAAATATTTGAAGTTATATCTGCTTTTCAGGTAGGAAATATCTATGAAGTAATCTCAAGATATTTACCAAACCTTTGTGCCTTTTTCTTATTCTCTCTTTGTCCTCTTTTCATCTTCCAAATTGCATTTTCTGGAAATAAAATAATAATGGACTTGTTTTGTCAAAACTCCTTAGCCACTGCAGTATTACAGCCGAAAGAGAATGTGGGAGTTTTCCAGCATTGAATTTCTGGTCTGGTAATTCTTGGGAACAAATGTGTGATTTCAGTTGCTGAAATCCCAGCTGCCATATTTTCAGGTAATTACTAGAAAAAATTATCTTACTGTATGGGAAATGGTAACTGAATGTACCCTAATTTTCAAGTAAGCCTTGTGTAATATGAATATCTGTTGCCCTTATGCAATCATTAGATAAGTTGTATACCAGTCTTTGAGATGTTATTTCATCTCCCTTATCACTATAATTAGTGATAAAATTTGGGAGCTTTTATTCTATTGGAACGTATAGTTGAGTTTTCACACCTTTATCTTAATTTCCTTCCCCTTTCTTTCTGCCTTTTTTCCCCTTCACTTTTCTACTCTGCTGTATGTATATAGGCATTATAGAAACAGAATTTATGGTATTTTGTAGTGTCTCTACACTGTGTTGTACATAATACCATAAACAGAGTAACAAAAAGTCAGATGGTGTTTTTAGGGAAGTGTCACACTAAAAATTACTGCAGACATTAAATAGTAACATTGTCACGTGCCTCTGATCTTGGCAGATACTTGGTCATAATTGTAGCCTGTCTGCAAAGATTTTGTATCTCATATTTAAGAAATAAAACATGGAATAATAGTGCATGTGAAATTGTTTTGTACGTTTTTAACACTGTTGTGAACATGAACTTTGGTGCTTACCAGTTTCTAAATATTTTCTAATTCTGAAGATTAGCCATATATTAATTTTTATATTCCTGCAAAAATGGAAAAACAAAAATAGATATTAATTCTGATTTTGGTGTGGGGCAGGATTCAGATCTAGGTTACTCTGCTGGTTGTTTTGCAGGAGGCTGCTGACTTTAGGTAAGCTGTTTAGCTTTCCATTCTCCCAAAGGCTTAGGCAAGCAGCCCCAACCCTGTTTCTCTCCTGTCACTGGCAGTGCTCTCCATAGTTGGTGACAGGGACCTGCTCTGCCTTATTGTCATTTTAAGGTCCTAGAGATTTTGTATTTAGCACTGTCTAAGTGCCACAGCTTCTATTAGGAGGAAAAGGATTTCTTTTAATAATTAAAAAGGGTCATGTTCCCTCTCCGGGTGCTGATTTGAAGGAACAGGGAATTGTGCTGAACTCTGTCACTGGTGAGTGAGGGTTGCAGTCAGACAAGCCCCTCTGGCAGCAGCAGAATCATATAAGAGGTTTCTGCTGCCAGCTGTTTGTCCTACCCTTCCCCTTTGCATGCCAGGAACTGCCCAGGTAGCTGCTCCCTAACCTGGACTGTTCAAACAGTCCTTCATGCATTTCTGATAACAAAGCCTTTTTAACGTGTTGTTTTGACATGGAAAGTTAGGAAATGAACGTGTAGTTGTGATGCTGAGGGGTGTTGCTCCCCCCCTGCTGCCGACTCCCCGGGTATTGAGCAGCTGGAAGCAATAACCTCTTCACCCCACTCAGATGCATCCAAGGCAATGCATCTGACGATGGCCTTAGGCAGACAGAGCTTTCTTACGACTTGAGAGCCTCAAGGGATTTTGGCCAGTCTCATTTGTGGGTAGTGAATGGCCTGGAGATGCAATATATTCAGTAAGAGTAAGATAAAGATAATGCTAAGATATTCAGTAGCAGAATTCAAGAAGCTCCTGCAGTTTTGCTGGTGAAAACTTGGACCTCTGCGAGTTCTCACACATGTAAGGTAGGGGATTTTTTTCTACTGAGGTGCAGAAATTCCCATTGTAAGAATATGCAGGTTTTTATAGCTCTTGCCTGAGTCCTAGTCCTACCAGATGTATAGGTGGGTGACTTAACTCTGATATAACTGTGTGCCTGAGGTATATACTTCTAAGCAGACAATGCTGCAACTCATTTTCCCCTTCCTCTTTACAGTTTCAAGTACGTTGCATGCTTATCAGACAACAGAAATAATCTGCATAGATATTCTAATAGAATGAAAGAAAATGCAGCTGTAATGTTTCAGGAGGAATACTTCCATTCCAAATCAGGATAAAATAAAGTCCTCAAAATTTTCATGATTGGTAACGAAAAAAAACCCAATTTCACTGCAGTTCATTGGAAACACTTCCCAAAGATCATTTTTAAATGCTTTGTTTATAGTTAAACTATATAAAACAATTTTTAATGCTGATTAGATGTCATTTGAAATCAGTATATTTTAAATAGGCCAATAGGGATATTTCTGTGATATTTCAAACTGATCACAAAGAAGTGCTTTGGAGTGCTCGGTTTTGTAGCACCTCCAGAAAGCTTTATAAGTGAAGTGTCTCCTCCAAAAATAAGAAGCCTTAATGTATAGCATTCAGGACTTTTAAATCCCTTTTGGAAAGAGGAATTTGATGCAAAAACCAAGACAGGTGTATCACACCAGCATTACAATGCCTTTTTTTTATTATAACAGCATTTCAAAATACATGCTATCTAGAGATGCAGATTTACAAAATATTGTTTCAGAATGTGATGTTGGGTTGATTGGCACAGAAATGGATCTGTACTCTGTTTTGTTTTGGGTTTTGGTGGGTTTTTGTTTTGTTTTTTTGGGGTTTTTTTAAAGCATGTTTAATGTTGTTGCATAACTGAAACTTGATAATTTGGTTGTCTCCCTTCACTTTGCTCCCCCATTGTTTTTTACTCAGATATCTAAGTGCTCTAAATGGAGTGACATAAAATTACAGTAAATGGAGCTAAAGTAAAATATCTGTTCTTAAAGTGTGCAGCATAGTTTTAGCATCACTTCTCTCATCTTTGCTTGGGACTGTATCAAAGCAAAAGGCAATTCCTTCTTACCTGGCCGTTGCAGATTACCTTTAGCAAGGTACTGTTACATGAGAGGTGTGCACTTGCATGTTTCCTTCAGAAACCACAACCAAATGCTGAGGGGGAAAGAAGGATTATCCATTCATTTCTTATATTTGTCAGTTAGAGTGTTTCCCTTTGTAATACTTAAATCCGTGCTTAGAAAGGTCGCACTGTACTGAATTTTAAAGGTGGAAACAAAATTCGTGTTGGCATGTGTTTGCATCCATGTAGGGAATAATTTTGATATTTTAGGGGAGAATTGCAAATATGCATGATTTCTTTTTGCGTACCAAAACGCACGTGCTTAAAAACATACTTTTGGATATAACATATCAGATTATTTATTTAAATTTCATTTTACTGAAGGAAGAAGAGGAATGGGGAAAAAAGGAAAAGGTATTTCTTTCTGCCAAAGCTACTTGGTCTGAAGAGAGGGTACTGCGGCAATTTAATACTAAAGCTTTTAGCAGTGCTCATCAGTACTTGTTGAGATCTACTGAACCTACACAAACAGTCACCTTATTTTATCCAGTATTGGCATTGTCTGACAAGCTTACAATGGCTGCAGGCTGCTGGTTTCTTGTGGCTTCAGGGAACATTGTGAGTGTAGCAGCATCAGCCTGGATTGCCACACACCTGAGCTGCAGGAGCCAGCGTCACACTGAGTTGGGGCTGAAACTTTTTTTTCCCACTTGCAAGAAGTCTGACTTTTTTTTTCTCCACTTGCAGAATATTGTTCCATATTAAAAACAGTGATTTACAGGTAGATAGATGTAAAGTATTTTGTTTTTCTAAAATTATAAGCTGTATGCTTTGTTTTAATACTTAGCTTTTTTGTCAACTGTGTAAAGAGAAATTTGTTCTTCAGTTTAACAAGACACATCTCTGTCTTTCCCGTTTAAGGCTGTAGGCAGAGCTGATCAAGCTAATGTGAACCTTTGTTTTCAGCTTTAATAACTTAGAGATAAAGATTTTCACATTTGTGTTGGTAGGAGTTAATGTGGTAACTACATTGCATTAAAAATGAAAAAATGAGGCAGGTCTATCTGGACCTGTGTGTCTGCCTCCCTAATTGAAAAGAGCCCCTGTCTGTATGGCCCTGGGATTTTAATGACAATGAAACAGTTCTGTTTAACAGTATTTTGTTCATGCACATAATTTCTCTGAATTAAAATTATTCTTGTCTTCAATCTGTGCTTATTTGCCAGAGAAGGTAAAGCAAGGTAAAGCAAGTAGTTTTTTTCACAGCAAAGCCGCTCCTGTTAGAATCAAGAGTTACAAACCAAGGGAACTGATTTAAATCCTGAATAATTACCAGTGCTTTCAAAATAAAAAAAATCCTTAAAATTCACTATACCTACTCACAAGAGCAGTGATTGGGTATTTTCCCTAGTGCTGCAAATGGTTTGCTAGTCCTTGCAAATCCAGATCTTTGGCAAATGGCTTGAGGAAGTAAGTGGAAGATTCATAGTGCCAGGGCTTTAAAACAGGCAGGAGTGGTGGCCTTGGGGAGGGGAGGGACAGGAGGATTTTTCTTTTATGTGTTGCAGTTTTTATTTATTTTTTTTCAAAATACATTGACTAAGAGAAAGGAAAACAATACAGACAGTGCATCTGCAAATGGCTACAGCCTTATGTAACTCACTGAATTAAATGGAGTTCCCTAGAGGCACAGAGATCTGGCCACATGGAGGAAGATGTGGGATTGAGCCACAGTTAGAAGATTTAGAGTATTAATGACTATTTTTTTTCCTTTCATGTCTTTGTTCACTGTATTTTTTTTGTTTTCTCTATGATTCACACCCACGTCTCACAGGACTCCTTTTTCCTCTTTCTAAGTTAGGATGCACTGTTATCCAGTCTTGTGAACAAAGGTACAATTACCTTGTTAGAAGAAGATAATCTGTGTGAGCACAAACAAGATCTTTGAGCATGTAAGCAAAGGTAAAGCAGGCAGGCTTACATACGAAAACGGAAATTAAACTCATGATTTCTGAGAGCAATGTAGTTTTCTCTGATTATCCAGTATTTTTTATTGATTGTTGTGTTAAGAAATTTTAGTAGAAGTTGAACTGGAAAATGGGATGTGTTTATATATAAAATGAGATATCAAATCTCTCTGCAGAACAGAGGAAGATTTTGTCTGCTTATGGTTAAGGCAGTACTGCTTTTGAGGCTTTTTCTTTCCATTCTTTTTCCTAGATTTATGCCTGACTTTCATAGTTTGGAAAGATTTTTTTTTTTTTTCAGCTGCATTTTTTTTAAAGAATCTGTTAGAGCCTTGAAGAGCTAATATTGCCTTCTGTTGAATATACTGTAAATTTCTAAAACATAAGTTTTTTCTGGCTACACTCTGCCTAAGATGGTAAATCCAAACTAACAAGGCCTTGAAAATAACCTGTGGTGGTCTAGCTTGCTAGACTGAGGGAGACGAAAGAGCAGAACCAGGCAGCCTTCGTAGCCCAATAAAATAATAGAAAGTAATCCATTTTTTTCAAGTTTTGTCTTTGTGTCTGGCCATATGGTAAACCAGGCTTGCTGAAAGACTTGTGCTTCCTTTGCTTTCTCAAGTGGATAGGTATCTGAAAAATAAGTATGTGGTTTTAAAAACCCAGTGCTCCATTGATGATATTAATGAAGCCCAAAAAAATCAATAGCTAATCTTTTCAATATGCCAACTTCCAGAAGGATAATTAAAATTCAGAAATAACCACAAGCCTAGTGCTTAAGTACTATACCGCTTCAGTTTGATTTCTTTTAGTATTTTTACTGAATATCTGTACCTCCTTCAACATTTTCACGATATGACAGTATGGTCAAGAAGTGTAGGAATGTCCAAAGCCAGATTCAGATTTTTTTTTCTGAGCACAGCTGTGATATAATAGTTTGTAGCCTGTAAGTGTCTTTTCTGCCCAACACATCACAGACATGTATTTTTCTAACAAGAGGTTTGTGTTTCACATTTGTATTTTAATTTAAATGCTGTAAAATGAAATGTTGTGGAGAGAGCAGGAATGTCTTATTTTATCCATATCTGATTGTGGAGAAAGAAAAGCTTATTACCTAATCAGACATATTTTTAGCAGGCTTCCGTAACTGGCTTGAGACCCTCAATCCAAGTACTTGTTTTATAATGGAGATGAGCTGATCCTTTCATGTTTACTGGTTAGTTGGAACACAATTTCAGTTCACACAGAGTTTTGATACCCTCTCCTTTGGTGGCTAATGCCTAAACAAGGTCCAAGTCTCTAATACTACCAACTGTTACAAGAAATTACGTGCTTATTTATTGTAATAATTGCACTACACTAGATAATTGCACTGTTCTGGTTTGAACATTTAAATTAATTTTGTCTGTTTTGTTGTAGATCACTACTTTGATTTAGCTAATTTAATTTATTAATCTTGGTACATGTATATGCCTTAGTGCTGCTTCTCCAGATACTACTACTAGGAGTAGATCCAATTAATCCACAAAGTATTTGATGTAGTGGTACCCAACTTACTGCCCAAATCCAAAGTAACACATCCATGTGAGCCTAAGGTAGTCAGAGGCAAGGCTTAATAGCCTGTGCTCAATACTGCAGGGAGGTAGTTAAACTGATTCCAAAATGCAAACTACTACTTGCACATTTGGAATTGTGTCAAATTGTAGAAATACATTCACTCCCTCAAACAACCTTTTTCTTCTGTTTGTGCTCCAGCCCTCCATAATGCAGAAATTATCAAAGGTATTTCAGGCAACTGTTGCCTATTGAGAACATTCACCTCTATTTTAATATTTAATTCAAGTACATGTAAATATCTGTGAAAAGCTTTCTTCACAGTTGTGGTCCAAAATAACTGTTTTTTCATTGAGAATCTCAGATGTGCTCCATGCCAAAATAAACTCAGTGTGTATTTATATTCTAAAAGGTTAATCTTGTAAACCAGAAGTTGTACAGGAAAGTGTCATCTGTGATGCCTGGGTGAAATAAGTGAAGCCTGTAACTGGGTATGTTCATTGTGTGTTGCTAATAAGAAGCTCCATATTCACTGTCAGACTTAATTAACATGGTTTGAGAGGTGTCTTACAGGTTAGTTTTGAATGACTGTTCGTCTGTCAGCTACTGTAGTTGTCTCCTGCTTGCTTGAGCTATGATATCTCTCAACCTTTGAATCAAAACTGGCAGAGTAATCAGAAGCGTATGGTGGGTGATAGTGAGTCAGGAAACCCTCCCCAACTTTAAGCCTTCTCTGCTGCTTCAGTAAAGAGAAGGTAAAACACCTGCACACCCCTTGGGTCTGTGAGACTTTGGAGAAAGAGGCTATTGGACTTTCATACTGCAATGAATAAAACATAAGCCCTAGGACTTAATAGTGCATTAGGGTTTCCTGGGTTTTGTGCAGGTTTTTTGTTTGTTTGGGATGGGTTTTTTTAGAATAAAATGTCACCAAATTTCACTGCAGTTCTCTATGTGGAGTGGCAACTTGTTTCTCACTGAACAGCCCTTTTAGTTTGAGCCAATGCGTATACCTAAATGTGTCATTGGTAACTGGACGGTTGCGTGTCCACCATTAGCAAAGGTTGTCAGCAGCGTTTCTCCAGGCTTAACGTTGCTGAATGTCCACAAGGCTTTTTTTCGCAGCTTCCCAACTCTGCTCAGTTGTAAGACTGGCCAAAATGACTATTCTGAACTAGTTGATATTTGCTGCTTTTTCTGATTGCTAAGGATTCCTAAGTAGCAAATCATCCTCTTTGCTTTGAGGCTTGATATGTAGTCATCTCCTTTTGGGTTTTTTTTTTATTTAGGTTTTCAATTGGGGAAAAAGAGTTCTGGTACAGATCATAGGACAAAATTACTTTCAGCCAAATTTGTGTTCTTTGATCTAAAGTAATGCACCAGAAGTGCATTAACATTAAATGGCCACAAATTTTAATGTCAGATTTAGTAGTCATGAAGATCTTTCATGTATTCTATAATCGTCAATTCCGTTCTTGGTTCATTAAAAATCATATTTCTTTAATTTGCAACTGCACTGGAAATTCAGAATTATTTTAGTCACAAAACTTTTATTTCCTGTGTGTCATAGCTGCTATCAAGCATTTTCAAATACAACCTTTTTTACAAAGCAGTCACTCCTGTATTTTCAAGTTCTTTTTCACAAATAAAAAGTACCACTAAAAGACCTGCATCAAAAGCACTGTACATGCTACGGATGTCTGCTTGCCTAACAGCAGACTCCAATTTTCCCTCACTCCTGCAAATCCTGGTATGACAAAGTCATATGTCAATTTTCCTTTTTTTTTTTTCAGAAGATTTTGCAAATGCCCTTTTTGTGACAATATCAAGGTGAACTTACTGAGGAGTGATGTAACTGTTCACATTACGCTATCTTTGATTAATGTCTTGACAAAATATCCTTACCAGGCATTCCTGTGGGTTTCTCTTTTGTTGTATTCTCTAGCTGTTGAAGGGTAAATAAGTTAACTGAATATTCAATGTAATCAGCTGGGTGTTCTATTCAGGTAATCATTCGATCAGTATAGTCACATAGGTATTTTGGAAGATGTTGTGTTTATTATGAGAGACTGTACAGTAAAGAGATGATCAAACAATAATTTCTGTGAGCTGATACACAAAAGGAGTTTTTATCAGGTACAGGCATCTCTTAGGACATTGTTGCTTAGAAAACCAAAGCACCCTTGAGTGCTCTGAGATGAAATATGAGACCTGAATTCAGGGCTAAAATACCCAGGCTTTCAGGGCTTAAATAACTAATCCAGTTTTAGTTCTGTGACTTAATAGATTTTTATAATGTATTGATCTGAACATTAAGTTGTACTCATACAAACAAAATACCTTTCTTCTGTATTTAAAGTAAATTTTAATCAGGAAGAGCTAGTGAAGGCTAGATTCTGACACTTTGTGTTTAAAAGCAGTTTCTTAGACAGGTAATCCGTAGTAGGTAGAATATGCCCATTCATTGGTATTAAGAAAAAAAAAAAGAAATGTGTGTTCATGGTATGATTCATCCACAGAGATGGAAATAGTCACACAACTGAAAAAATAACTGAGTGGAACAGCAGTTGTGCTTGATTTGAGTATGTCTCTTGGAATTTCTGTAAACTTTAGGAACCTTATTTTTGGAGTGCCATGATTTCTGAATTGTTTTGAGTTTGTTCAAAGAAGCAAATACATGGTATGGTCCATATGTATATATATATATGCACACATATATGAGTATTCTTACCGATTTATGTGGTTAAAAATATAAAATATTCATACCTTAATAGAAACTAAAAACAGTCTTTATTGAGTTAAGTTGTGAATGTGGACACCAGGCTGCAGAAATGATTGATGGTTTTCTTACCACATGTAATAGCCTAACAGGATTTCACAAAACCTTTGTTCACATGCTTAAAACTTACCAGAGTGTCCTGAGCATTTCCTTAAAGTAAGTAGCAGAGAGTATAATCTTAAACTGCTGCTTGAGAGAAATTTTCCTAAATGTTGCTTTAAAAATTAGGTATGGAATTTAAAGGAATTTTTTAATGTAAATAAACACTGTAGATTGCAGTTGCATCTAGACTGATACATTGTTGTAATCATTTTTGCTTTTTTAATGAACACTTTCTAACACAGAAATTAGAAGTAAGGCTAATTAGAAAATATGAATCTATTATATTTTTTGTTTCTGTCTGGAACTTACCTGCAGGTATATTGAGAAACAGCCACAACTGGATTTCACCATTTATCTTATAACCCCCTAAGCCTGCACTGCTGCCCTTTCCTGTTAAGGTCCATGCCCTCTACACCCTTACTACAAAGTCACTGCTATTGCTTCCTTGCCCTCCCGTTTACTGGAGTGAACTCCACACCTCGCCAATGATGTTGCGCATCCCCTATGATGTGCCTGCTATGGCTGTGTTTTAGTGTGGATTAGGAGTGTGGCCTTTAAGGGGATCTCCTGGCTTGCCATGGTTCATTGTGTCTCAAGGAACACTGTCGGACCACGTTCTGGAACGTGCTGGGTGGCATGAAAATGGAAAACAGTATCCAGAAGCACTCTTAACCATTCTCAGCTGCACACATGGACTTGTCTACAGGCCCATGCTGGAATCAGCATGAAATTAAATCTTTAAAATACAAATCACATGGCCATTGGCTTCTTGGCAGCAGCTGCTCCTCCCAGCAGATCTGCTCTTTTTGGCATGCTTTGCTTTACAGTCTCACGTAGCCATGGCCTGTGAGCCCTGTGTCTGGTTTCCTAGGACTGCAGCGTTCTTCTCTGATCCTCAATGCAATTGTGATCCTGGGAAGAATTTGAGAGGGGATAGTTTAAACTGGTTACCAGGAATTTATGTCATTTGTTGGAGAGAAATATTCATGTTGTATCCTGCAGTCACTGTAACTGAGGACTATAGCACTATTTTGTTGTGGGCAGCACCCTCCTGGTATTTTTTTCCCATCCATCCTTTTTCTCAGGCTTGCTTATCCTCAGGAGTGAAATTATTCCTGGCCTATGTACTTACTCCTGCATCACCCCAGTAATTTACTACAACTTCTCTGTTCCTTTTTCCCCTTTGATTGGCCTCTCCATGTAGTCATGTAGCGCATAACACAAAGATGGATTGTATGGCATTCTCTGCTGGGGAAAATCAACACATAGAGCAGGCTCACTGCCAAGATGCTCATAATTAAACTGTTGCTATGGACAGGATTACATCAATGTTTCTATCAATCATTTGCTGCAGTTTTGTAGCTATTTGTACTTTGATTGTTGGGGTTTTTTTAGGTTTTAGGTTTTATCTTCCTTCTGCTTACCTTAGTTTTCAGTTGAAGTGTTGCAGCATGTAAAGAGAGATGTATAAATAGAAATAATTATTGGACGACATAGGAAAAAAAGATAAGCCAATTTTGTAATTCTGAGTTTGTATTTGAAGGCAATATCTTTGTGAGGTGTTTGCATTATCTCAGGTAATAAAAATGGCCAGGTGCAGCCATTTCCCTTCAGCGGTCATCATACTGTTGTGCCCTAAGACTTGATGCAAAACTGTCGTGACATGGTAGCAGTCTGTATGGACAGAGTGTCAGCAGTCTGCGTTAAAATGTTGCAACTGCAGGTGTAATAGGAAAACAGCAGCAAAGCAGTTAAACCTTTCATATTTCTTCTGTCCCCCATCTCTTCTGATTCATATGCAGTAAGTTGTGAGATGGACTAATGACAGTATAGCGTGAAGTACATTGATGGATTGGAACAGACCTTGCTTGCCTGAGTACAATAGCTGTGCTTCACCTGCTACCATATCATTCCTACTGTTACCCCTCTGACAATGATCTTCAGCAAGTAACTCCCTTTGGTAGCACTCGAAATGTTTGGTGTTACACCTAACTACTGTGCAGTGCATTAAATGTAGAGAGGTGCGGGATTATGGCCAAAATAAGGTAGTCTGAGAAGTAACAAATCATATTGAGTGCAGCTGAGATCACTGTAACAAGATAAACAGTGTGGTGTCACAAAATTGTCTCCCAGTTGACAAAACAATCCATATTTTATAGATTGCCTTAAAAATTGAAGGATGGAGTCAATTATAGCCAATTATGACGCTACATTTACTGGAGTAGTTTTTATATCCTTTGGGGAGAAATAAGGAAATGTTCAAGTCAGTCAGAAAAAGCTTTTGCATTTGCTTCCCTGTTCTATCTGAATGCAGTTTTTTCCCTTTTCTTCAGGTGAAAACTGCATTTGATAGCTGAGTCTGAATTATCTTTAGCAAAAAGTTTTGGATTTTTTTTAGTTATTTTAATTTCTTCATGTGGCACATAAAATTATGGTAGATAATATGGCAAATAGAACAAGAAAATCAAACATCAGCTCCCCTCAGTTATATCTGAGTTTACTCAAAAGGAATTGTAAATGCAGCCTGGTCACAGCAAACCCTGCTTAGACAGTGCATGTTTACATCTTGAATTTTACTTGCTTCTTTCCCAAAAGGAAGCCCTCATGTCACTAAAGAGGTACCTAGTAAACACTGCATATTTTCAACTTCAGGCTATTAAAATAAAGGATTGAGGCCATGGAATGATTTGCTGTGACCCACCGTTGCTTTTCAGTGAATAGATGTAAAATGGGATACAAAAGCAGTGTACTGAAGAGGAACAGACACTCATGTTCTTAAGAGATCTGCTCATCATCTGAGTGGCTGAGAGGCAAGCTTTTATTTAATGGCATTTGCTCTGTCATTTAGATTATCGTCCTCCTCTGTTTTCATTCTCAGGTAGTGTATGGGAGAGCTGTGCATCCCATGCATCTTGTGCTGTAATACTGACTGTGAGGGGTAGTTTCCCTTCCCTAGTTTAGCTGTTGGTAATTAATGAAAGATTCAGATATATAGATAAAGGTGTATTGAGAAATAAAAGCCATCAGTAAACAAGTTGTTTGAGTGATGTTTCAAAGTGTTATCCCCCTTCTGTTTTCAGGATTTCATTCACAAGCTAACTTCAGAGGGTGACCTAGTACATGTGCCAATGACAAAAGCTATTTGTAACAATTCAGATCATGTTTTCTGCTTTATGAAATGGGATTGTAAAAATCCTCTCAAAAATGACATCTGAAATAGCATTAAAACACAATTTCCCTTTGATAAGGTTTTAAGGCACTGATACGAAAAGTGACACTGCTTTGAGTAGCTCTGTGTCAGCATTATGCAATGTGTTGCACATAAGTGACATTAATCCATTAAGAGTGTGAGGGTCACTTATTTTTCTCATGAAATCATTAAATACCTTTATTGATTTCTGTTCAATCACTTGTATTCCACTCGAATACAGTGATCTCTAGACGTGCTAATAGTGCTGTTTCTAATAAAGTTTATAGGCCAAAGTTTTAAAGACAGATATTGCACTCAAAACAAATTATTATGCCTAAGTGAAACACAAAGGAGCTTAGGGAAGCAATAATATTATGCTGTTTGCAAATTACCTGAACCTATTTTAATGCAAAAGATGATTTTGTGACACAGATATTCTAAAATCAATAATTAACCATCATCAGTACGTTCTTTGCTTTTTCTAATTTTTCAGAATTAATTTATATATGTTTGGACTGCTTCTGTTGCATGATGATAAAGCATCTTTTAAAAATCAAAAGCAAACATGTAAACCCTGTTACAGTAAATATAAAATTTGTAGTACTAGTTTTATGCTGAAGACTGTTTAAAACTTGGATCATAACAATGCTATGCAATGGAATGGCATGTACTTAGTGTATTACCATATTATTTTGTCATGTGAAGCAGTGCGTGCATATGAAATGTTAGTAGATCAAATACTAATAAGAGTATCTTCATTTTTTGTCATGATGGAACAAATTTCTTAGGAGGAAGTACATAAGACTCAATTAAATATAACAGGTACATTTTAGTGCTGTATGAATGGATGCATAGTAGACAAAAGAAAAAAGAATTTTCTGTCCTCCCTATTTGGATGCCATCCTAATGACTTTATCTTGACAGTTAGCCTGACCTTGTTTCCTTTCCTTGCGGATAGCTTCAGTTGTACTTTCTATTTTTCCGACTTGGAAGGAAATGAGGCTTCAGATGAATTAAGAATCTGTGGGAAGACTTGTCCTGTTAATTTTTGCAGTTATCTGAAATTGTAGTTGTTGCTTTTTACCTCACCTCTTCTACCTTTTTTCCCTTTGGATGTAAACAGTTTCTCAGAGTAAATTGCCAGCTTTGCCCTGAGCATAGCAAAAGCAGACGGGGTACATTTATCTCTGCAGCTAAAACGTGAAGTTTTTGCTTCCAAGCAGTGAATCGCATCCTGCAGAGGAATTACTGTGTGTTTTTTGAGTTTCTTCACTGGGACCCTTAAGGGACTCTGACAGGTCTTGTCAAATAGCATTGGTCATCCTTGTCTCAGACACCAAGCGATGCCAAGTAGTGGCAAGTTTATTGCATTGTGTCTGAAGAAGCTGTTGTTCACTCAGCATTTTCTTCATAGGCTGCCTGCCTGATTTCATTGAAGGAAACCTGAGCAAGGCTGTGTTATTAATGAATTATGACAAGCCTTTTGCCTGTCAGGCAGAGAGGTTCCTGCTATCTCCTTTTAAGACAAAAACTTAATGGAAGATGCTCAGCTGGGCAAGCTGTCTGATGATACTCCTTAAGTGCTCATCCCAGGCTGACGCGAATACGCAGAGAGCCGTGAAGCTGCAAGTGGCAGCGTTTAATACCATCTCCCTCATAATGCCTGACTAATTTTCCGGAGAGCGATCGCCGCAGCTGCTGTGAACGTGGTTATTTGTTTGTTTTTCACCTTGATCCTGGCGGACCGCTGACCGGGCTAATCTGCCGCCCGCGCGGGGCTGCGGCGGGGGGGACGCGGCGGCTTCCCCGGCTCGCCGCGCCAGCGCTCCGGGACGTGCCGGGATCGGCAGCGGAGCCAGGGACGGAGTTACTGGGGCTGGCTCCCGGGTCCGCTCCGCCAGGGCAGCTGAGCCATGCTGCCGAAGGATGCAAGCAGGCGATGAGGGAGCCGGCTTGTGTTCTTCTTAATGGATGTTTGTGAGCAGGAAGGAGATGGCGTGGGCTGTCGCGGTGAGTTATGGAGCGTGTTTTGCGATCTCCCTCCGGTCGGGCGGCTCATTATGTTAAACAGTGCAGCTTTTAAAGCGCCGTAGCTCTCCTTTATGTGTCTTGGCCTTCATTTGCTGGAATGCTTCAAGTTCACGGTGCTCAAGTAATTTTGGAAACGGGATGTAATTACAAAGGTTTCTTATGCTTACCAACAGCTTTTTTGAACCAGTGTAATTGTTATTACTTGTGGATACTGTAAATTGAATATTCCCTCCCTAATTACATTAAACTCAAGGGTTGGCTGCTTAGGCAGCCAAATAAGAAAAGTTCACCCGTTACTATAAATAGCAAAATTGTTCTTTTAGTTCTGCTGACCTTTAAAGCAAAATGCTTTACATGATGTCACCAGGTGTACATTATAAAGATAGCTTGTAATTAGAGCTGTAATGAGGAATTCTGTTAGAATGGCTTTCTGAAAAACTTCATTTATTCGGTGTTTTCTAACTGCGTGACAGAATTAAAGTTTCAGGATGCATCAGGACTTGTAAAGGGCTGGCTGCCGTTTTGCACCTCACTTGTTCTGCCCGTGATTCGTAGCTGCCCCAGTGCTACTGCCAGAGCTCAGAGGCAGCGGCTGTAGCTGCAGCAACTTAGCCCTGCTCTTTCAAAACAACGTGGGGTCAACAGAATGATTTATCTAGTGATCCAAGGGCTTCTTGTGATTAATTAATATTTCTTCTCTCGCTTCAGGAGACAGATAATGACTTAATTTGTGGTGGGCAGCAGAATAGTGAGTGGGAAGAGGTGGTTGCCTGATTTTAGGTTTTTTTTATTAACAACAGTAACTGTAGTCTTGCTGAAATGTCCTCTCATCTGGTAGAAGGGATGCAGGGCTTGAGTTGGTGAATTGATATGCCTGCCTTGGGTTCAGTTTGCATCCTGTCACAGCTTCACCAATTCTGTGCATTGTTTTATGAACACTGAAGGCATTTTTCTGAGAAGTTTGATTGACTTCCACTTACTTGCAGTGACTGAAATTTTACTACCAGCTAATATTTACTTTGCTTTCTTCATTCTACTTTAATTAAAATTATACTGTTTATTCCCTGTGGAAGCTTTTTGCCTGGTTGGGACAACTTATTTTCCCAGAGCACTTCCTGCTGAGTGTCCCTCATTACCTGTCTTATAAACGTGCTTGGACAGGACAAATTGAAAAAAAAGAAAGGATAAGAAAGAAACTTCAATTACAATTCAGTGGTAGAAAATTACAGCTATAGGAAAAGAATAACAAAAAAACCCCACCTTAATTTCACACTATAATACTATAACATTTGAATTGAAATAATTCCTAAGTGATTTTTAATTATATGTAAGGCTAGAACAAAGGCAAAAAATTATTTGCGACTCGGTCTGTTTTAAATGTGTTAATAGTCTATCTGCAGCAACTCTTAGCTAACAGTGTAAACTAACGAAATACCCTACATAGTTTTGTTTCATGTTGAAAAATACATTCATATTCAATACATTTTTGAGTTTAAAATTAAGGATAATTATTTATCGCAATTTTGGTTTCCACTGTATTCTTTATCTTTCTGTATTTATTCTATTACATTATAGGGAAAGCTACTGTACAGATTGGTTATAGATTGTGATGGTAGTGTGTTTCTCTGTACACAAGCATGTGAATATGTGAAGTGAATAGACAGTATTTTATGCAAGTTAAGTAAGTAGAGGGTGCACTATATGTAGCCACAGCTGATAGACACATTCTGTCTGATATTTAACAATCCACATGAAAACCAGAACAGTCTCGTGGCTCATGCAATTAGATAAAGATACAAGTCATATCAGTCCATTAGCACACAGACAAATCCTTTCTCATAATAGCAAGAAGTAGATGATGTAGTAGAGATTAGCTTGAAATCTGAAGGCCTAAACTTAATTTAGTTGTTCCCTGTTACAGAACCTCAGTGGGTAAAAGCATTTGTCTGTTGTTCAAGCACCAAAGAGTCTGGTTCCAGCAGCACCTTGAGCAGTCTATCTGATAGGAAAGAAAATAAGGAAAAGAGAGCAGGGAGAAAGGCAAGACTAAAGATTTTTAGATTAATTTGTTTTTACTTACCCTTTGTGGGCACTTGTATTTACCCTTAAGGCTTAAAATGTTGTCACTTCAAGATGGCACAGCAAAGTGATTTTTAGCTGGCTGTATACTGCTGGAGTGAAGGCAAATCTTCAACTTGTCCTTTCCCAGGAATTTCAAATACTGGTAAAGCTTGTGCATTTAGCAATAGCTAAGTTTTTGATTGTAGTAATGCCTTTTAGTAGAGATCATTGATTATATGTGTGTAATTTGTCAACTTCTTTTTTGAATAGTTCATCAGCAAGTATCTAGAAGACGCTGTCACCTTGAATTTTGGATACAGTCTCAGAGAAAACTCTTGTGAAACTGGGATGCAGTGTTAAAACTGCTGTCTTTGTCCCCCTAATTACAGATCACTCTTCTGTTTTGAGCTGCTTTCTGTTTTGCTTCAGCCTTTCTAAAAGTAAGCACAAAATACTAAGTGATAAAGTATGCCCCTGGAAGCAGAGACAGTGTATGAACTGGGTGACATTAAAAAGTGGCATAATTGTGTTCTCTCTTTTGCTTCCTGTTCAGTTCCTAACAATACCTAATATTTGGGCTGCTTTCTTTTGGCAGCTGAGCACTGAGCTGACATTTTGATGGCACTATTTATTGTAACCTCAAGGTCTCACTCCTGAGTGATAATGTTCAGCTCAGAGCCCATCACTGTACATGTGAAGTTAAGGTTATATTTTCCCATGTGCATCACTCTACACTTATTCACATTGAATTTAATTTACCATTTCATTGTCTAGTCACTCAATTTCATGAGGTCCTGTAATTCTTCACCACTTGCCCTCATCCTTACTGCCATGAATAAATTTGTATCATTTGCAAACTTTTTTGCTTCAGTGCTCAGCTACCTTTCCAGGTCAATTGCACGTATGGGAAGAGGAACAGATCCCAGTGCAGATCCCTGTGGTACTCAACTGATAGGCTTCCTCTGCTATGCAGTCTTGCCCTTTTACCACTGATTTCTGGTTATGTCTCTTAACCAATTATGTAGCTGTGCAATGATCTCTATTTTGCCATGGGTGCTTAGTTTCTTTAAAAGCCTTTGGTGAAATACTTGTTAAAAGGTTTTTGAATTCTATGTTGGCTGCATTGACCATGTTGCTGGTTTCACTTTTTTGTTGGAGGTATTCAGAGAATTGGGTTAATTTGGTAAGACTTCACTTAATGAAAACTGAAATTTGACTTTTCTTAGACATGTGCCTGCTTAATTTTTTGTTATTATAGTTTCTATTAACTAGCATAACACCAGGCTTGCAGGTTGCCATTCCCCAGGTCCTTCTCAGGAACCTGTGTTAGAATTTGGCAGCACATTAGCCACATTGCAGACCTCAAGTAGCAAGGCTCTGTGGAGGGAGATGATACATTCTCATTAGTAATTCAGCTATTTTTCCTTTTCAGTTTCACTCTCAGTCAATGCTATCTTGTGCCAGCTATTTGTTCTTTCATTAAAAGAAAAGACTGAGGTTTTTTCATATACTTTTGTAACACCCAGTGCAACAGAGAGTTCCTTGTACCCAGTAACATAGTAATAGTAATAAATTAAACTCAGATCAATTGCTAAAAGCTGGATATAAAAAATACAAGTCTTGCTTCTGCTATTGTTTTCAAGTTTTAGTAACATACTATTATGGTTTGGTGTGTTTAATTTTGTACATTTTCATTTCCCTTACTGGTGTTTGAGAGCATTATGGAAACAGCTGAAGAATGGGCAAGATTTCATTTACAGAGAATGAGACTTTTAAAATCCTGAAAATTTATAGAGTTGTCATTTCAGTTATATAAATCTGAGCTGTCATTTGAAACCATGGTACTCTAGAGAGGAAGCAGTATTTTTAATTTGGCAATTTCCTTTTATTAAAAACACATATGGCCTCCGTCAGTAATTATCAGTCTTAAATTATGTTAGACAAATTTTAGCTTGTGGATAATAAATGTGCAAGAGCACCATGTGTGGTTTCTGAGTGAAGCTTTTGTGATGTTTCAGTTTTGGGGACTGTTCCTTTGACATTCCTCATTATATAGCTCCCATGCAAAGCTGAGCAGTTAGTTACAAATTGCATTAAAAAAATTACTGAAGGAGATATTTGGGGTTACAATCTACTGTTTCTTTAGTCAAAGCTGTGTCAGTGTTTGTATTACATATTCAGATTTTAGGGATTTGAAAATGGTTCTTAGACACACTAGGCTGAAATTTTGAATCCATCATGTTTTTGAGTTCTTTTAACTCCCTGACGTGGGGTTTTCACCCCACAAGGCAGAAGAATATTGCAGGTGAAATGCTTGACAGCAGGTCCTTTTGCTTCTTGAAAGCAAAGAGCAGTAAAGCTCCTCAGGTGTCTGCAGAAGCATAGCTATGATTTTACTGCAGAGTTCTGCTGAGGAAAGCTCTGTCCCACTCCATCCGTGGAGGCAGAGCAAAAGATTGTCTGTTCTTGTGTTTTTATCTTACAAAAATGGGCTTTGTGGTGCTTTATAGAGTCCCACGTGATGTCAAAATTGGCAGCTCTGATCCTCCAACTTCACTTTGCTCTGTTTCACATCCTGTCAGTCCTCAGTGGGAGAAATGACTGATTCTCTTTTTCTTCTGCCGTGGGCGTTCAGGGGCATGAGTTATGATTCATGGCAGACAAGCTACTCAGTCTGATACTCCATCATGCTTGTATTGGAGGAATAAGGAAAGAGTACCAGTGTAACTGGGATTACAGAATTTTTCCAGTTAGGCTTAAGGACTTTGCCAATTATAGGAAAAAACAGATTGATACATTTTCAGTTTGTCAAGATGAAAGCAGAAAAGGTGAAGAGAGAGAAAAACAGGGCAAAAATCACTAGGTAATGAGGTGAAATGAATTATAAATATTATATGGAACTAACATTATGTACATTTAAATGGTTTGTCAGGCAAAAATAAAATGAAAACTTACCTATAGAACTGAGAACTGCTTATATAGAACTGCTTGACAGTGATCTTGTTCCTATTCTTTTGTCAGTTACTGTGGACAGACAGAAGTGCTCTTACAATTTTTCACCAACACAAGGAAATACAATGTAGAGGAACTAGTCCAACCCCAGTTTTTTAATGATAAGTGCATTTACTTTACAGAATTAGCAGGCTTCAGGAAGACTTCTCCACATCCCTCCCCACTCTATTCATAAAGTCTAGAGAAGTCTTCTGGTTTTTGCCTTCAGAAAGACCTCATTGGCAAATATCTTGGGAGTGTCGGAAACAGGGCAAGGAACAAGTTGGATATCAATGCTCCAATTTGCTTGGACACTGGTAAGATCCAACTGTCAGATTTGGTATTAAGGAAAAAATCCCTCATAGGTCTGAAGGACAAAAAACTTTGAGGTCTTTCTTCTCAGCTTGTACTTTCAGTGAGAATCACTTGCTAGGATTACAGAGGCATATTACACCCATGTTAAATCTAGTTCATTACAGAGATCTTGAGCATTGATTTCCTGGGGACTAACATCTAGATAATAATAGTTTGGAAAAGTGTAGGAGAGAAACTGTTTAACAGGAGGATTGTTAAAGTTTGTTTCAAACATAAAATAGATATGAAAGAAGACACAAAGTACTTTTTTAAAAAAAAGAAAGTGTGAGTTTAAGTGAGGATGATAAGAGGCGTTATGTGGAAGATAGTCTGGTCTTTGGGAACTTTTCTGAGGATATGCCAGGGACAGGCATGCACTGTAGGTTTGTGCATACCAGCAGTTCATGGCAGGTGATTTAGTAGTAGCATTGCCCTCTTTGTACATAGCATGTCCAACACAGGACTGTGTATATCCACACGTGTATTTTTTCACACCTGCCTGGCGTTTCTCTAAGACAACAGTGTGGATTTTCAGATTTGGTATCAGGCATGGTATTTTCTGGCCACAAATTGGCCATTTGTACTTCCTTTCTAAATATATAATAGCAATGACTATAGCAGTAATAATGAAGCATTGTGGGTGAAAGCGCTGTTGGAGTTGCTGTAGGGGATAAGAGACATCAAGATAAACAACAAAACTTGGTCTATTTTTAGACCTCCTTTGGAGAGAGCAGCTACAGAATGCACAGATAAACGGGTTGGGACCATGAAATTATTTCAGTAGGTGACTTAAAATCCAGATATTTTATGTAGGGACTTTGTTCTGTGTGTTCTTTTCAGCTCCTTTCAGGGAGGCACAGCTTATAGCCTGTGTGCTAGTTAGATTTGCAGCCCAGTGGTTAATTCAGTGAGATGTCTGCTGCCCTTCAAGATCTGGGCGAAGTCTTTTGGTGATTGGCTTCCTTTTCTCAAGCTCCCACTTCAACACACAGCAGCAGGCCAGCCTAGCTCTCAGCCAGCAGACTTTCTGCTCCAGAAAGGCATTTGGTGAGGCGGGTAACGAAGGCCAGGCTGTGTGACTTATTCTTCAGTCACAGTCTGCTGCCAGCCACCCTGTTTCCTGACAGCAAGGGAGCAGGCAGGGACTGCACTGGGCACAAACCCAGGAGTAATGCTTGTGCAGAATAGTCATTGCATGCAGGTTTAGGAAATCCAGCTTTTCTGGGAAGTACTATGCTTTCTGCTCTGGCTGTGCACTTGCAGTCGGGCTGCTTCTCTCAGGATCGACCCTATTTGGCCAGATCTTTGCAATCTGCAGAAGGTGCTGCTCGTGCTGTGGTGTGGAGCTGAACCCTGCTGTGGTAGCTGACAGGCCTTGATGGGTTTGTTGCCAAATGTACCACCATTTCACTGGTGACACTGAGAATAGTTCCTAAACTTCACTGGTGTAGGCACTGCCTCCTTAAAATGTAGACTGGGAGAACAACTAGGAGATTCCTCCTTTTCGCCTGTTTATTTTAGGTCTTAATAGACTTAAGTATTTCAGGACTCTGTAGTAAAATAAATGCCTGAGGGAGCTTGAAATGTTCACACATAACTAGGGCTGGCAGAAGAACAAGAATTCAGTGTCATGAAAAATTTAGCAGGCTTGGCATTCGTCTTGATGAGGAACTAAACACAGTTCTTCAGAGACTGTAATGAAAAAAAAGAGGGAGAACAAGTTGCTCCGCTATTAGCTGCGGTCTCATTAGCTGGGGCACTCATCTGGAAGGTAGGAGACCCAGACAATCCTCTGGCCTGAATCAAGCAAAACATTCAAGTGTCTTTTCTCTGGTTAGCTACTACCTTTGCCCATTTATCTCTCTTACATGGACCAAAGGTTGGGCTAACCATCTGAGATGCCTCTCCAGTAGCAGGTGGGAATAAAGGTAGTTCTGGGTGTCTTTTTGTGTTGAGAGGTCTGCAGTTGTTGTTGATGGGTGCTTGTGGGACAGTTGGTAAAGAATTGCCCAACCATATCTACTTAGTCCATTGTTTTGTAAACATGTCTTGAGACTGCTTTCATCAAAAGTAAACAATGATGTTAGCAGTATTACCTGTGTCTTTATGTTATTCCATGTGTATGTCCCAAAATGCTGTAAATAGTTTCCAAGTGTATTTTAGTATGCCAGTGGTTTTACATTAAACAGCTTAATTATTTAACTAGTGCTACATTCAACACTCTCACATGTTCTTGTCTTGATAATTTTTAGTGGAATTTTAGTGGACTAAATTAATGAAGTTGTAACAGAAAATATATCTGAAACTTTTTTATTGTGATGTGAGGGAAAATAGTGTCCATTAACAAAAGGGGTGTATGGAAATAAAAGAGCAAGCAGAGATAAGATGGAAGAAGGTAGAGGTTTCCTTGGCTGTAAAAGGGAAGGCTGAGACATTGGGAAATCTTCTCTGTAGGAGGTCGTACATGTAGGTGGCACTGCCTTGACTTTACATATGTTGGCAATTCTCAGAGATATATTGCCTGCCAGCTCCGCAGCATTCAAGTCTTAGCCTTTACAGAGGATAGGAGGCATGGAAGATAAAAATACAACATTTTGAAAGCAAAAAGGGGAGAGAGCATGTATTTCTGCCCTTAAACTGGGATCCTGGTAGGAGATGCCTGAAGCAAGATAATTTGGTGCACTCTGTCCAGCAACTTTACATTCAACTGTCATGACAGCTCCTCCTTCAAAGCCTGGTTTTTTGTTTTGTTTTTTATGAATAACATCAATGAAGACTAATTTGAGCTGGTGGTGGGAAGGGAAGAGCTGGATGCGTTTTAATCCAATAGATTCCATGTAAACAGACTGTAACCATAAAAATGTCAAATAAAGCAGTTGTGTTGTATATTATTGTTTATAATGAATTGTTTTCTGCTTTTTCTGCTAATCAGGCATTTTCATAAATGCATTTTCCTTCCAAATGGATATGTTGTTATTCCCATGGAGCAGCTGTGGTAACATATTGTACTTGCATGTTAGAATTTTTTCTTTCAAATGGAATGATGTATGAGTCATTTATGCCTAAAACATAGTAAAACTTATTATACCATCATTCATACCACATCTTCTGAAATAAATAGATCCAGAAAAGACACTTTCAGTGAAGGTTGGATTCCTGAGAGTTTCCATGAGCTGATGAATGTTATGGGCTGATGGATCATTTTTATTCAGAAGAAATTTGTGTATGGTTCTTAATATTGCTGCCTGCTCACCTCAGCACACATAATCTTAACATCAGTGTGACAGAGAGGTTTCTATTAAACTGCACTGATTAACAGCCTCCTCTATTTCACAGGATCTGACTTTGAAGTATCCTGTGATTTGTTTTCTAGGGATGTAAAAATTCTGACCAAGAATTGACTTTGCAGGCTGTAACTGCTTCAGAAACATAATGAATGGTAACTGCGTCAGAAAACATGTCATGAATGACTATTTGGAGCTCTACCATACCCCAAAGATAAATAACAAATGCAAACAACACACACACACAAAAANTGAGCAAGACAGCTAAAACTATTCCTTGGTCTTTAGCTCTTCATGTAGAAACCATGATATTTTGAGTGTCGGAGGCTAAATTAAGTACCGTGTAGTAGCAGCAACTGCATCAGAAAACTGCATGGGTGTTAGGCATTAACATGCCGAAGGACAAAATGAATGAAATGTAGGTAAACCTGACTTCAATTCTGTGTTTCAGTTTTTCCTGGTGCTTATAAATTGCATCTTAAAAGGTCTGATCCTTTCAGAACAAGTATGTTTATCTTTTAAGTGTTCCTGCGTAATCTCGTCCTTACACAGTACTGCATTATCAAGCATCATATAAAATTAGTTACTTTGTGTTGATATGAACACGGACAAAGTCAAGCCATTAGTTGGCTTTTTCAGGAGCTGCTCTCATAATTGGTTGCATTACATCTTTTTATAAAAGAGGCACTGTGTGAATACAAATGTAATCTTGGCCAAGAACCTGTTAAAAAGTGTCTTTTTCAGAGGGGAAAAAGGCCCCAGTCGAGTAAGAAATTTGTTCATGTCTTTTCTTATCTGCAAGTACTTTGATAGATGTTTTGGCAGTAGAGATTTATGAAGGTTGATGTGAGGGAGTGGATAATCTTGGAAAGCAAATGCCATCAAATATATGGGAAATTTTAGTTTACAGGGCAGGGCTTCCAGACCAGTTCTTTTAAGGGCTTTCTGTGTAGTAATTGGTTTTTATCTAGCAAGTTTTACAGGTACTGATGGGGGGCATCTTGAAAGTAGAATGCTTCAACATTAATAATTTTTCAGGAACTCAGACACTTACACAGCCTCTGCTGGCGACCCTACTGTTTAGCTGAAGAACAGTTGTTTCAGAGCTTGCAAAGCACTCAGATGAGAATTTCCTTTCATCTCCTTTCAAAGAGATGGATAATAACCTCTGCCTGTCAACAGATATGGATGGCCCAGCTGGCATTTCCCTTGTCCTTGGACAAAGGCCCAAGGATTCTGGAAGCAGCTTGGTAAAGAGGGTTTGTTACACTTGGCTCCAGTCAGGCGTAAACAAGTATCTTCTCTATTTTGGATTTTTCCTTGTATGTATTTTGGCCCAATCTTTTGGGCCTTTTCTATTTTCATTGAGATAAAACCTCTTTGTAGTAACCAGTGTGGTTTACTTTACCTTGGTTTTTACTGTTCTGAAGTGGTCAAATTGGCAGAGAAATAAAGATTATGTTATTACTGCTAGATTTTATAGGTAACATTTAATGAAACTGTATTAGAACCCCCTTTTATTCATTAGCTCATAACTTTATGAAAAGCACTTTTGGACTGAAATTTTCCATGTTTAGTCTGAGGCCAAAGCACATTTTTTTACCTCCATTCAGCATTTTCTGACCTCCCTAAGCTAATGTGAGGGTTGTGTATATTTTTTTTAAGAAATGTTAAGTCTATGTTCTTCTGAACTTGAGTGGATAACTAACCCTATTTGAAATTTTTTGTTTTAAATTCTGTGTATAGCTAGAACACTATCCAGTCCTGCCAAAAGTAAACACATACAATGTTAAAAAATTAAAAGCTATCAAGTAGAGAGTTTATATAACTAGTAAAAAAATATTCTGTTTTAGAGAGCAGTAATTTCTTACGAAGAGTGACTAAAAATATGCAACTTTGTAGTGCTTCACAAAGTTTTCTCACCAGTTAAAACATTATTGTTTATATATTCAGGCAAAGATAAGGGACCTTCTGTTGTGGGGTTTTTGTTTAATGCCGAATTTTCAGTAACATGTAAATAAAAGAATCCAACTTTCTCTTCATTCTCAGTACTCAACAGTTTTTATTGTTCTTGGGTTTCTAAATCATCTGTCAATGAGACTAGGCTTTGTCAAAAATCTGGCCCTAAAATGCCACCTCTGGCCCATTTCAATACCACGTGAGCTGACTTCAGTGATCATGCAGCAGGTTTTCATTTAAGCATTTCAGCTTCCTGCCTGTGGTAGTCTATTTGTTTCTAAGGTAGAAACATTTTCTCCACATGGACAAAGCTGATAAGTTCTCTTCCTGCAGAGAAATAAATTACATACTAGATGTAATGAGACATCAATGTCCAGTAAATGTCCTGTTGCTTGCAAGAGTGGTACTGTGTGAGACAACAGTCAATAATTTTCTGGTAATTCTCTAATTCCTCCCCTCCCCAAAATTCCTTTGTTAAAGAGTTACATTTAATGTAGCAGAAAAAAGCCTTAGCAAGGAACAAAACTTGAAAGTGCAGCAGGAAGGGAAGGGCTTTTGAAAATGAATTGATGAAGAGCTAACAAAAATACCTACTCAGTTGTGTTACCTTCGGGCTTACGAACCCTATGAAGTTCAAGACTTCTTCACTAGTTAGGCGAGTTTGATGTTTCGTTGTCAGGACTTCCTTCTCCTTTCTTGTTGCTAAGTACACACTTTTGTAAGCATTGCATGCTTCTTTAGTTTTATGGGAAATTTTATTGGTTTGCCTCATTTTATTGGGAAAACGCAGGGTGCAGCAGCATGATGTTTGAGTTCATATGGAAGGCTCTGGCAGTAGCACTGCTCATTCCGATGGCTGCCTGACAGCGTGCTGGGCCTTGCAGAGCCGTGCTGGGAGGCACATGGAGCTCGTGGGGAGCATGTGCCAGTGTCAGGCAGCTTTTAATCAGAAACTGGGGAAGATGGTAACAGTCATTGCAGCCTTCCTCCTCCTCTTTTGCTATGCCACAGCCCTGATCTTTTGAAATAGCTGGTGCTCCTAAAATGCATAGGCAAATGTGGATATAAATAACCACAGTAAAAGAACTAATTGGTTAGAACACGGTGCTAATAATGCCATGGTTGTGGTTCAATCCCTGTACAGGACATTAACTTAAGAGTTGGACTCAATGATTCTTGTGAGTTCCTTCCAACTCAGAATATTCTATGTGATTCTATGTGAGTATTGAGAAATAAGACTGTTTTTGTAGGTAAGTTTGATAGAATACTTCGTTTGTTGATTTTTTTTGCATTTATCAAAATCTCTTTAAATTGATATGTTTCCATCTAAGAAAACAAATCGTATTCTGTGGTCTGCAAGCATAGGCAAGTCGATGTCATTAAGAGCATCTCTGGATGCTTTCCTTCAAAGATGTGGTTCTCATTATGGCAGAAAGCAAGGCAGTGGCCACCCTGGTAGCCAAAATAGGCAAAATTGGTATCACTGACATTCCTTTGCCTGCTTTTCTTATAGAGAACCCAGTAGAATTAAGAAAACTAGATTTAGTTAATTAGTATTTGTTTTCATTCCTTTTTAGACTGCATCTTACAGGGGTGGGAGGAAGGAGGGTGGGAAATTACCTGATTCTAAAAACTGAAAGATTTGTGAATCATTCTTAGAACATTTATTTCATCTTCAAGAAGCCTCTCTCCCACTCCCTTCCAAAAAAACCTTCAAGTTCTCTTGTGCTCTTCAGGATGCATTTCCTGTCCTATTCCAAAAAGACTTTTTCTGCCTACCCTAATTTAGCCCAAAGCAACTTTGAAAATACAAAGTACATCGACTGCCACAGAGTCATGCTGGAAGAATGATAAACCAGATGTGGCATGGCTCAATCCATTTCACCTCTAATAATAAAAAGTCATGGATAAGAAGAACAAAGATGCCTTTCTTCAAAGGTTACTTTTTTAGATGATTGCTCTTTATGAATTGCCGTCTGAAAGATTATCAGTATCCTGAAAAATTATGGTCTTTTACAAAGGTCAGGATGGAGAGTGGAAACTTGGTAAACTCTTCAGCCTCATCACTGAGTGAATATAAGACACGCAGAGACTGAGAGCAGCTATATTTAATACGTCAGTTATAGTATGTGCCAGCAGCTCTGTTTTTGATGCTTGGTTCCATTTCTGAAAATGCAGGGAAAAAATTAACTGGGGAGTTTTTTTGGTGATTTTAACTTGTGTCTGTGATGTGTTTAGGTTTTTTAAACATGAAAATCCTGGTAGGTTTTTGAGTTTGTTTTGCATGTGAACCGATGAACGGGAAGTAGAGAGAACGACTGGCTGCACATCCCTATTGCTCAAGAGATCTGTGCTGCCCTCTCCCACCCCCATGTACGAGTTGGTGAGCAGTAAGCCCAGGCAGATGTGACAGCCATTCAGGGCTGTGACTGAGACAGAAGCCATTGGCCATAAACGGGTGCTTTTTGGATTGCATTGGTGTGCAGATGGGCTTGCATGTAGAGAGACCATGCACATCTGTAATTTGGCTGTGTTGGAACAGGCACTAAGTCAGTGGCTGGGGTAGGAAAGGGCCAGGTCTGTGTCCAAGTCATGCAGGTCCAAATGGGGACCCCAGGAGCTTCCCTACCTGCCCACTCCTGCGATGTTGCCTTGGAGACCTTCTGGCCACGATGCTTGAGCTGCTGTGTGCTTGCTACCAGGCCTTGCAGGTTGGTCGCAAGTGGTACTCAGCCAAAATTGTGAGTGTGCAACTTGTACACGAGTTGGTGGCTGAACTGGTATCATCTTGTCCTTGCTATACTCTATGAGATTTCCATCACAAGGCAGAGGAGCCTGAACCCTAGCAGATTCTAATGGAGAGGTGACATTTTCGTGTGAGAACTATTATGTCTCAAGGGAAGATAGGAGTTAATCAAAATATTTACCAATCTGGTGTTGATTTCAGCTTGTTTTTTTCTAAAACTACACCCCCAGCTCATCAAAGAAGAGGAATGTTTTTCTAAAAATACAGAGACCTATCACTTAAAATGATTTTCTGAGGATTTTTGTTCTGCTGGAAATAGCTCTCTGTTCCCCTTCCAATATTTTGCATGTCCACTTTTCATTAATATTAGGGAAATAAAGTGCAAGATTCCATTGAGTTAAGCAAAATAGCTCCTAAAAAGTAAAACCTGGATGCTAGAAATGCTTGAGGTTTTAGATTAGCTTATGAACTTTCTGCCTAGGTGAGCGGACCTTTGCTCTGCACCTGTCTCTGGAGTTACAAGGTAATTCTTTTTGAAAATAATAATAGTAAAAAAATAGTTTTTAAAAAGTAATAACAGCAATGCACTTCGGTTAGGATACTTTGTCTGTTAAGGCTCAGATTTTGCCATTTCTTTACAGACAAAAGCTCCCATTTAAAGAGAAGATGAGTGCTGCATGAACTCAGGATTGAAAAAGGAGCTGTTGTGGTCATGCAATCTGACCCCTGTAAGAACAGGGCAGTCCTTTTCATTTAGCAATCTGCTGAGCAGCAGCTGTTAACTTTCTGAAGAAAACCAAAATGCTTCTAAACACAAAGTATTTGCTTCAGAAATGAATGTCAGTTCTAATGCATAACCATTTTTCTCAAGAAATCCTTCTCTTTTTCAGAAGATAATTACCAGCTTTATATTACAGACTGTGCTTATTATACTACACTTCCACGAGGAAAAAAAAATTACAATATTTCAGTATTTTTCTTGCTTTCTAATGGATTACTTTTATTTTGCAAATCAATGTCCTTTGATTATAATCTTACAAAGTTTCAGCTTTCACAGTCCACAGAAGTGGTTGCAACTTTGTGAATTAGAGTACATGTCAAGATAATGCATCTGTTTTGTTTAGTAGTACATTTCTGAGGAAATCTAGGGAAAGTAGATGTCATTTGTGTTTAAGGCTTGCATCTGACATGTAGTCACAGTTCATCAGCAGTCAGCAAAATTTGAAATATTGAAAGTATACCTTCCAATTCATGAGTAAAAGGGTCATTATCTGTCCTGTGTACAAATAAAGCAAAACAAAAACAGTTAAATGGAAAATCCACAGTAGATTGCAACTGTTGTTTTTATGCATTTGAAAGCATTTATTTTTAAAAGAATTCTTGGCACGTAGTTCTTTTCACTGCAGTGTTTTTCACTACAGATGGATTTATACACTCTTATTTATATATGTGTATATATTTGAAAGACTGTCTATGCATGTATTTCCTTGGGGAGATCTTCCTTCACAGTAGCTACAATGGTTGACTCTGGTATAAGTAGATAAAAAGAACCGTGTTGGTTATAAATAATTGTTCTTTGTGTACTATGCCACAGCACTTTTTGGTGGTTCCATTTGCATGTAGAGTATTAATTAAGAGATAACTGTCACTGCAGGTTGGCTGCAGAAGGTTTCAGGATCCAGCAGAGAGATAAATGCCAATGCCAAGTCATACAGGTTGGAGAGCATACAGGGAGTCCATAATAAAAAATGACTTTACAATTAAAACCCACTAATGACTAACTTAATGTGTCATATGCAGAGATGAAGAGGTCCAAAATCCAGTCAGTAAGGGTTGTGCATACCAGGTGTGGGATTTTGCGGCTTTTTAGGGGTCTTTTTTGGGTCAATCTGCATGCAATACATTGGAAACTGAAATTTTGGGATGTGATCAGTTAATTTGTTAGGAGGGTATAGGTGCCCTTTTTAACAAGAGTGTGTTATAGCTTTCAGCACTCTGGGAAGTCCTAGAACAGATTGCAAAGAGTCATCTCAGCTTGATTCAGAAGGCCTGTAAGTGTCCTTCATGTTTAAAAGTGTTTTGGTTTCTAATTAATTGAGCCAGAAGACATGTTATTTCTGACCTTCAAAAAGCACTGGTCTTATCCCAGTTTTAAAAGATCCCTTAAACTGTTTTATTTAAAAAATCAAAAGGCCACCTATCTTTTTCTGTTGTGAGGAGTAAAGTATAAAATGGATATATATAGCTACTATTAGTAAGCCATTATAAGTATAATATATTTTTCCACAGTATGGAGTATATTTTGGGGTTTATATGACATTTAATATAACACGAAATCTTCATTTCCATGAACTCATCAACAAAAATCCCATTAATTTCAGTAAAGAGGTGTCTACCTTGCAATTTGTAATTTAATAGCACTTCCTTGCTGACATTGAAGTCAGTAAGGATTCTTTACCACTAACTTCAAATAAGACTCTCCTTCTGTGTCTTTGAGATGCATATAGAGGAATTTTTTTCTTCAGTCTCAGTGACAGGGGCTGCCAGGACTATGAAAGGAGAAGTGCACCGTTCTGCCATAGTTACACAGCCTAAACATAACTGTCTGCTCTTGTGTTGTCTTCAGCAGCCATCAGAAGTTGTATGTAAGTTAGATATAGGATCTATGCAACCTGATTGAGATTAAAGTAATGGCCCTTCAAATTTTTATAGTGAAATTACTTTTTCAAAATATGTAACAGTCAATGCATCTTTTGGAAGTAAATTGATAATGCCAGGTTTTGAGGGACAGCCTAGATATATAAACAAAAGTTCTGCATTAAAGAAATCCATTCAGTAATGAAAGCTTTACACATTTCCAAGATCATGTTTTGGTTCAGGAAAGTTTTTGTTGCTTATGATCAGAAAAGGAAATAAAAAAGGGTTTTCCTTTCTTCTTAGTGTTATATTGTCAGCAAACTGTCTCTGCTTTAAGAGTTTGAATCTGGTAGGAAGTTTTCATAATAGGGCTCCTCAGAGACTTTCTGGGTCATCCATTTCAGCCTACCCACCCTGCAACAACAGGAGATCATTACTACTATTTCTCTTCCATCTTAGTTTCTCCTAAATGCCATGTTCCAAAAGTGTCCAATATTATTTTCTTTAAAATACATCTAGCAATGATGCAGTTAATCTACGCACCCATTGTTGTTTTTGAAGCAAAATGCTTCTTTGACATGTGATGACTGATAAAATAGGAAAGCTGAGCAGTTGTTGGATTCATTCTTCATAATACCATGTAAATAAACTTAAATGCAGCTAATAACTTTTTCTTTCTCTTTTCAAGGGAAAGATTGGAGGAAACTTGTACATAACTGTAAGCTGTGGGTTGTGTCAGGGTGGGAATGCCCCTGAGGCTTGGGTTAAAGGCTCTACCCTGCTCTGCTCACAGTCCTTCCCACAGTCTGCATCAGTCCCCTCTGCTTTCCTGCTCTCATACCCATGGTTTAGGCAGCAGCTGTTACCAGAGGCTCAGCCTTAGACTTAGTTAAGCCTTAATATACTTAATACAGAAATTCCCGTGCATTGCTATCAGTCCATTGATGGCAGTCTTCGCCAATGTTTATTTGCTATCTTTTTATGGGCTGCACTTACCATACTTGTCCCTTTGAGCTTTTCCATATGTGACACCAGCTCTGCTTCCAGCTGTTAATTTGTGCTGTCTTTTAGATCAGTGCTGATCATGGCACAGAACAGTACAGAATTTTTTAAACATAATTACCTTGTATGTATGTATTTAATGTATCCATTATTAGCTCAGGTGTATTTCTTTTTTAATGATCTTACAACCAATTTTCTTCGGGTTTTACTTTCTTTGGGGACTCATTATTTCCTTAGCAAATTTATTCACCTCTTTACATACTGCTATATCAAATCTGTTCTTGTTGGAGTTCGCCTTATATTTTCTGCATTTTTTTTTCGTGTGAGATAACCTGTTTTGAAGTATGTAAGTACGTTTGAAGTCATGTATTTGCAATTATGAAAATGCCAACAAATCAAAGTGTGTTTATCCTTATAACTGACCCAAAATATGAGATTTAAGCACTCTTAAGTCCAGTTTATTTGTCTGTGAAAAATAGCTTACTCTTGTATCAAAGTCACATAGTAAACAGAAGAACTTTTTCTGCTTTTAAATACAGGCAAGAAAGTCAAAGCAGAACAACAGAATTTTTTTTCTAGGTGTATACCAAAAGAAGCAGAATAGGGGCACAAAATCAGTAGTTGTATCTTCGTGAGATTTCTTGGAATGAAGTAGTCTTTGTGTTGTGTGCCTCTAAGCTGTATGGAAAAAGTGTTATAGTCGATATAATTGGCTTTTGTCATGCTTAACAATTTTTATTATTTATAAATGTGTTTAAGACTTCGATAAGAGATATTACCAAATATTTTTAAAATGTCTTTCATTCCATGTAAAAAAAAAAAAAAAAGAAAGAAAAGGAATATGCACATCATTTACAATTCCTCTAGAAAGTATGTTAAGTTTTTTGTTTGTTTTTCTTTTTTTACTGAAGGTGCAGCTTATTCTATAAATGGCAGTATAGATAGCTATCTGTGTTTTCACTTGGAATCAAAGAGAAGCTCCCTGCAGAAATCTGCCAGTGCTGGATGAAGCTGTACAGAAATACATGTCCCAGCTGGTTGGCCTGGGGTTCTTGTGAAAAATGGGCTTATATTACAGCTGGCTCCCTTTTCTCTGCAGACCATGTAACTTTGTGACAAGAAAGCAACAAAAGGAGGGCTGAGGAGAATAGCCATCCTTTATTGGATGCAGGGAGAAAATACAGTGACAAAGGATGAGGAAGGAGCTGAGGTAACTCAATGCCTTCTTTGCCTCGCTCTTTAATAGTAAGACCAGTTGTCTTCAAGGTACCCAGCCCCCTGAGCTGGAAGACAGAGACCTAGGACACAATCCAAGGACCTGCTACACCACTTAGACACACACAAGTCTATAGGGATCAACCCAAGGCTACTGAGGGAGCTGGTGGAAGAGCTCATCCACTTTCAATCATTTACCAGCAGTCTGGCTCAATGGGGAGTCACCAAAGTTGGCAAATATGATGCCCATCTACAAGAAGGGCTGGAAAGACAATGCAGGGAACTACAGACCTGTCAGCCTGACCTCAGTGCTGGAAAGATCGTGGAGCAGATCATCTTGAGTGTCATCATGCAACACATATGGGACAACCAGGGGATCAGGCCCAGGCAGCATGGGTTTAGGAAAAGCAGGTCCTGCTTAGTCAACCTGATCTCTTTCTGTAACAAGGTGCACCCTCAGTCAGTTCTCAGACGATGCCACATCGGGTAAGAGTGCTGCTCTACTGGAGGCTTGGAAGGCTCCACAGAGGTATCGAGACAGGATGGATCAATGGGCTACAGCAGTTTGCCTTGTTCAACATGGCAAAGTGCTGAGTCCTGCACTTGGTCACAACTGCTCCATGCTATACTAGAGGATTGGGGAAGAGTGACTGGAAAGCTGCCCCGCAGAAAAGAACATGGGGGGGTGCTGGTCAACAGCTGGCTGAACATGAGCCAGCAGCATGCCAGGGAGGTTTAGCCTGAATATTAGGAAAAATTTCTTCACTGAAAGGGTTATCAAGCATTGGAACAGGCTGCCCAGGGAGGTGGTTGAGTCACCATCCCTGAAGGGACACACAGATGTGGCACTTAGGGATGCAGTTCAGTGGTGGGCTTGACAGTGCTGGGTTAAAGGTTGAACTAAATGATACTAAAGTTGTTTTCCAGACTAAATGATTATATGATTGTAAGACCTACCTGCCAGAATCAGGTTTAGTTATAAAAGCTTGCATAATTTCCAGGTGGTGTTACAGCCCTAATCACCTGATTTTTACAGTAGCAGGGATCTATCCACAGAGTGTAATAGCAGGAGCTTTGCTAATAGCCTCCTCACACTTCCACTCTGCACCTGACACACAATGTTTCCTGAACTGAGAAACTCAGTAAGCCAGAGCACCCAAGGGATGCTTGTTCTGGATGGCTACTCATTGGTACAGTGCAGCTAGCCACATAGCCATGAGACAATTAATAAATTTGAGTAAGTGAGAGAATTTACAAAACAATCAAGGAACCTTGGACATGACACACTTTCAGGCAACAGGAAATTTTGTATGATTATGAGTTGTGCAATCAAGGCTCTGTTGTGTCTGAAAATTCATGAGTGTAATTTCAGAGGGAGAGAGGAAGCATATTGAGAACAGTGTTGTGCATAAGATCCAAAGACATTACTGAGATGTTGACTTGATTCAGTCAGTATGTATACATCTGGAACATATTACTGTAACTCTCTTCTCTAGTCAGAGAAGTCCAAAGCAAGTAAAGGAGATTTGTTCCAAGATAGAAAATAAAAGATTAAAAAAACCTAGAATCTAACATAGAGCTAAGTTGTATTTGAAACCTCCCCCACTGTAAACTATCATTAGAACTATTTAAAAAATGAAATGTAATGGCTACCTAAATCAGTTTGCATATATCATAAATAACGTATTAAATACTCCGTGAAGAAATAACCACAAATCCAAGTTACTAATGCAAGCAGTGTAAAAAAATCAAGGTGTAGCAAGAAAATCTGGTGACATTTTATCTCAAACTAGAAAATGTGCCCATTTCCTACTTCCAAATTCACAAGTTGAGCCCTGTAAAATGTCATTCTCCCATCCTTGTTTCCCTGACTCTAAACCTTGGTTTTTACACAGGAGTTACTTGACTAGCAGTAAGTGCTCACTTTCCTTCCATAATCAAACATGTGTCTTGAATTGGTAATAATAATAATATATGTTGTGCTTGTTCAGTACAAAGGAGGTAAATTATATGTTGGCATTATTAAGCAAACGGTTTGGGGTGAGGTTGCCGTGGGATTTTTCCCAGCAAAACCAATTGGTTAGGACTTAACAATGTGTTTTAGAGATATTTAAGATACTATGTGATGGGATAAACTGAACATGAACCAAAAAAAACTAACAATTGGCATGATTCTAGTGGTGTACAAGAGATGGAGGGAAGGTAATTCAAACTATTAGTGCCAGTATGATTTAGTATGTTAAACTTAACATTGAGAGGCACAGCATCTCTACAGCATAACTGTACTATTGTGTACCATAAAAATATGATGAAAAAAAGCCCCTTTCCCTCTCTTTTAAATTTAGATCATGGTTATGAATAATAACCATGCAGGTTAATCTTTGTTTTAACATAAATTATGTAATAAAGCTACTTCATATTCTAGTACAATTCCCCACCTACAGGCAGCATAAAACTTTATGCAAAAGTAGTCTAACAGTCTTACTCTCACAGTAAGATCTGTGCTCACTGAAGACTAGGAAGAACCCAGGGTAAATTAAGTAAATGTTTCGCTGCTGCTTTCTGGTTTAATTATTGTTTCATTGAAAGACTGAATGTGTTGTTATGATATCCTAAAGCTTTATTTAAATTTGTGTTCCTTCCTGGTGCCCTTAAGGTTCTTTCAAGGTGCAGAAATGGAATGTAGTCATTGAATATGCGTGGTTTAAAACAAGTTGTGCAGATGGACACAAGTTTAATGGGTGAAACATTTCAATAGGTTTTAAATAGTATATATGTCTGAGAAACACTGCCAAAAACTAAAAGTCCTGTCAGATGAACTCATATGGTAGAAATTTAAGGCGGTGAGTTTCACTACACATGAGTTTGGAAAACTGGTCCTGTTTCCTTACTTATCTGTATCATTTTTTTTCCATAAATAGATTTTATGATGGGAGTGTCCTATCAAAGAAGCAGCCCTGTATGATAGATACTGTTTGAAATAGCAAGTCATGGCATTGTGTTATGTTTTCTAAAGCACTTAGACCAGTTTATTACAGGCAATTTTCATATTTTCTTTGTCCATCTCTTTTTGTTGTTTGAAGTAGATTATTCGCCTTTTGGTGATGCAAAAAATAAACTACTTGTTTTTCATGTGATATTTTGATCCATATTTTAAATTTTTTTCTATTTTTTTATAGGTCCTCCCATGCCATCCTCCTCATCTAGTCCATCAGTTACTGAACATTTACACTCCCCTCCTCCATCACCCAATCTCCATGACAACCAGAAGTGGTTATTAAGTAATAATGCCAGCCAGCCAGTTCAGGACTCTGATACAGATGAGGACTATACTGCCAGCTCATACCTAGTACAGACCGGTACTAATCCAGTGTCTGTCCCAGGTCATGGTAAGAAGAGGACGCTTTGTCCATAGTTTAAATACCCTTTTATTTTTCATCCTCCTAAGAAATTGTCTAATAAAAATTAAATATATCAAAATGACTTTGTATTTTAAACTGCTTTTCCTTTAAATGTCACAAATTATGTCTCTATTTTACTGTAGAATAAGCAAGAGTAGAAAATAACTTCTAATATATGAAAGCTCATTTAAGTAATTTTAACGTGCAATACTTACATTGAACCATAGCCATTAATAATTTATTATGTACTGTAGTTTTTAGCAAGTGACTAATCTTTAGTTGTACTTTTTAAAGGTTAGGCTGAAGTTGGTTAAACTGTCATGATATTTAGCTTCAGAATAGTGTAAAAGATATCTTTTACTACCTCATCAAGTTCAGCATGTTCCAGCCATTCCTTTCATTTCCTTAGGGAAGGAGAGCAGGATTTTTATGTTACTGGATAGGGCACTCATGATTGAGGAAAAAGTTCTAGAGGAAGAGAGCTGTAATGACAGAAGGCAGTAGTGGCTTCTGAGATGTATGTTTCCATGTTTCTCATTCTCCCAACCAGTATGAGTATGCAACGGGGGTAACATACTTAAAACACCAGTGTCTGCTTATACATCATGCTCTAAGAAACCACATTTTTACTTGGTGGTTTGGTTTTTTACATAAAAAGATACAGTAGCAACAGAGTTTCATTTCTGTTGTATGATTGATCAAGTGTTCTTGATGTAGACACACTGGAAAAATAATTTGTTAATTCACAGCCCTTCCTCAGAACATCAGCAAAGCTTGGAACAAGTCACTTCCCTTTGTAAGAACCATTTCTGTCTTTTGGTTATAAAGAACTCACTTATGAATGAACCACTAGAGGGAGTTTGGAGAAATATTTCTCTAGTGATTGCATGTCAGCTGGTTGGACAGAATTGTTTTGCCAAGCGAAACACTAGCTTTGAGCTTCTCTTCCTAGCTTGGAGTGGAACTTTGGTGTTGTGTCTAAAAGGCCGATCTGCTAAGAGCAGTAATATATGTGAATTTGACACATTTGGATTAAGATCTTTAAATACAATACTGACAATTTTATTTTTGCATGTTCAACGTGCTTAATATTTAATCTGAAGAACTCGAAAAACTGGTAATGCGTCGTCATAATCAGGGTATATTATGAAGATGTCTCCTTTCTTTTATGTCTAAGAATATGAAGTCTTTTAGAAAATGTATGCATTATCCAAAAGGTAGCCTGGTTTAGTTCAATAAGTCAATACATTTAGATTATTGTACCTAGAAGCCCTTCCCTTACAAATGAAAAATGCAAAAGCAAGACAAAACTACTAAAAATTTGAAATAGTTGGGATGATCTCCTTATGTCTCTTAGCCTCTTAAAAAGCTAGTAAGTGTTCATCACTCCTCTAAGTTTGAGCATTTTGCTGCTTCTGAAATTCTGAGCAGTTGCTTGCCAGTTAGAGTTTGCCAGCCTTGAGGAAATGTTCCTTAACCTCTTTCATTCCAGACTAGCTAAATTAATTTCATCTGATCTCATGCCGGGTCAACTGTTGACCTTTTAGCAGGACAAAATAAGGGGGAGATTTGATTACAAGCAGGACAGAAGTTAACGCCATGGTGAATGTTGAGAGAGTCGTTCTTTGTAAGATTTCTGCGAAGCAGAAGGGAAACCCGGCATACTTTACAAGTGTATGTTCATTTTCCTTTGCCGTCTCTGTTCCTCCTGTGCTCCCCGTCTCCTCTATCTGCAGATGTCTGATATTCCCCACTTCAGTGTACATTTGTAGTAGAAGTGCTTGCAGTTCCTGCTGTCAAAGAATTAAATCAATGGTCTGTAATACACTCATAGTCTAGCAGTGCTGGCGGTCATACAACACAGCTAATAATCTTTCTCTCACTCCACAAGATTAGACTTGTTTTTAGAAGTACTTCATCTTGCTAACCACGAATACTGTATATATAGTTATTGCCATAATTTGAGTTGGGCTTGTTTGCTTTTCTGCTGGTTAAAGAGAAGACCATAGGTGTTCTGGTAGTGGTCAGCTGCAGGATCAGGGTTTGTGTTACTGAAAGAAAGATTGCTTTTACTCAGCACATACACGAATATTGCTTGGATTATCTACTTGGTTTGCTTATGGTTGGTTTCTCATACTGCATGCTGATGGCCTATTGATGCAGGAGAAGTATATAAAACAGGAGAAAGCAGAATGTAATAAGTATTTTATAAGTTAGCTCCAACTTTCTTTTACTTGATGATTTGCATTGTTTTGTAGCATTGCATTCTAGTATATGGATCCCTCCAAATTTACCCTAGAAATTAAATATAACTTGTGTCCTTTTGTAGAGTATTACTTGAGTATTGTATTGTATTTTCTTTAGCTAAAATGGTAAATAATGTAGCATGTGTAACACTTTCACAGAAAGAAGAGGGTTTTTTACCAGTTGTCTTTTCCTTTCCATCTGGATGTAAGCATTCTATACTATCTAATCTTAATTGCTACAAAGTATCTCCACTGCCATATTCCAGATGACTTTGTCCAATATTTATACTGGCAGAAGGTGGGGGATCACTACTGAAGCATTTAGGAATAATAAAAGGTACTGACTGAAAACAATTATATTATTGAATTGCTTTCAGTTATATTGACTTTATTGAATAGCAAGTTGAATTAACATCTCTTTCGTCTATGCAAACATCTGTTTGTTTTCCTTTAGAATGAGTTCATTTGATCAATGTAGTTTATTTGATCAACTCACTCAAAATTTAAAGGATCTGATTAAGTATTTAGAATTATATTAATCTAAGCCTTTGAGTCTGATTAGTTTGTTATGTTAGCCACTGGGAATTAGCTTCCTTTTCAGGAATGAGCTAAAAGAGAAATGAGAATTACTAAAATGAGTTATCGAATGCTTACCATGTGTAAGATAAGGTCTTCATGGAGGTATTGCTAGTAGCTTGAAAAATTCAGATCAAATGAGAACTGTTGTGGACAGTTTGATAAGAATCATTTAATTTCTCTAAAAGCAGTGTGTTAGTAAGTTGTAAAATTCAGGGGGAGATAAATTTGAGGCCCATCAGTCATAACACTTCCTTTACATATCACCTCTGATTAATTCTACTAGTTCCTCTTCTCTATGGTGCAGCTCAGTATATGGATTGTTACAGCAGTCAGCCTGTTTGGCTACTGATTTCAGAACAATTTACTAGTTTTATTGTTTCTAGAAGGGAGAGTGAAGTGGTATATAAGAAACAGAGACATCTGAATATGTCTGCAGGAAAGGAAAACAGTTGTTTAAGTGGAGAGAGAGTGAACTGTCTGCTGGGAGGAAAGGATTCTTGAATATGACTGAGGTAAAGGGTTTCCTTATGTCATAAAGTCTTCTTATAAACAGTAGAAGTTGTGTACAGTCTGTATTTAAACATCTTGATAAGGTGCTTAATCTTTTTTCATGAAAAATTATAGATTAGTCATAGTTTGGACAGAAATTTTGAAATTAGTAGCACTTTGTCTTTTAACACAGAATTTAATGAGAAGTGCAGTGCTAAATTCTTAATTTGGGCAGTGACTATCAAGGCAGGATATAATAGTTGAAAAGTCTGAGTTAGAAATTTATATTTAAGGATTTTTACTCCCTAAGCTGGAAATATAATGGGAGAAATATAAAATGCAAAATAGAGAAGGATGTGTTTCACAGCAGCATTTGTACAGTGCATCTGAACATTTAAGTTATATAAGGTTCTCATGTTTCTAAATAACAGTTTGTGGTGATAGTTTATCTAATGGAAAGATCTGAAAAAAAAATCAGTATAATATAAACTGGTTTGCACTCTTCCTTAATCAGAGGCCTGCTGGGTAATGCACAATAAACGAGATTTTGCTCCAGCCACATGGGAATTACAGATTGACGGGCTTTTCAGTTCAAAATGGCTAGGGTTTCCTGCAAAAATTTGGAAACCTAGAGTATAATTCTGAATTTGAATTTGTGAAAGAGAAAAAAATAATGTAATCAAGCTGGTTGAATGAAAACATACAATAACTCTCCATACTCAGAGATCTGATTGCAGGACATCTCACTCTACAGACACTGTGCTGTGGCATAATTCTTCTATATACATAATTTGAGGACTTTAGTTCATCATGACTTATTAGAATTTGATGGGAGAGGTTATACAGAAGTATCTGCCATAAAGAAATTACTATTATTTTATCATACCACAGTATCAAGAAGCCAAAGTCAGAACCTTTTGCTTTTGTAAAAGTACCTGAGAGAACAGGGTCCAAAAGCTCAACCCTGATTCCAGTAATGACCAGATAAAACACATGTACAGAGTTTAGGTGTGAATTTTCTTAGGTTTTTTTTACACTTCAGATTTTCCTTCTAAATATCATGTTTTATTTTTCTGCATAAATACCTCAATTCATGTATAACCACCATAACTAAACAAATGGCCTCAGTTCTGCCTTTTCCTCCCCACCAAAAGCAAATGAATTGGAACTGTGTGTGGAAGTACACACACAGAATTTGTTTTAAAAGTTAGTGGAAGATGCAAGTGATTTTAAGGCATCTTTTCTTCCTTTGCAGCTCCTGTGGGGTGTGGGGAGAGGAAAATGTGATTTCCCCTTCATACCCCACTGCCATGTAAGAAAGCTGGAAATAACCTGTGAATATTGAAAAGACCCATGGCAAATTAGGCCAGTCTTATCCAGCATCTTGGAAGTGCCTTTTATGACATTCTGGCAGTCCTGCTTCAGTGCCTATAAAACACTTCCCAGCCCTTATTCCGTCTCTGCTTTGCCACAGTTATTCCACAAGGGAAACTCCATGTAGTGGTGAACTAGAAGTTATTGGCCAAGCTGTCACCTGCCGTGTAATGAACAGCAGCTTAGTAGTTCTCATTATTGGGGAACAAAAGAAAGGGAAGGGCATGGGGATGTTCTAGGGCAGAAGGAAACAAACATGAGGACATGAGATTGAATGCTTAAAAGCTGTTTAGGTGGGGGATTTTTTTCTTTCTTTCCCCCCCCCCCTTCTCTTTTTCTTCTCTTTTTTCTTTTTTTCCTGTGAAATATAAATTTGCTTCTTTTTCTTTTCGTCATTCTGAGAACTGGTCATAATCTGCATTCCCTGGAACCTCTGATGATATCTGTGTTCTTTAATGAGATTTTTTTTTAATCTCATCTCAAAATTCATGATAAATTAAGCTTTGTCATTGTATCAATACACATAATTTATCTTCAGGTATGATACCAGTCCTAACACATGTTGGTTGAAAAATTAACTCAGACTTGTTTGATTTGAAATAGTCTGTGATAATAAATTAAGAATAATAGTTCAAACTAGGAGGAGTTGTATTGAAAAACATCATGGGGATATGCTATAATCTTGGTTTTATTTGACATCCTCATTAGTACTATGGATGTGGGAGTAAAAATGGCACTAAAAAAATTTCTGAATGATACTAAATAGTAAGTGTTCGAAGTGCCAGCTAGGGACAAAGTGTTAATAGAAAGGGGCAAGGAAAGATCATTAATTGTATGGCCAGAAACTAATAAAGTGAAATTAGAACTGAGAAATGTAAGCTGGTCTGATATAAAGAGTATTCAGGAAAAATCTAAGGAGAAATGGTGATAGAGAATTTTAATTAGACAAATCTGCAACGTGGTCTGACTAACAAGTACAGTTTGAGCTGGGTACAAATGCATCAGCATAGAGGGATTCATAGACACAATATCAGTGGATTACAAGTTTGGAATTTGGGCATCTTCCTTCTGTAAAGTTCCTGCCAAATTCTCTTATTACTATTTATTCTACTGTTCAGATATATTTGTATGAAAACAATTACAAGGTTAGTGGTATTAATATATAGGAATAGGTAAGAGATCAAAATTTTGACTCACTACAGTGCCTAAGCACTAATTAAGTGCTGGCAAAGGGAGACTAATAGCCAAAGATGCAATGTAACATTGTATGTGATATAGAGATACAATTAAAAGTACTAGGATGAAAATAAGGAAAGAAGAGATTAGTCACACCAGAAAAAATTGTTTGACACTGCACTGTATTAAGATATCTAAGTCTGTCCCAAGGGAAGTGACAGAAGTTCTGTCACTTTGTAACATGAAATTAAAATTAAAAAAAAAATGTAGTACATACTGCTGAGGACAAACCTGCATTCACTTACAAGACTGTGGACTGAAGTAACCTGGAACTTTTCTAGTAATACCTGTGTGCATTTCAAATCAGGTATACAAGAGTTTGTAGTTTATGACAGACATTTTTGTACTAAGTTATGTTAAGTGTGTTGTGTTAACAGTCCGCATGTTGCAATGTATTGCCTCTTTAAAGGCAACAGAAAATTATTTGTCCTGTAGCCCAGACTTTACTCTGAAATTGTCCAGGCCTTCCACAATAAATGATTTGCACAACAGCCACTTTCCCTTCTCACTTGCTGAACCATTTTGTATCCTTCAAAATTACAAAATAAGGTTCCCTGTTCTTAATGAAACTGCCAATGTCTTCTGGGCATGTGCATACATATGTAAATATTTTGTAAGCAAAAATGTTTGATACCCATAAATTCAGAATGTCCATGATGCTGAAGAGATGCACTTGACAAGCTTTCTGTAAATATGGAATAAGTTCATGTTATAAAAATACACACTGACTCCTTTTCTGAGGCCAGAGACAGTTATATTTCAACCACCATGTAGCAGTGCTTGCAGGCTTCCTCAGTAGCTACAGAAGCACATAAGTCCAAAATCAGACACTGCAGGAAGGCAAGTATCTTTCAGGTGCAGATGGACAGATTTATCTGGTCCACTTGCTTGGGGCAAATATAGTTGCTTTAAAAACTTAAAAATCAGGTTTTGAATGCTGGCCAGTTTATTTTTTATCTCTTTTTGATATTTGATTTCAGTTTCATGAATCCATCTTTTTATCCTGTTTCACTGGTTTTTAAGCCAAACTTCTGTCAACATTGTTCCCTTAATGTACAAAAATGTACATTTGTTCAGTTTAATTAAGCATTCAGTCTGTTTGCCAAGAGCAAATTACAGTTCCCCAATCTCACCCTCACCCCTCCAATATCAAATTTTGCAAAGTGGTGGGCAATTAGTTCTCATATCTGATTGTTGTAAGTCATTTTTCCCTCTTAAAAGATTTTTGTAGTTTTCGATCTCTGTTGCTTAATAGAAGAGCCAAGACCAATTATTTCTCTTCAGATTGTGGCCTTTGTAGCCTTCAAAGAACAGTCTCCCCCACACCTCCTGTATCATTAGCTGCAAAATATCTTTCCAGAGATGATTTTGGCCTTTTCACAAATCAGAGGATTCAGAGTGACAAATTATCCATCTTATACTTAAATGCATGCCAGATGGGACAACCTGCCAACTGTGTATCGTACTGTGGATATGATCTGATGTAGAGACATTTCCTCCACTCCTCCCTTCCCCATCAAAAATCATATTACAAAAAATCGTGCACGTTAAGAAAATCTGTGAAGATAAATTCGTTCTGAAATACAGTGAGATATAAAAGCAGACTATAGTTTTATCGAAGGAAGAATTCTGCATCCAAATGTCATATCACTTAGGGTGAACTAACTTGTACCTGGTGTGATAGATGAACATGAGAGTCAAAAATGCATCCTTCCCTGCCTGCCAGTGCTTCCACTCACATCGTTTTCTTTGACTAGCTTGATTACAGAACAGACATTCCTAATTGCAAGATAAGGAGCTTGAATTTAAATTCTGTCTCAGTTTAATGGAAGAGTCCTGAAGTCACGATTGGGAACAAGGATGTACTGCTCTTGTGTGGAAGAATAGGCTGTTAGAAATTTATGGTAGAAGTTAATACAAATGGTGAAAGGAGAAGGAAACAGTCACACAGAGAGCGTATTTTCTTTATAAATTGCAAATCTGAGAACTTTACCCAGCTACTGCATATGCCAGAGGTACAAATGGGGTGCAAGTGTGCAGCAAGTATGAGACTGGAAGCAAATGCAAGTGTGTCACATCACATTCAACTCTGTTATTTATGATTATTTTATTTCAGGGAAAGGTCTAATATTTTTCATTCTTTATCACAATACAAAACCTTTTAAAAGAAGCCTTTTTTTTTTTTTTTAGAAAGAGAGAACTCAGGATCTTGCACATGCTCCCACTTGTTCATTACTTGGTGGCAACAGCCTGAACTTATATTTACAGGCCTTTCTTATCAGCTCTAATGCTCACCGAGCCTTGATAATTTTGAGAATACCAAAGTTCTTCCAGAAACAGAGAATGCATTGTGAGGTTCTGATAAAATCTTGATTTTTTTTTTTTCCCCCTTTTCCCAGTCTTCAAGCCACTCTTATTAGGAGTTGTTTTTCTAAGGGGGAAAAAAAAAAAAAAAAAAAGTCATGTTTTTTTCCCATCTGTGGAAGCTTGATAGT
>VXBX01000330.1:268057-322114 GCA_013400415.1 Scytalopus superciliaris
TTAGCTCTGTAGTCATGGCCACTGTAAGGAGCTGGTGGTTTGGAGAGCACCAAATGTCTACCAGCTTGCTAAAAATGTCTGCACTTAGTAAGGGTAAAGTACTATCTTGTTCTGCCAGTTGTGGAAAAGTTTCTTGCTTCTGACAAGACTGAGGCTTTAGTTACTGCTGAAGCAAAAGAGCTGTGCAAATGTCTAAAATACCTAATTTATTCCATAGTTCTGACAAGTGCTAGGGCCTGATTCTCTGCTTCTGAGGAATTGCTGTTGGATTAAATATAAGTTGCAGTATTAACAGAAAACAAGTTATTGTAATGCAACTGCAACATACGTTTTATTCCACAGTGTTGAAAAAGTTCCTGTAGCAAAAAAAAAAAAAAAATCGTAAAAATAAAAAAATCTGATTTGTCTCCTCATTGGCTTTTTTCTTTCACATGAACTCTGTTCTGAATAATTTTAAGTTGGAGGACGGTGTTTTAGTGCTTTAAATGTGCTGTTTGCTAGCAGGACTCTCACAAATTCTGCTGGCAGTCTCTCATAGCAGTCTTTCATAGGAGACATACTGGGGATTTTGCGCTTGAGTCACTAAGCAAAACAAATTGATGTGCATTGGACGATTGTGAAAACAAAGCTTATCTCAAAGTTGCTTTGAAAAATGAACAGCTAAACATTTGGCACCTTTAATTTAACATTCTTTATCTTTTTAAATATTGTCAATGGTTTTAATAGCTTAAGGACTGTGCTTAAAGCATTTCTCTGCTCTTCTACACAAAAGGTTTCTCCATTTAGTATCTTTCTATGTCTGACGTAGCATTGACATGAATTTATTTGTCACTAACCCATTAGGAGCATACAGGAGTAGTAACCCTACTTTTTAAGGATGCAGAGATCTGACTAGAAGGCACATCAGCCTTCTTTTCTCATGCAAGGCCAAGGATTCCTATTGTCAGATGCAGTGGGCATGAAAGCAGCAATTTTACAGCACAAAAACTCCAATAACATTTACTGCGGTTGGCTGAGATTGCAATGCACACAGGCACTGCTCAGTCTTGGTTGCTTAAGCACCAGCTTCCCTTGGCTTTTTGCCAGCCTGCACGCTCCAAAGAGACAAGTCCTTTAAGGGGAAAGAGTTTTCCTTGTAACTTGCTGTGGGGTAAACAGACCATTCAGGCATAGTTTATTGCATTACATACTTGACTATGCATACTGGAATGCAGGAAAGTAATTGGTAGAATTATTTTCATCGTTAGAATTCATAGGTACGAGGTATGTTCTCTGAGCCAGGAGGGGAAAAAAATAAGAATGTTTTTGTCTGCTAAGTTGCTGATCATTTATTACAAAAGACTAAAAATGCTCTCTCCATGGGAATTTTGTATGTTTGCACTAGTATCCCTGCTACAGTTACAGAAAATGGATTTAATTTGCCTCTTTATTACTATTCTTCTCTTGAAGGCAAATCCCATAAAAGTTACCAGCAAGATACAGTGTCAAAGAACAGTTCTGTTTATGTAACAGGATACTTTGTTGTCATTAAAAAAAAAAAAAAGGCAAGACCACAGCCCTCAATTTGGAAATACTGTAAGTGCAGGGTACTTGCAAATTAAAAGGAAGTCATTACCATAAATTTTGCCATCAGTCCAACTCATCTTTGCATTGATAGGTAGTCTTTTGTGGTAATCAGCAGTAAACTCATCCCATCATTGCCATAACCTGGAGACTCCACAAGAAACAGTCTCTTAAATGTTATTTTGTGTGTAATTTCTTGAAGCTTTGAGTTAACACTGCAGTAGCTATTCAAACAACATATAATGGAATTTATTTGTAATAAAGCATGTTATGATAGCTGACTATGCAGAAGGCTGACTTGGCTGTCACTAGAAAATATCAGCTGCTGCTAGTCTTCTAGTTCCTTCAGAAAGCTTCAAAGAAGAGTAAAGCTTTCCCTTGATTTTGTTGGTAGTAGTTGGTGTACGGGGCCTTGGTTTTTTGTTCATTCTTAACTGCAAAGACCACAAGGTGTTTTTGTTGAATGCCCCCTTCTTTCTCCTCAGTGACATCCTACAGTGTGTTCAGGAAAGCTTTAAAATACTGTCTGTGGTATTTCTTGAGTCTCTGGGTTCCTTTCTGGTAGCTTGTCCTCCGCTGAGTGGTGAAAACATGAGGATAGGGGTGACCTTGCACACCTCTTTCTGTACACCAGCATCGAAAATGCTTCAGAAAGCAAGTGAAGCACTTCTAATGAATTGCGCTTTTGATTCTTTGAATCCGCACAGCATCTCCATCAGGTTTTTACAGCTGGACTCTTACTGTAATTGCTACTGGGATGAGATGCACAACATGGGGTTTTGGAGCTAAGTACTTACATTGTTTTACTGGCCAGAAGTATAGAGCATAGAGGGAGCAACAGACTTCATGAAATTCACACTTCTATATCTTCATGTTCTTCACCCCTTTCCAACATGCTGCTGATTTGCCAGCAGGCAGTCTAGATGGGGATGATAAAAATGAAAAAGCTGGAAGATACAGTTTCTTAAAGCGGCAGTATATTAATAGAGAAGTTGCTTGTTAATCTGAATGTGTGATACATGTCCAAAAATCTGTTTATTTTTACTGAAAAATTAGAAGGAAGCTCTTCACCATTTTAATCTTCTTGACATCAGAGCATAAAATAATGCTCAGATAAAAAGTATCTGCCGGTAGAAACAACAATTGATACTTCATCATTTTCAATTTCCAAGTACTTGGTTCTTAATGTGTCTCCAGATACGCAGCGTTTTTGGCATATTTACTTGGCTAGTTCAAAGATAATACTTCTTTTCAAGTCTTCATCGTGCATTTTTCAAGAGATACTCTATAAAGTTGTTACTTATGCCTTGTAATGTATAGTTCTCAAAATTCCCTGCAGTATTTTTCTTCAGATGTCCTTCCTGATGTATTTCCTCAAGGCCTTTAATCAGTGGCTTGTAATGTGGAATATTTTTCCATTTTGTTTATAGTTTTTTATGAATAACTCAAAATAATTGGCATTAGAATGCTCCACAGCATCTCATATGGATCTCTTCCTTGCTCAAGTTGGATTATTTCTTATTTTAATCTAGTCTTCCATTTAAAAGTCTTTGTTGTCTCCCCTAATTATAGTGAATTCTGGCTGCTGTGTACCTAAGCCAGTAAACGTGAAGGCAGAGATGGAGGATGGGTTAGATATTTTTAAAACTCCTTTCTAGTGTCCAGAAAGCCCTCCAGAATAAACTGTTTGCTAGCCTTCTGGGACAGGAGACCCTGAGGGACTTGCCTAGGCAGGGTGGAGTAATCAGCCAGTGTACTTGCAATTGTTTTGAGCCTGAAAGGAAAGTTCTTGCTTGCCCTACTACAGAGATTTATACTGTTAGCTGGACATTTAAAATGTTGAAGGGAAAGACCAGCAGAATAACAGCCAAGTAAAACAGTACTGTCTGCCCTGGTTTATCCAGTTGCTTTATCATTAGTAATACTCAGATCAACATTTCTGATGAACAGATTTCTCTGGAAGTTCTTTTGCATCAGTCTTCAGCTTTGGGTGCAGCTTTGCTTCATGAGTAAATTTTCATCATCATTATTACTTTCTATGATCATGACCACAACAGACCAGACATTTTTTTCCCTTTTTTGTATATAAGACTCCTTGAGAGAGAGTTAAAATTCAAGCTAGCAAAGAATAAAATGCTTATACTTGAGGGTTTAAACCACAGATCTCTAGAAGTAATACCAGTTCTGTGTTAGGGAAGTTGGGGAAGCTTCCATATCCTTCATGCATGCTTTAGCAATGTTGATGCCCTTGTAAGGTGTGCTGCCCCAGATTTAATCTGTTCTGTCATATCTTAAAGGAGCAGACACTGACTATGAATTTTGCACCTGGAATTTTAAACTAGCAGTTATTTATGTATTTTTGAATGATGGATACTGCTTCCACAAAAAGTTCAAGAAATTTGAAGGCAGAAAGAAAAGCAAGAGAATGATTAAAAGATTACTGGGGGGAGTTGTGCGTGGTTAGTGGTATATTTTTCTCTGACGCAGATCTTGAAATAATCAAATGTGAATACTAAATAGTCTATAAACAATGCACTAACCTTTCATCTTAGTGATGATGATTAGTGACTCTCAATTTACAGAAGCGCAAATAATGGCTTATATCCTGGCAGAATTAAGTTGTAGTTAATGTATGCATATGTTTCTGTTTCTTGTTACTGTACTCCCATGATTACAAAAGAGCTGAAGTGTATTTAAAGAAATGTGAAAAGTGTACTCCTGTGGTTACAAAGACTTGGACAATTCAGTGGCATTTGTAGATGGCCTTTGGGAAAAGCTCTTAAGAGGTATTAAATACAGGAACCTAAAGATTCAGTGCTCTTCCACTGCTGCATCAGTGCTACTCAAATTCTGTTTGGTTCTTTGGGACATGTTGAGTACCAAAGGGAAAAAGTGATAGCAGATCCAGTGTTTCCATCACTCAAAACCATGCTCTCTGCTGACATAAGTACCAGACAGCTCCTTTACCATGATTTCTGCCTCCAAGTGCAAAGTCTGCTGCTTTGTGGGTTAATAGTCCTAAAATGGCATGCTGTTTCCATTACATTGGCTGAATCTCTGAAGGGAAAGAAGTTGCCCCTTGCCATACTTGTCTGTTAATAGTGACTCTGAGATATGAGCAAAGACAAGTGGTGATGCATTAAAATCTCTAATTTTGAATCCACAGAATACACTGGAAAAGCAGATCCCTTTTTCTTGGTGTATTTGTTGTTTACCGTAGTATGAATGGTTTCCACTGCCACTGTGAAGCATCAGCAGGCATTGTAAGTGCAATTCCCACAAGTGGGAAAGCAAATAATCAAATAATTGAGACTGCTCATCTGCACCCTGTATCAATTTCTGATGTTCAGATGTCTTATTGAGGAGTAGGCATAAATCCCCTATTCCACTAGGAGCATATGCAACTATTAGGGGACAATCTTTTTGATACCACCCGTCATCTTGGACAAACAGACAGGGAAATGTTCTTTGCAGGGTCTTTCTGAGCCAAACTGCTCAGCCACCTTTATGCAAAGCAGGAAAGAGGTGACTGTAGATGAGAAACTAAAGATTGTCCTGGACTCCTCTGCCTTACCTTCATCCTTGATGACTCATCTGTTTAATACTCCTTAAGCAGTCAAAAGTGCTGAGGAATGCCATATAGTCAAATGTACGAAACAACAGATGAAAACAGGCATGCTCCCTGAAGTGATCTGTATGCATGGATGTGAGTTTTTTTGCCTTTTCCGTTCTTTGTAGAGGCTGGGTGTTGTTTCTTTAACTCTTGTTCAATCTTAGTTTTAATCCTTCTTATCCTTTAAGTGTGCTCTTTTAATTTCCTCCTTTCCCTCTTTGTGCCCTTCTCCTTTGAAGGCATCTTTTTCTTATTGATTAAGTCATTTAACCTTTATTAGACCATACCATGCCACTCCATCCTACTTACTACTTTCTCTTTTATCCTTTTTTTTCTCTTGTTTTTAATGGAGTCTTTTCATATCATTCTCTCCTTGTTCAGACTTCCTACCACCCCTTCCTCATTCCCTTTGTTGTTCTCTCAATGGGACAGGTATATCTCATGAAAAGGTGCTTTGTTCAGAATGTATCTGCCTTGGGGCAGCTATTTAATGAAAAAATCAGCTTTACATTCCATGCTTCTATCCCTCTGAAGCCCGACGCAATAAATGCCAATTATGGTTCTACATAATTAAAATAACCATGTCGTATTTCTTTTTTAATAGTAGTGTCTTCACATTAAAGGAATGAAATGCTATGCAACATGTATGTTTTTCAAAACAAAAAAAAATTAGAATTATGCTTCTAATCCATATTACAGCCTTCATTATCCAGAATTTCTTCGACCCCTCTTTTCTGTTCTGAGAATATTCTAGCCATCCTTAGAAGGGTCAGCAAAAACACAAACATGAATGCTTATAAGAAGTCTAGTTCCTTTATAATTGGGGATGAAAACTAACATCCTCCCAGCTTCTTATCCTTCTTACCGTCTTGTGGCAGGAAAGCTGTTAGAAGAGATGAAAACTGATCAAAAAAACACAGTCTTTTCTTTTGATGGCTGCTGTGGCTGTTGGGAGAACTTCACAGAGAAGACTGAAGATACAGAAAACTATCAATCTTTTAACAGTGCAGGACAATCTTAACCTTTTGGGTGCTAGGCTACTTGTCCTGCCCCAGGGAACTGAGATGTTCCTGGATGCCTTAACAGCCTTACAAGAGGATTAAAAGCAGAAACAAAGGAGATGTTGATACTGGTAATGGCACTAATTTCCCCAAATGTGACCACTTTTGCTATAGACAGTAGCTGTTTTCAGACTTCTGTCTCAGTCAGATGCTCCCACTTAACCTGAAATGTGAGTCCTTAATGTGGAAGTTTGATATCAAGTGGCTCTTTACACTCACTGTGTGAAAGTTAACATCTGGATTTGTGCTTTTCCCCAACCATTTACTCCATCTTTCTTATTTTCACTTTATACAGTTTCATATTCCTGCTTGTAAGGCGCAACATTGTGCAAATGGCTGGATTTTAATAGCTGAAGCTAATGATTGCTACAGAAATGAAACTGGTTTAGAAGTAAGGATCTTTCTCCCCCTTGAATGTTGTTAATATTATTAGATTATATTTTAAAAGTCTTATTTTTAACAGACGAATGTCAAGTTTGGAATTGCAGATTTCTCTGAAGAAATTAATTACATAAATGAATTACTGAAAGCAGTATTAGGAACTGTGTTCTCTGTAGTGTTTCATGCTCAGTAGATCCCATTAGAGAAAGTCTTTTTGTTCAACAGATGACAGGCAGTCAGCAAGTAGGACTACAGCAGCAGCACTGTATGTAAGAATGCTTTTTGCATAAGTAGAAAGATCATAATATTAGAGTGGCATCAAGATATTATTGCAGTAGTGGTGACACATTTGTGTCTGCATGTGAGATAAATGATTAACTGGTGGACAAAGGATAAAAGGAGTTTAAAAGTGCTGGGGAAAACAGCATGTTATCTACAGCAAGGAAGCTTTTACAAAAAAGTTACTGTGTGGACAGACATCACTGCCTTGGTGACTCTCACATTTCACACAAGTGAGGTCACACTGGGAGCGTTCTCTACCCCAGAATGAATGTGTCTCCTCAGAGAAAGCTCAGTAGTTAATTTTGACCACCAATTAATTCACTAGCTATGCCCGCAGCGCCCTAGCGAGTCATCCAGCAGCATCTGAGTGGGCCTGACGTGCCTTCCCAGCTGCTCCAGGGTGTGCGGTGCCCTCGGCTGCACACCCTCCAAGCATGAGTATGGCAGCCCTGCAGAGCAGCCCTCTGGTGGTGCTGGTGGTTTCCAGAGGGCTTGAGTGGTCAGAGGGAATTAGCTGGTATTGTAATGCAGCGTGGATGAAGTCTATGACATAGGTAAATGACCCCAGGATCTCTTCCATGCCCTGGTAGTGTGGCTGGGACCGGTCTGCTTTAAGGGAAAGAAAATATGGGCCGTACAGTTCTGAAGCACCCCAGAACATGGTCAATAAAAAAAACAATGGAATGGCTTTTAGAAGAAAATTACACAGACAAGGATAGCTGCTGCTTTTATATCCAAGGACAGAAGTTCCTCTTGGATGCCTTTGTCTGTCCCTTGTCAGTCTTCTCTTTTTTTTTTTTTTTCCAAACATGCTTCATCATTCTTGCTTCAGTATTATTTAGTTCTCTTGCATGCTAGTAGAAACATCTTTGACATCTGAGTGGTTGTCTCCACATATTTGCCTTTGTGCATTGTTTTTTCGTTTCCCAAATGCTTCCATTTTTAAGGGCTTTTATTGCCTAGAGACTATTGTTTCTTTCAAAAAAGGAAAAAGGTAGGAGGAGAAATTTTAAGTTGCTTTTCTTAAAGCACAAGGAAAGTAACTTACAATTTTTTTTTCATCTCCTGTCATATTCCAGAAACTTATGAGAATCTTACTAGTGATTATATTATCAGTTTATCAGTCTAGGAATTTCTCAACCATATGTTCATTATATCATTATTACATGTGTGGTGCAATAAAATACTGTGTAACAGAAAAATGTGAATTACCATGGGTATATTAATATTTACAAGCAATCACATAAAGAACTGGGGAAAACCAAGTGTGGGTTTCATATTACTAGAATCCTTCAGATCTGTGTGACCCCTTAATTTTATTTTTTTAATTATAGATATTTTCTTATGTCATTTTCTTAGTATGTAGAAAGGAAACACATTGACTACAGAAAAAACTACCTTGTAAAAGAAATGCCTTACAAGGATGTAATTTCCGTTCGTTAATACGACATTTTGAACTGATTAATGAGACCAATATAATTTTGTATCTCAGAAGGAATAACTTGAGTTATTTTTTTCCAAATTGTTCTCATTTTATTGGCTGTTTATTTTCTATTACATTGCGTTTCAGATTAATGGAAAGCACTTGTAATTATCATATCCTTCATTTGATGCAATGAATATATTTTACTGGACAGCTTTATGCATTCAGTGTCTGATTTTTTGTTTTGCAGCTGAAGACCAATTCCCTAATTGTATGTGTGCATAGAGATGTTTTGAGGCCTTTTCTAAGCTGCTGCGAATTTTGCATTTACATGTTAGGCATATGCAATATCAGACTAAGTCAGCAATTTTACAAGTTCCAAGCCTCAAACAAACTCTTATTAGCTATGCTTGTAGTTTTCAAGATTACAACTTATCATTGCACCATAGATTTGCAGTTGAATTTTAAATAATGATTTCTAGGTAACCCAGTAGTGGTTAGTGCAGAAGCAAAATGTTTGTGGAAACTTTTCCAAGCTCTTAATTGAAATTTCCATAGTACATCTGCCCCGCTAAGAGCAAGAGCAAGAAAGGAATACTTTTCTGCCTGGGGCTTTTGTGCTTACATACCATGGAGATAGGAGCTGTATACAAATTTAACTTTCTCTTTTATAGACAGCACTTCGGGTTATGCCTGAACCCAATGATTTTAAAACATCATTGCAGGAGTCATTTTTCTTTTGCAAGTAATAAACATGCCACATCCTTAAAAGACAAAGTGTGAGACATAGCTGTAATTGCTTGGTTTTGGTACAAAGAGTAAGTGGTTTGAAGAAAGCTTAGCACCCTTATCCTTAGGGAGATGTAAATTATCACAGGCAACACCAGACACGGTAACTTCTCAACTGAGTTCTAGTAAACAGCAAGGACACATCACAAGTATAATAGGTATTCATAATATTCATATTCTAACAGCTGCAACAGTGCTGCAAATATCAAAGATGATAATGATTTATTCTTTATCTTGTAACAGTAGATGTCTTTCCTAGAGCTGTGTGTTCCTCAGTGTGTTCATATGTGAGGGCAAAAAGAATCATGAGTGAAAAAGGACCTTATTACTGTCGTAGAGGTGAGACTGAACCTATTAGCTTTCTTGAATGTTCTTTCTTGAGGTTTACTTTTCAAAGAAGTTTTTAATTATTCAGTAATGATTCCTGGGTGTGAATTTCCTTGTCCCCACCAAAGAGATAAGTAAATACTGTAGAGGAATGGCAGATATGGTTAAGCTCAATCCTTAATGAAATTACCTAATTTATAGACACTGAGGATAAGTGGGGACAAACTCATCTGCATAAAAACTAGTCTGCTACTCTCTGTTGTTCTGTGTGCACAGAATAAAAGACTGAGAATACATCTGTGTTCAGGGATAGTTGTTTCTAATGTAAAACAGATGGATACCAACTGGGGTAGACCTTGATGGCATGAGTACCACCAACTAGAAGTACTCTAGTTTTGTCAGGAAGAGGAAGCTGTTACAAAGTTGTTTGAGACTACTGGTGTTAGCAAAAGCCCTCACCATGAAACAAGAAACTGAGCACTAACTCTAGGGGGAATAAATCTGGCATATTTGCCTATGTTCACCAAAGATCTGTACCAAGTGCAGTGCAACTTGGAGTATCTGGAGAGTTTATCATGTAGGAGGGGTTCACACATCACGCTGTACACAAACCTGATGAATTGACCAGCTGGGACTATGAAAATTGGCATGGTAACTGTTACAGAAAATCACACTGGCATGAGCAGCAGCACATCAGCCATCAAATTTCTTTCTAGGGATTTGCTAAAGAAGCAGTAGCATAATCTCTGACTTCAGTATATGAGTAATTTATTTTGATGGCCCAAACAATTTTCATCTATATTCTCATAGTGTGAGGAATATTCAATAGTGCCCCCATGGCCTACATTTGGGTGAGGATTGAGTATAAAAAGTCATAAAGCAGGAATCGTACCTCTGGCAGATGTGATGTTTTTCTGCAATTCCATGTTTTGAAGGCACAATAAACAGTAATCAACTGGCATTTACTTAAAGAAGCTACAAAGCTCCTACTGGAAAGAAACAATGAACAAGATTTATGTCAGGTCTCTGAGCTTGAATGAAGCATGGGCCCAGGAGCATTTGCAAGTGCCTTCATTTAAGATACTTTCCTACTAGTCTGACGGATCCCCCAGGTTATTGTCAGAGCCAGTCAAAACCAGGACATGCTCATCCATGTAGTTGTCTGTGGACCAAGGGTAGACTTTTTACATGGCACCAACCACAGCCAGATGGGTTCCAGAAACAGTATATCCATTAGGATCCTTGGGATGCAGGTGTACATTTCTTCTCATTTCTAGATTTTCAGTATGTTGAAGTATGACTCGTAGCTGTATGTCATGGTTTAACGCCAGCCAGCAACTAAGCATCACGCACCCACTTGCTTACTCCCCTGCCCCAGCAGGATGGGGGAAAGAGGGACAGTAAAAGGGAGAAGACTTGCTGGTTGAGACAAGTATAGTTTAATAGCTGAAATAAAATATGAAAAATAAATTGTAATTAAAAGAAAAATAACAAAGATAAAGATAAGTAAAGTCCAAGAAAGACAAGTGATGCAAATGAAAAGAATTGCTCATCACAAACTGACTGTTACCTGTCCCCAAGCTCCCCAGGTAACCTTGCCTCTAGTTTATATGCTGAGAATGATGCCATATGGTATAAAATATCCCTTTGGTCAGTTGGGGTTGGCTGTCTTGGCTGTGTCCCCTCCTACCTTCTTGTGCACTCCCAGTCTTCTGGCTGGTGGGTTACGGTGAGAAGCAGAAAATGATGATGTGTAAGCACTGCTCAGTAATAATTAAAATATTGCTGATTTATCAACACTGTTTCCAGCACAAATCCAAAGCATAGTCCCATACTAGCTACCATGAAGAAAACTCTACCCCAGACAATACCAATACATTCTCAATCCCTTATTCCATACTCTTTAAATCATGCTCAGGTCTCACATTATTCAATACATCCTCATTAACCATGATCCCTATTAATCATCATAGAATCTTAAGGGGTTGGAAAGGACCTTAAAGATCATCTAGTCCCAACCCTCCTGCCATGGGCAGGGACACCTCCCACTAGACCAGGTTGATCAAGGCCTTATCCAACTTGTCTTCGAACACTGCCAGGGTTGGGGCATCCACAGCCTCCCTGGGAAACTGTTTCAGTGTTTCACTACCATCACAATAAAAAATTCTTTCTGATATCTAACCTAAATTTCTCCTCTTTCAATTTGTACCCATTTACTCCAAACTACAGTTCCTGATGAAGAGTTCCTCTCTGGCTTCCTCGTAGGCCTTGTTCAGATACTGGAAGGTTGATACGAGGTCTCCACACAACCTTTTCTTCTCCAGAATGAGCAGCCTCGACTTTACCAGCCTATATTCATAGAGGAGATGCTCCAGTCCTCTTATCAACCTCATGGCCCTCCTCTGGACTTGCTCCAACAGTTCCATGTCCTTATGTTGGGGTATCACAACTCTAGGCAGTATTCCAGGTGGGGTCTCACAAGAGCAGAGTAGAGGAGGAGAATCACCTCCTTTGAACTGCTGGCCCTGCTCCTTTTCATGCAGCCCAGGACATGGTTGGCTTTCTGTTCTGCAAGTGCACACTGCCAGCTCATGTTGAGTTTATCAACCATCACCCCCAAGTCCTTCTCTGCAGGTGATGTGCTGCATGGAGCTATTGGGCACCAAAGCCAGTTCAGGTCGGGTCACTGCTGCACTGCAGCTGCTTCTTGTAAGGTTTCTCCTCCACTGGTTTAGGTCATAACTGCTATTACTGCTAGTAATTCCTATAAAATGCAACTCAGATCATGAGTTACAGTAGTTGAAAGGTATATTCTTCAGGCCAGGTACAGGGTTTTAACATCGCAGTGAACTCCTCCCCTTGCTCCTAGCAATTCCCATAACATCAACTTAAATAATGGATTATTTTCACCGGGAGTTAAATTGGTACACATTGGACTCCCACATCTTTCTGCATTACCCACCAAGTGCATCCAGGCACTTGAGCAAAAAGAGCCCCACAACCAGGTATACCCTTTCTTGAGGAAAGAATAATCCCAACTCTTAGGCACAGAACTTCTAATTGGGTGGGGCAGGTTGACTGGCAGATCCTCTGGCGTTATCCAGGCAAGTGGCTTCTCCTAAATGTGTATCCTAATTCTTGAATACCCCAGTGTTTTTTGCTCAGAGTGTAGTTTTTAACTGTCCATATTATCATTCAGTTTTCCTAGGAGCTGGTGCATGATAGTGGGTGGGATACAGCCCCTCAATGCCATGCTCCTTGATTCAGGTGTCTCTTCAGTTGTTTTGCAAATGGGTACTGTTGTCTGTGTCAATTCTTTCAGGGATGCTGTGTGACCATAAAACCTGCTTTTCAATACCTAGGACAGTATTCCAGCCACTGGCATGGGTCACACAGAATATTTCCAACCATCCAGTAGTCACTTACACTGTTGTAAACACATAGTGTAGCAGGTTCATGGTAATATGATGTACTCTGCCAGGCTTCCTCATATTGATATTCCAGCCTTTGCTCTTTATACCAAAAAGGCTTTGCCTGCTTAACTAGTTTGCTTACACAGCATTTGACATTCATGGATAATGTGTGCAATGGCATCAATGGTCAAGGCCACCTCTCAATCACAAGCCCATTTATCTGTTGCATCTCCTCCTAAATGTCCTGATGTGTCTTTGGCCCAACAAGCTGTAAAAATAGCCCACTCTTATGTTCCCAATCTAAAGCCAGCTGTGGCACTTCAATTCTAGCAACCTGATCCACCTGCTCATTGTTTCAATGTTCTTCAGTGCCCCACCTCGGTTATATGAGGGTCGTGTGATGTACTTTTACAACCAGATTCTCTACCTGAGCACCAATATCTTGCCATAACTCAGCAGCTGAGATGGAGTTATCTCTGCACTGTCAGTTGGTCTGTTTCCATCGCTGTAACCACTCCCACTGAGAATCTGTCACCATTCATGAGTCAGCCCAGAGATACAGTACTGGCCACTTTCCTTGTTTAGTGATGTCTAAAGCCAGCTGGATGGCTCTCACCTCTGCAAACTGACTTGATTCACCTTGTTCTTCAGCACTTTGTATGTCTTGTGTAGGACTCAATACAGCCAAAACTAGCATACTGAAGCTATTTTGAAGATAAATTACTCTTTGCCTTTTTAAGAAGTTCTGTATCGTTAGAAAAGGTTCTGAATATAGATCACTGAATATGAAAATTCTTCAAGTTTTTCCAATTGTCTTTAAAGAAGAGTGTATAATACATGTAATGTGCCAGGAAGAAGTCTGGACTTACCAAAATCCATGAAATCTTCAGCCAGACTTTACTGGGAGCTATAAAATATTTTGGAATCTATGCCTGAAGTTTGTGCTGATATGGAAAAATATTGCAATGCAAGCATCTTATTTTCGAGCTGTTGTAAGAACCTCTAAAATAGTTCTTAGTGTCTGTTCACTATCTCAGTGGTATTCAGAAATCTGAAAAGTCTTTATGAGGCTATCTACAAAGACAGGTTTTACTTTTAAACATTTTAAAAATTTAAAAGAGCAGTTTGATTCAATGATTATTATTAAATGGTAACAACTAAAAGAGGAAAACTTGGAACTGAAACATACCTATTTAAAAATAAATATTCACACATACAGGGCTTTACTCTGTTTACATTGCCAGTTTAGGCTACACAATTAATCAGTGCTTCTGTTATCTTGATAATCTGTCTGCTTGCTGTTGTAAATAACTTACACTTGCTGGTGGAGTTGCTGACAGCTATTTAGGCTTTCAGCTTTCAAAAATGCTTTTAATTGTACATGTTTGCAGCATCTAAAAGCATTTGCTTCTGAGATAATTTTTGCAGCTGATGTACTTCAAAGTCTTTACTGTTTGTTTGTATTTATTTTCTTTAGATTTGTATTTCCAAAGTGTGCATCTCTTTAATAGAGAGATTAATTCACCTGAGATTATAAAGGAACCTGGTAGCTTTTCCTGAAAAATGTCACCTTGTTCGTGACATTGGTTTATCTTTGTGAAAGACGGGACATTCTCCTGTAATGCCACATGTAACCTGTGAAACCTCGCACCTTTGGGGAAGGATATATGCATGAAATTTTCACACTTCCACCTGCATGGAGCCATGAAAACTGGGCTTCAGGGAATTCTGCAGGAGCCAGTGGGATGGGTTGCATGTGCTTCCTTAGCCACTGGTGGTGAAAACTTGACCTGTATCAGAAAAAATCCGGTATTTGGAGTATCCCCTCCCACTCCCCAATTTGGCAGCGGTGTGGAGTCACACCTCGGCAGAACACAAAGCGTATCCTTCCTTCACCTCTCTGAACACACGTTAAACTGTGCACTTCTCATCATAAATTTGGTCTGAGAGCCTGGGACCTGTACCCACCTCTGCTGTATCTGTTCAAGTTTCACTGATAGAACATCTTTCATTTCAAGAGCAGCAAAGAGCTGTTGGGCACATAATTGATTCCTGCGGCCCCCCGCACCTTGGCAGGTGTTGTTAACCAGCTCCAGCAGCAAGTCCGCCAGACGTACAAAGGCTCTCACTTGCTTGTGATCACACCGTAAGCCACTGGCTATGCCAGGAATTAAAAAAGAGATTTCCTGACATGCTCTGCTGCGATCTTACCATGATAAAATTCTTCCTCCTGAAATGTTTGGTTTTTAGCCCCCGGTGGTAGTTATAAAAGCGTGTTAAATACCAGACTTCTCAGCTTGAGACCATCTGTTTCCCTTGCAATCATGTACCACCCCCACACACAGGTTCCTTGTCACCAGTGTTGTGGTTTCAGCAGAAGACAAAAAGAAAGATATTTTCCTATATGATAGTTTAGCTACAAGATGGACCAGGGAAGCATGTTCATGTGGAGGGGGTGTGATCATGCTAGAAACAGAGGGGTGTTTCCCCTCGAGTAGAAGGCAGCAGGCTTGCAGAGACTCCAGTCATCAGACCTCCTCTGGCTCTATGCCTTGTAAAGTCTTGTCCCCCTCGACTGGGGCATAGCTTGCTTTGTAAATCAGCAGTGTTACATGGTGAGCAAGCTGTCTTTACAAGTACTCTCCCAGCATACCTAGAAATGCTTTTGCCAAATTTGTTACTGGTGAAATGACAGCTGTTAGGTATAAAGGGAGTTGACACACTTTCTGCACATTAAATAATTTGAAACTCAGATTCTGTTTATGTAGAAGTTAGATTCCTATTAGCTTTCAGATCAGTTTTTTTAAGAACTAAATAATATGCACAATCTTTAATTTTGCCAGAAGGACATAAAACTGTAATGAATCATTTTATTTAGCCTTTGCTTACTCCAGAAGAAGCGGCAACACATCAGTTGTTTGGAAGGCAGGAGTGTCATGTGGAAAGAATTCTGCTTGCATTTGTTAATGTTATATGGGAGATTTTATCACATTTCACTGCACCATTGTGGTGATTTACTTTGTGCTTATGTGTGGGTTTTGGCAATTATTTTCAAAACCTTTATTTTCAAAAAAAGTATTTTAGCTCTGCTCTTTTGGAGTCTTTTTGTGTATACTATCTAGTTGGCTACTTAAATCAAAGGGTGTAGTTATGAACTGTGATTTCTCTACCTCTTATCTGTTCTGTCAGTGTCTGTCTGAGAACTACAGTAGTGTTATTAAAAGGAAGAGCTTACTATGACATGAATCAGTCATGTTTTTTTAAGGATCTTGGTTCAGGCAAGAAGCTGCTAAGTTTAGCTGGAAACTGATGTGAAAGATCATCTGCTGGAAACAGCTTTGTGGCAACAGCACAACTAGAACATAATGAAAATCTGTACAAAAGGCAAAGCCTACAGTAATTTATGAAATACAGAATTTAAATGTAAGAAAGACTGATTTTCTCAGTTTTCTATGTTTTATAATTTTTTTTTTAATTATGGAATTTTTCCCCCTTTTTGTTTACTATTGGATATAATTGTTTCTTATCATTAATTACAGTACAGTCTGCTTAAGCTGTTCAGCATACTGTTGTCCTTCACCGCATTTGCAAAATAAATAGTGACCACATACAAAGGTCTAATTAAATCAGTCTCCATGCACACTTATACCTCTGAATTTGCTTAAAATGCTTTTTAGATATGGGAGAGTGTTGTTGATTAGTTACATGAACTGAGACAGATTGAAAGGTAGTTTTGTGTCAACTCTTAGTAATTCAAAATTTAGTTTGGTTTGAGGGTTAATGACTTAATGACTCAATCTTCCTTCTGAAAAGGGAAACAGCTGTACTGGAAGCCCAGAACATCTTTTAAGAAATCTTCTGCAATGAATTTGTTCTTTTGATTGATACCTAACTAGATTTGATTGTCATTAGAATAGAATAATATCTTACTAAAATCAAGAGTGGTTTTGTTGGGTTTTTTTCATAAGGAGGAAGAGCAAAATTCTAATTCACACGTAAGCCTAAAAAGCTTAAAGTCATTAGAGAACAATAGTTTCTCAGTTTGCTCTTGTGAAGGCCTCACCCTATTATGCATTTCTCTTCCTTGACACAGTTAGGAAAGAAGAGTATTTAAAAGCTGTTTTGGAAGCTTGGTTTCCTATTCTTTTCCTGTCTTTCATAATCTGTGTATTTCTTGTACTTGATAACAGATCAATTACTTGATATCGAGACAAAAATTCATCTGGTGACCTATTGCTTTACTTCTCTCCTGCTCTAAGGCCCAAGCTGCAGTCTCTAAGAATTTTTGCCTTAACTCTGGAGGTCAAGATTAAAGTCCTTTTTTTAAAAATCAAGGCTATAGAGTAAGCATTTCACTTCTGTATTTTCCATAGAAGTTTGATTATTATGGTTTTCTAATTAAATTGTATCTGCTTTCTCATTTTTTCTTAGAATTTTTCTCTCACCTGCTCACGTTTGTGAGATCTCCTGTGTGTATTATTCATTCAGCCTCTTTTCTGTGCAATTCCTACCATTTTTCCCCCATGGTTTTCTTTTCATGTCACTACCCGTATTCCTTTTTCATTTCCTCCAAAGCAAGGCATCTTATCTGAGTTCTTTCAAATCTGATGAAACAAACTCACCTATTTGTGCTTAGAAGTTTTATCTTGTGTTTTCCCATTCCTAGCCTGTCACAGATTTTATTAATGAGGCCTTGTGTTCCCAGACAAGGTTGAGCATGCAGAAATTGGTCAAGAATTTAATTGCTTGTAACGAACTAATTTGGAGGGCCTTTCAAACTGCTTTTGGATTTGTAAATTTGCAAAATATTCAAGGGACGACATTAACATTTGCAAGTCCATGACAAAGACATTCCATTGACATATTTAGTGCAGAATTTTCCCCCTGGCTCTTGGAATTGAGGAATTCTAGTGGTTTGCTCCTTCTTCATGAATGTCAGCCATATGTCAGTAAAAGCCAGGTTTAGTAGTAAAAGAGCCTTTAGATGCTATTTTATTTATTGGGCAGAAAGGCAGGTTTTTGCAGCAGTGGTTGTGTCAGCTGTAAGCATTACATAATCATGACTTGAGTGTATTTGTTCAGGTTAAAGGTTTTGAAAGTTTAGATTTTCTTAACCTATTCAGTAGTAAATGTGCTTCTCAAATAAATAGCTTTGGAAAATTGTTTTTCTTGGAAGTGTTAAGAAACAAAATCAGAAGACAAAGAAAAACATACACTTAGCTCACTTTGGATTAATGATTTTGGGTAGGAACCAAAATTATCTAACACTTGAAAATGCTAGGGAATCTATTAAGAAGTCATGCATCAGACTCTGCAATGCATACTGTCCTCGAGTTAAACATGCAGAATGAGATGACTACACACTGTCATTCTGACTGAATTGGGATTGTAGAATTTACCCATCTTACAGCTGAAGAATGGTTCTTCTTTGGTTCTTTATTTATATATATCACTATTTTTGCAGTCAAAATTAAGTGGTTGTCTGTAGGTGGTATGAACATAAGGTGCTGGCTGAGCAAGGGAGGAAATGGCATACTCTGCATCATTTTACCTGTGTTTTACAGTCAGGTTTTGGCTCAAAGATTTTTTCAGATTAATTCCAGTTCTCTGTCAGCATTTTGGAAAGCTGATTTTTTTTTTTCTCTGTAAAATCTCTTTCATCCAAACTTCTCAATTTTTGCTTCATGTTTTGTTTTCTTTCAAGGAAAACCTGAATTCTCTGTTTAAAGAGCTAGACTTCAATTTGTGAACTGAAAAACTATTTCTCCGCTGATTTCCATGAGTTAACAGCACAAAAGATTGTCTAAAGCTAGGAGTAATTGTATAGCTTTCTCACTTCTGGCTCTAAATAAGGACAAAAGATGATTTCATTTATGAAGATGCAGAGAAGTCTATTCTGAATAAAAACAACTGTGCCTTTTAGTAAAGCCTGTGGTCTTGGTGATCTGCTGCCTCAGGGAGTATTGCTCTGGAAGACTGCTATCCCCAGTGAGAAAAAAAACAACTGAGGCCACAGTCCTGCAAAATATCCGAGTCTCACTGCAGAGGAGCCAGGCCAGGAGCACACAACTGAAGGCTGCATTATTATATTTTGAATCTCTACATAATGTAAGCTGAGTGTAATTTTTGTCCCTCAAGTGAGAAAGCTTTTGTCATTTCTCACAGTGTGATAACAACTTTTCCCAGTGTGATCTCCAGGTAAATTGTTGGAAGTAAGTCAGTGACATTTTACCAATGAAAGAATTTGTTTGGTTTCACAGACCTCAGGTCCTAAAAAGGGAATATAAATAATGTCTATTAGTATCCCTGCTATCTACTGTGTGGGTTAGGCTTGGGTGGAAGGATATGGCATTTGCGTAATACAACAGCAGGATTGTAAGTACACTATTGCTTCTCGTTCTTTCTGTGTGCATAGTTGCCATCATGTGTTTTATGTTATCTCTTTTATTTCTTTTGCTTATGAAGCAAAATCATAAGTATTTACCCCAGCAGGTTAAATTTCAATTTGCTTTAGCAGTGCTTCTGTATTTTTCTTTTTTCATCTTTCTTCTTAAATCCCTCTGGGGATAAAGAGGCCACTATTAGGAAGGTTGTTTGCTGAACTAGTTCCTCTGTAGCTTTTTTCACTGAAGCTGAAATACTTATCTCAGTTTCAGCTTTCATAAGGTGATTAAGCTTCCACAACCTAGTTGAAAACCAGCAAAGTTCAGCTTACTTTATTACTTTAAATGTGTGCCTTATGAATGGCAGCATCATCATTGATTTTCTTTGATCCAGGTGAATTTGTTCCCCCAACCTGAGCTCTTTCACCTCATATGCTTTTGTAACTACCTTCATTAGCTGTGCCCTTATATAGTACTGGACAAGAATATCTTATCACTATATGGTATTTAAATTAAACAGATTTTGCCTGCCATAATATATTTGCTTGCCATACATATGTATTGAAGGGGTTAATGGAGTGTTTGCAGGCTGAAAGTGTTTATGTTGGAATACTTTGACAATCGATTCCAGCTAATGGAAAAAATGCTTTAAAAGTGAGCTGGTTCAGTTCCCACAGTGAATAACAGAGAGTGGAAACAACATTTAATAAACCTTTCAGAAGTAAATCCTGCAATTTTTCTTTTCACCACCATCTGTGGAAGAAATGTCCGCTTTCTTCTCAATGGGCAGTATTTCTTCCTGCAGAGTATTTGTCTTACTCCGTTAGATATCAAGAGAAAGCTCTTTATGTCTTTGGACAAAAAAAATTTGAAAAATATATTCTGTTCATGTGTCCTCTAAGACTTAAGTTTTATTGAATTTTCACATTTTAGCTTAAATGGCAGGTTGACCAAAAATAGCCAACCCTAAGATTTCTTCTCAGCTGCCCCTAATCATCTGGCTCCCAGGAAACTGAAGAAATTTTAACTGTCTCCATCTTGTTTTACAAAGATGGATGCTGCAAATTAATATCTTTGTTGTACTTGGATTACAGAGGAACGTTGCATCTTCTGATTAACTCATGTGACACCTTCATTTTAAAAGTTAGGGCACTTAGATTTGTCAAACAGAACCTTTTACTTATGAAAATAACATACTACTTTTTTTTTTCATTTGGAGGTTTTTTTTACTGTAGAGTTCTCATGCAGAGTTGAGGAGCTTGCAATAATATTTTTACTTTGCTAATTAAGATGATTATATACTGATTTAAATTAAGGAAAAGGGTTTGGGGTTTTTTTTCTATTGATAAACCTAGCTGAAAAATACAAGGTTTATTTTCCATTTGAGAATTGGCATGATTTTAAATGCAAGGCAAATTTGTTGTGAACCATGAACAGTCTCTATGAAACCTGAAGAAGATTTGTGAAAACAGCCTGTAATAAAAATCACACATGCTTCATAAAACACTACTTGATAGATATCACTTGCACCATTAAGAACTAAACGACAAAGGATGTAATTTCAGTTCTGGCATGCAATATTAATCGAAAGGCTTTAAAGCATCTTGCTGATAGGAACTGTGACAACATGACATTGAAGAATTACAAACTAGAGACATCTATCTTAATCAGATTTTCAAAGTAAATGCCATAAAGTAGAAAGTTATGTTATCTATCTTCACAGGGTCACATATCATATAGGGTATAGCTTTTTAGCTTGTTTATTCTAAACATATCAGGGACAAAAAATTCTGCCTTTCAAGTAAGTTTGAAGCTCAGTTCATATACTTCTACAAAGTTTTTGTGAATAGATTAGTAACTGGTGGTTTCTGTTCCTGCAGTAAGATTTCTAAAATATTATGAAGAACTGAATTATAAAACAGAGCTGAGAATGCGTAGGTACTATCAGTATGAAGTTGTTGAAGGGATGGATGTGAAAGAGAAAGACAAAGTTACAAGTGTACCTTTAACTGGAAGTATAACACTCCTGTAGACAGCACAGCTGAAAGACATTGGTAAATGTATTTTTTTTCTTCAATTCCTAAAGCTTGCATTTTTTTGTGCATGATTTGTTTCTTTGTCTTCCTGTGTATATTTTAGTGGTAAAGAACAACATCCTTATAGGGTATGGTAAGTTATTAACATGTACTTTGTGGTTTAAAATACCATTGTTGCATGTTAGGGGCTATCCTACTGCCCTTCCTGGAGCTCCAGATGTTTCTCTCCTCTCATTAGCTGGTCTTAGATAACTTGCCGCATGTGAACCATAGATTCGTTTTGAGTTTCTCCACAATCCAATAAGTCTTTCTTCCCTTTCTGAGCAGAAGTCTTTCCCTTTAAAAAGTGAAATAATGTTGATATTTAAAGAAAAATGTGTAATCTGAATAACAAAATTCATGTTTTCTGTATTATTTCTCCAACATGTAGGATCATAAGCAAGGCAATGCAATCTTTCAGAGCATATCCTGCATTAAATTCACTGGTAGGTTCTCACTCCTGGGTAGCTTGACAGGTTGTCAGACCCTACAGGCAGTGTACTGATGAGGAGACAAACATTGACCCACTTTGATCAAGCTACTTGTATGACTTTTTCCCATTTTATATTATAATAGTATACACACACACAAGATGCATATCTTGATCAAAGTGTCCTTGTCATCCTCATTCTTGTCAACATATATCTAGCAGAGAAGCACAGAGTGTTTCAAGAGGAAGTCAGCATCAGTGACTGCGGGTTAATTCTGTTTCCATCTATATGTCCAGTCCCAAAAGGATGGTGCAAGTTGACAACAAATCATAGTGAAAGGACTCTGCTGTGGTGATAGGCAGTGTGTCACCTCATCACTTGAGCTGAGTGTGTGGTTTGGATCTTTAAAGAAGTTGGCAGAGCAAAGCCAATTTGGACATAGATGAGATTAAGCAAATATTTGGGATTAACCACAAAATGAGCACATACAGCAAGTTATGTTGGATTACCACTATAGCTTGTAGTAAACAATGAGAAAGGAAACCTTGAATCTTACACACCTTGGCAGAAAAAAATGAAGTGAAGCAGTGATTCATTCGAAAGACAGGTCTGCCTACTTATAAATGAACACTTACAGATGTGATTTTTTTTTTTCCTAAACCCTTTTTTATGTTTTCAGTAATTAAAGACAGCTTCTTATGAAAGCTGTTTCTAGACCAGAGACTTCTGGAGTGATTGGTCTTACTTGCCCACAGAATCAGTGAAGCCCTGGCCACAGCAATCCAAGTAGCCTGTCTTACCCCTCCGTAAGCTGGCACTTAAAAAAATACTTCCTTTGGGAGCTCTAGGAATAGTTACATCATGATGCTCATCTTTTCAATTTGCAGGAATTTCCAAGGTAAATCCCACTTCTGCCTACAGGATATTTGGAGATATGACCATGTGTCAATAAGGCAAAATTTCAAGTCAACCAGAGTGTTTTATTGAGGAAATCACACCAGTTCTTTTGGAAATTGCTTTTGTCTGCAAACAGTCAAGGGCTAGCAGACCTGGGACAAGTGACCTGGAAACTTAAGGTTATCTTCTTTGCTACCAGTTTTGTAAAACGTTCAATCTACTCCAGATGCTTACTTCTGTTACATATTGTGGATATTTCCTTTACCATGGCAGAGATTCTTCTAAAGAGAGAAAAAAAGGAGCAGCCTGACTGGAAAGAGTTAAGACTTTTGCAGACACAGATATTGAATTGCATTTTGTTCACATTTGAAATGTTTATATCATAATGGAAGACTTCGCTTTTGTGTTTGTCATGGAAACTCAAAAGTTCACATTAATTATACACTACTAAAAAGCCTAATCCTTATCAAATGGAAATCACCTCTTTTTCCTAGCTGAGTAGCTAGCTGACAGGTCTCAGTGATCTGTCTGTTATAGAAAGCCTATCACACAAAATGTAAAACAAATTACTTTTTTTCATAGATACTTGGTCTTCTTTTCTCCTTCTGAATTAACCCCTTTCCCCCACATGGCCGTAGTTATCATAAATGTCTCTCCTTTTTACTTTTACATACGCATTTTTTCTGTATTCTTTCATATGCTGTTCAAATTCTGTAACAATTAAATGATAAAATTAATTAAATGTAAATTACTTTTTGAAAAATAAAAGAGAAAAGGGTTTTGTTAAAAGCTACAGAGTTGCATATAATTTACCTCTGCAATTGAAATGGCTGCTTTGCTTCAGGTTGGTTCCCTAGGGTAAATAACAATTTAAATATGTTTTGGAAAAAATCATGTAACTGTAGTAAGACAGCTTTCTGCCCGATTTCTTGTGACTTTTCCGAGTTCTGTACATATGTTTGCATGCATAATTATCTGATGCTGACTTATGCAGCAAATGCCTCAAAAATGTGGCATTTGTTTGTTGCACCTGAAGAACTTGAATGCACAGGCTGGTAGCTGGGCCAATTTAATTTGTTCCTGCTGCAGAAATCTTCTCTTTAAGATGAATGGGATTGCTCTACAGTCATTAAGGTCTGGATCGAACAAGAACATTTTAATTAAAACTTACCATTTTTAGACATAAGCCCACCTGTACCCATACCTTCTTATTTTTAGTGTAAATTAGACATTCCCATTTAGATTATATCAATTATGATAGCATTTAAAATCCAATTTAAGCAACTGTACCTTTCTGCAATAGTTTTTAAGTGTTTCAACACAAATACACTTTATCAGATTTGAATGGTCTTTCTTCAAATAAGTGGTTTGCTGTAGGGACTCTGTCCAAATCCCAGGGCTGCTGATCTTTTCACTAACCAAGGGAAGAGCTGTTTCTCTGTAGGATTCCCGTTTTCCAACAACCTAGTTGATAGAGAGGAAGGAGGAGTTACAAGGTCTCAAGGAGGACACTGCAGGAGTAGTGACCAGTGCTGCAGAGCTCATGAAGTATCTCTCTGTGTCATGAAACTCCTACTGTCCTTATCAACTGAAGTATAAAAAGAAAAAAACCAATACTCTTCTGACTGTGATGCTGGTTTCTCAGGAGAGTTTGTGTGAATTACTTAACATACATGTCTGAGTTTACCCACATGTGCAGTGAGAATAGTTTCAATGTCACAGGGATATTGAGAGACTGTGACTCCATAAAACCAATAGCTCTGTGTGAAAGTTGCAGTAATACTGAAAGCTGTTCATTAGCTATTAACTCCTTAAAAGAGGAGTGGAAAAGGGAATCTGGCTACAGCTTAAGAACAGCATTCAAAACATGACAATTGTGATGATTGTCTCTTCCTCACAAATCAGTGGTGTAACATTGAAGTTTCTGTTAGAAATTGCACGGCAATGAGAAAAACTGTGGAGTGGGGAAATCTGTCAGATTGAAGAAAAGATCAAAAGAGCAGTCCTCAGTGCTCTCACATTCAGAATGACAGTATAGGGCTGAGGAAAAGTAGAGAAATATAGATTTTAGCTCTGTTGATTTATGGAAAATCTAACTTTGTTAACTGCAATTCTACCTGTAGCTCTTGCACAATTAGAAAAGAAATAAATCATTCCAGATTATTCAGGCTTTCTGATTTTTTGGAAGCTGTAGATTTCCTGCCAGCTTAAGCCACTGTCAGACACTAGAAAATGTCACCTGGCAGCATCCTATGGATAGAGGCAGTGGACTTTGAGGACATACAATCTCTGCCAAATTGCACTTGCTTATGTCTTCTAGCTCCCTTCTAGCCTCTCTTAATTTGTTTTATATGTTCCTCTGTATCTTTAGTGTCACTAATGATATAGCAGAAGGGCTTTGTAGGTTTATAGTAAATTTCTATGGGAATAATCTAAGCCCCCAGTAGTGGCCTGAGTAGCTGACTTATAGTCTGAGTAATACAGTTTCACTCTTCCAACATATTATCTGTGTACTTAATAGATCTATGTGTTTACTCAGGCAATGCATACATATCCTTCACAGAAGGATATCTATTTTCCATAGTGGTAGTAGAGTGTGGGAAGGTCTGTCTACCTGAGACAAGCCTGCAGGCATGGCATGGTCCCCTTACTCGCAAACTCGTTTGTGCAACAGAAGAACATGAACTTATCCTCTACTTGGTCTTTACCAGTGGATAGTGCAAGATCTTTAGTACTACAAAGATTGATTTTCAGCTGAGATTTTAAATGAGAAGTTGAGAAGAGGGATGTCAGAATAACATTTCAGCTGGTAGGAGCTGCAGAAGAGGATTTTGTGCTGATCATGGCAAGACTGTCCAACCAGGCTAGGCAGGTAGGAGAGTCAAAAAGGGGAGTAACAAAGAAAAGTGAGATCCTGAGAACGATTTTAATTAATTTATCTGATTAAAAGTACATTAACGTAAAGTATTTAATTCCACTTGTAATTTTTCCATTGTGATGAAAAATTTATACATATATATTTACATATATACGGGTAAATATTTGCATAGACACGTGTGAACATATCTTATACACACATGCACCTATACATTATAAAATATAAGGCCACTTTTCCTTCTGCACCAGAAGATAAATAGTTTGTCATCTAAATCAGGTAAAATTTTAAGTAAACATGGGGAAAATTCTTTACTAGTGTTGGTCTGTTAACTTTGTTTTAGCTGGCTCGTCGAAATGTGGCTTAAAGCCCTTGATAGTGATTGTAGTCACATGCAGTTGAAACCCTTTTGTGTGGTGTTGGTGAAGATAAAGCTGATCAGTTGTATCCTACCTGGATGGTAATTTTTCATTAATATAATAGGGATTTGGTGTTGAAAATGTTAATGGCAATGTAAATGCTGTCAATCTTTTTAGAAGAGATCCAACATTGCTATTGTTTGTGACAAAAGCCATGATGACCACACAAGATCACTGGAAAGGAGAATGGCGTTCTCAGAAAGGAAATTCTTTCAAAGACTCTTTTTTCTGTTTAAGCTTAGCATGTCTATTCCTTAACATTCTCAAATTGTCATATGTTCACAACTTGGGCAATTACTCCCAGCTAAGTTTGTTTTATAGTAGTCACCTGTAAGTTATTGAAAACACCTGTTTCAACAGAAATAGTTTTCCTGTGTTCTCTGTACCAAGGTATTATTATTTGTAACAATTTGCAGTTATAACCAGTTCCAAACAGGGAATTGCTTATGAAAATGAAACAACTAATTTAAAGACTACCTGAAAGCATCTGCACGGTGAGCAAAGTGCAGGCCCTGTATCTTCTGCTTTGCTTAACATTTGCATTTATATTATTAATTATGTTCTGCTACATTAGTTTAGGAAATAGATTGCAATTTGAATTACATATTGTTAAGTGTTACATGCCTAAGTGTCATCAGTCATTGCTAAATCATGATTAATTAAGTGTCTAGAGGTTTCTTCAATTTTGTGTGCATTGTGTTACATGTCAAGGTTTGTCTTCTGTTTATGACTTACTTGCCACTGATTTTACAGAACAGATTGTTAAAACCTAATATTGATGGAGGTATTTGATTGTGGGGTTTGCTGTTCTGAAATTTCAGTTTCAACCTTTATGGGCATTGTGTGCTTTGGTTAAGTCAAAAAATATTTCCTTTTGTTTTGATGGCCTGACTCTCTTATCACCTGTGACTTCCTCCAAACTGTAGATATATTGCATAGTGTGAAATTGGAAAATCTGTTCTGTGTGTGTTCTAATGGATGTGACGGTCATTAAGTATATGAGTCTTCTGACGTTGTAATCAGATGTGAATCAATCTGTTAAATATCCATGAAGCAACATCTGCTTCACAGAGTGACCTTCTGCTAAAGAATATTTAGCATCTATTAGCAGATCATAGTGCAGCTCTATGTTATTTGAAATGCACTAGTCTACTGCTGTTTAGCAACTAGCTTGTAATAATTTATTGCAGTTAAATAAAGCTTAAAAAACTCCATTAAATAATTATAGGGATTATATGCATCTTGAAAACCTTTGTGTTCTACTGAAATTGCCCATTTAATTTCAGGGTTGGTTTGTTAAAAAAAGCTGAAGTCTAAAGGCACATTAGGGGATCTGTCAGATGCTATTTTCTGTAGGTGTTAATAAAACCAGATTAAAAAAAAAAACTGAAACAAATTAAAACCAAAAGCAATTTTACCATCTGTTGTATATTAATTAGAACTTGGTGTATCAAGGGTAAACTTGCTCTTGGAGAATGTCACTGAATGTCTGCTAATAGAATAATATGCAAATATATTAGATGATAGGATTATATTGAATTTTTCATTCTGCTTTGGTTGTAGCAAATGCTGAGATGTTGTATAACGGACTTTAATTTTCTTTCTTCTCAGAACAACCTCCAAATAACCAAGGCCAGTCAACCCTGCAGCCTTTGCCGCCTTCTCACAAGCAACATTCAGCACAGCATCATCCATCCATCACCTCACTTAACAGAAACTCACTGACAAATAGGAGGAATCAGAGTCCGGCCCCGCCGGCTGCTTTGCCCGCCGAGCTGCAAACCACACCTGAGTCAGTCCAGCTGCAGGACAGCTGGGTCCTTGGCAGTAATGCACCACTGGAAAGCAGGTAATTACTTAGGTACTACTACAGACTGTGGCACTTCTAAAGAAAACATTGAACTTAATGAAAGTTGACTAGCTGCTAATACTTCCCTTCATTCAGCAAACAAAACTGAAAACTTTTCAGTACTAAAAAAATCTGTCCTCTCTCTAAAATCCAGTGACTTTCTTCTCCCTTACAATGCCTATTGACGAGTAATTGGACTCAGAGGATATTAATTTTTCCAGACAAGCATTTTCCTTCCTGTTCATAATCTGTGGCTTTTGACTGTTGAAGGAAATCTCTTGCCTTGCTTGCCAGATATGTTATGTGTCAAATCTATACTGTCAACCAGATCAAATGTCAAGGAATTTTCAGTAATATTTTTTAACTCCTATACTTGGTACATTTAAAGAAATACTTTTGTCAGGCTAGGTGTTTTTTAAAGGTGCCTGCCTAGGATTTGGTAAGACAAAAGAACTTAGTTCTGGTGTAGCGATAAATTTATCCTCATTGTTGATAACTGGCTCTAGTAAAGAAGCAGCTAATATGATGCACTACTGTCTTCTTTAGATGCAGAATGATGTATGATGCAGAATCATCTATAAAAAAATTAATAGGGCTGACTGGCACAGAGCTGGATTTACCTACAGTGATTAATTAGTACTCAAGTAACACTCAATCGGCACTAATTTTTTATTAATGAAAGCCATAATATTCCAATTTAATCATCAAACTGAGCATTTTTTACTATATTGAAATTGACAGTAATTCTTGAAAGTGTTTATGAAATCCATTCAATTCATTCTTTGAATTCCTTTATGTTATGTTTTAGAGCAAAATAAAGGTGATTTTGACGTATTTAAAGCATACACAACTTTAAGAATCTCTTTTAGATAGTTTTTGTCCCCACAGGTGTTTCCAGCAGCTCCTCTGTCAGGCTGTTGGGAATGTCTCTTCATTGTCTTAGGGCCCTCCTGTATTGCACAGGCTGTGAGGAATAGCATTACAGTGAAGGGATTTCATCACCATACTCAAAAAAAGTAGTGCATTAAGAGAGAATTTTCTTATAGAACAAATAAATTTGTAGTGGGAAAAAGATGTTTGATGTTTTCTTGATGCAAGTTAGTCTTACATACGTAAGGTTTTTGATGTTTGCTTATATTGCCGTATGTTTTTATTGTGTTTGTAAAACCGTAGAACTTGAATCAGAATGCCACTTCCAACCTGCAGTAAATATTTTTTGCAGAGTAAAGTCTTTTCAGCTTTTAAATGTTTCTTATGAAAAGCTAAGAATATATGGGTGTTAATGATTTTAACACTTGTGAAGGAGCTGAAATGTAAAAGGTTCACATAAAAACAGACAGAACCCTACTACTAGTTTTTCTAGTAATCTCACTTGGTTGGAACTATAGGCAAAGAACCCATCTTATTTGTCATTGTTTTTTTCCCTTTTTGCTTAAGGTTCCCTACTGAGTGTGATTTTTAGGCTCATTTTCAACTATATTAACAACTTTGTGATAGATCTCTTCCTTCATCCTTTTCTTAGCCTGCAAGAAAGTTTATTTCCTCGTTGGCAATATTTTAGCCTTTTTTTTCCCCCCCTCCCTTTTTTTGTCTGACTGATATGACAGCCACTTAGATGTGCAGTATGTGAATGTCAGCGTATATGCACAGCTATCTTTGTAGCTCTATAGGCTCATACTGGTGATGGGTGGTGTCAAAATGACATACAGCTCCCTGCCATGTATAGCTGGGTAGTGAACTGGCTGTCTTTTTGTATGTGCATGTAGGTGAGAGGGAGGTATTTGCAAAGTCTGAGGAAGGTTTTAGTCCCTATCTTTCTGCAGTGGAAGTGACTTTGAAATATATATTTCATAATATTTGTTTCAGCTGTGTATTTAATAGAATATACTCTGATTTGGCTCTGCGTAAAGTCATTTTAAAAGAGTTAATGCTTTTGTGTAAAGCATTGCTGTTACTGGCTAAATAGATGAACTGTGAGGTAACAGATCAATGATGTCCAACAGAAATTCCAATTTATATTTTAAATATAAAAAGATTCTGATTAAAATTTTGTGAGGGTCTAAAAGTATAACTTCAGTTATGTCAGTGCTTCTTTCATCTTTGATGCCATCTTTAAATGACAGTGAGGTTACGGAGCAGTGGCAGAAAATTACCTTCCCTCTATTTGGGCTCAGTAATACCTGCATTAAAACAAAAGCAAGACACTAAGAAAATATTTCCTGCAGATCTCCTTCAGACTGCAGGACCTATTCATTGGCCATTTAGTGATCTTTACTATTTGGCTGTTCCCCAACCTGCTGTAAGTGAGATTCTGCTGTAGAAGCAATACCTCTCCTACAGAAGCCAGCACTAGAGAACAATATGAACTTTTGAAGAAATCAAAAAACTTTCCATTTTATTCTTTGAACTACTGGTTGGACAGCCAAAATCATGCAAATATATGACTACATGTCAGGTGTATCATATGATATATTATGATTTAGTAATTAAGTATTAGTAGGTTTTTTATTACCATTGATCTTTAAGTTTTTATTCACCTCCTTGTTTTAGTAATGATTTCTTGATCATTAGTTACATTCTCATGGCTTTGAGTTCTAGCAGGATCTAAATTACTGATATTTAAAAATACTTAGTAAATCACTTCCTTAAATGCTTTCTCTTAAATATCTGAATATGCAGAATTTTTCTAATGCACAATCAATTATGAATGTTAGAGATGCGCAGAGGAAAACTATGTTAGAACTCTTAAATTTGTAGATAAAAGTAAGCTGGAAACATCTCAGTGCATTTCTTGGGTGATATCTCATTAATTTTAGGCATTGAATGTCTATGATCAATTTGTTGGCGAGGGGAAATTTACATATTCCAGTCAAGGAATAAATCTCTTGAGTGAATCAAAGAAGAGCTTTGCTTTTCCTTACTTGATTTGCTGTATAAAATACCTGCATTTTTGAAAGATGGCTGAATTTTGTATGATGAACTGTGAATTTTTTGTAGAAACTAGCCAAGAAATTAACATATTTTTCATAGTTTGTACTGGTACTGCTTAGTCTTCTCTTACCACTTTAAAGTAAAGTGAGTAGGAACATTGGAGTTACTTATCTACTAATTTTACTGAGAAGAAAGAGGGTATTGGTTGAAGAAGTACTCGATGACTGAAAAATATTTTAGCATTTTGAGAGTTTCAATTGAAGTAGTGGAATAGCTCAGAAATTGTGCAGACAAAACAATTCCTGGAATGTGTTACTTCAAAACTGTTCTGCAAGCTTGATTCTAACTTCATCTTAGAATGTGAAGATTTTAGTAACTCCCTAAAGTGTGATGAACATGCCCATATGTCTTTATTGGGGTGGACTGCCAATGAAGCTAGTGCCTTCAATATTGATTAAGGTGTGGAAAGGGTGTTGATAGTTTCCAGGGAAGTTTTAAATCAATTTGGGTCAAGGCTGATTGATTGTCTGCAAAAGCAGTGTTGCTGGAGGTTAAAGTCTGCTCAAAGCACCTATTTTACTCATTCCAGCCACTAAAACAGTGCCTGGTTTAATCAAATTCAAAATTGTTCTGTTTTGTAAGTCTTCCAGGTTTTCACACATGAACTTGATTAGACATGTTACTTCTATTGAGAAGGTGCATAGTACAAAATAAAGGCAGAAACCAGGGTTGGAGTTAGTCTTGCTCTTCTGAAGACCCTGTTTATCACTGTGGGCATGTCACATTGCTGGTCTGCAAGTTGAGGAAACAGGACTCAGATTGCTGACAGCATGAATGCATTTTTAAAGATTGGCGTGCCATAACTGTGGGGTCAGTATATACACACATTAGCTGCGTTCTTTAAGTCAAAGAACCAATACGTTTTTCAAAGACTAAAGTTGAATAAAAAAGTTCTGTTTTCTTCTGACATTCTCTTGCAGTCGGGTTCTCACTGAGCATCTGTTTGAATCCTAAAACACTGGGCCCATATGCTTACAAGCTTCCTTTGGTGTCAATAGTGTCTTACTTTAGATTTTTGTTTGATCTCTCTGGCATCTTTCCTGCTCAAATATCCCTTGCTGTCACCATGAGTACTTGGAATTTGATCATGCTGTGTATTTTGTCCCCTGGCTCTTAGACAAGCACTGATAGTCCAGAATTCAGTAGCTTTTGCGTGATATTCCTTGAGTTTATCATTGCCCTCTTCAGAGATATGCAGTCATTGGAGTAATACTTTTTTCCTATGTTAATCATTTTAGATAGGACAAAAGAAATAATCAGTTCTAAAAAAAATAATAGTTCATAGCTTTCTTTGTCCCCCTTCTTTTTCTCACCATACCCTGAGAGAACAAGAGTCTCTGGTCCTTCCTTTCCCTTCCCTGCTGCTGTGCCTTGTTGTTTGCAGAACATGAGATGTCCATTTACTCTGGTAGCCAACCCTCTGCATATTTTCTGGCTGGCTGGCTGGCTGTGCCACATAGCCAGCAAGAGAACGGCTTTCTAGTCTCAGTTCACTTTTATTACTTCACCTCTGGTGCAGCCTCATCAAGTAAACAACATCCCCCACTATGCACTGTTCAGTCCTTAAGGCTATCTTGCCACAAGTGGCAGCCAGGAATTTTATTCGAGGACTTGCACATAAGTAAGGGATCACCAAAGGGTAATGACCACCTAATGGTAGCCTTGCTGTGTCTTCAGGTTACAATCCAGCATGTAGGTCAGAGGACAGCATGCAAGGTAGACAAGTCCCACCTTCTGTTTTGTACATCCATGAAAAGAAAAGAAAGTTATGCAAGAGAATTAGTGTATTCTTTTTTGGGGATCATCCCATTCTTTGATTTAAAACTGCACCTCTAATTTCATCTTTTTGTATCTTTGTGTGTAGAGAATTAGAAAATCAAGCAGTCCTTGCAAATGGTCATGACAACCTTATAGAGATGGATGTGTTTTCTCCAACATATCACGATAGCAGTTATGGGTATGTGACTCTAAGTGTTTGCATGATGCTAATTGTTGACACAGAAGACAAAGTATGATTTCAAAAGAAATTTATTGCAGTAGTAAAAAAACATCTGCGACAGACTTCCTCATCTTTATGTCTGATTTTTTTAAAAAATTAGGCTTTCAATAATTTGTCATACTGATTCATGGTAGATACAAAATGGTAAACTTTGCTGAATTTTGTTTGCTTTCACTTGAGGCAGTAAGAGTGCAACTGAGATTGTATTAATTCTCTATGGCCTGATCCTGCAAGCTGTTGAACACTATTTTTATAATTACACATTTGCCAGATCTGATTCTTAGTTTGTAATGTATTTACTACTTAGCAAATGTTTCTTTTAGAACTATTATGGCATGTTAATATAGCATAAGGAATGACCAATCAAAGAAGTTAAGAATTATATATCTAATCTGTAGTAGTTTTACCAGCTAGTTTGAAATTGCAACTGCTGCTAAATATGTAGCTGTAAACAGAGAATTCCATAGAAATGAATATTTCAATTTGTTTAAATAAAGTTTGTATTTTAGAACTGTTCCATAACTACCTTTGTCAATAATACATGTCTAATTTTTGAATTATGCTTTGGCATTCTTATGCTAAATCAGTATAATTCATTTCTGATCCACACACATTAAAAAAATGTGACAAAACAGTACTATATCTAATGGGTTCCAGCCTGTTAATCAGCACAATATGCTAAATTTTAATAAAGAACTGTGAATCATAAATTTACCTTTTCTTCTTTGTTTATACTACGGTAAAAATCAGATCTTTATGTCCAAATTGTGTTTTGCTAATGGTAACTCTTAACATGATGCAAGAGGTAAGGTGCTATTTGATTAAATGAGGAGATGTGCATCTGCCAGTTAATAACTCATTAATCTGTAAGGTATATTGGCACTGTACATTGATCTGTTTCTTCTTCCAAAACTCTTAAACTTTCACTTAGCCACAATTTACAACCAACAGCAGGAAGAGAATGGTGTGTTAAATTCATTTAGTCAATCATTATCAGCAAACTCAAAGATATTGCAGATATTTGCCAGAAGACCCTAATATATTATTTTCTTCAAAGTAAAAATGTAAGCATATTGTATTAAAAGAGAACAAAGCCAAATATTATTGTTCTCTGTAGACCAATTACCGTACAATACTGATTCAGATGCATAATTGCTGAAGTGGAGTTAATAGAACCATGCCTGGTTTATGCTTTGTGTGTTTGTAATGGGACCACCAAATGCAAGTATTTTAGCAAATGGACTATATTATATGAAATTCCTGTTAGTTGATACTAATTCAGGTAAACAATACAATGAAATTTATCTTGTTTGTAATCCCTTCATTTTTAAAATGATGGTAGCAGGGATCGTCTCCTGATGTGAAAGTTGTCCAGAGATAATAACACATCACTTTCAAAGCATAATAGATTTGAGACTACAACATGCTATCAGCATGAAGATTCAGTTTATCAGCCTCACTAACATACTGTGTCACAGCTAGAATCATTATATATTTCTTTCTTTGTTTTCATGTCATGCATGTGTTACATTATGATATACTTTCTTCATTTGTATGGCTTACAGAGCGAATATTAATCTAATGAATTTGACAACTTTAGTGTTAAAAATGATAATGGAAATAGACACTTTACATAGAAATTCTAACGATTCATATGCCGAGACCTAAAGAGTAGTTGTTTATAGCTTAGAGAGATTTGTGCTCAGTGCATTAATTATCATAAGACAGCTGGAAATCTGAAAGTATTTTAATGGTATGTATTATTGGCTTTATTCATTTCTCTAATGTGTAAACATATATTAGTATACCTGTTGACAAATCAGCTTAGTTTGAAGTAAGAAGTCTGTTTTTCTTTTGCCTAACCTGATAGTCCTATCCCCAAGTTATTTAGATGTCAAAGTCTAAAACTGTGTAAGATTCACTGTCAGCAAATGAATGTATTTATATTACTTGTAGATAAAGTTTGCTAGCATTTTCTCCTTCTGTAGGCTCCTTTTTTTCTGAAAATTTCATATTTTTTCAGGGTTGGGGTTTTCAAACTGCCTACTGGCATTTAAGTAGGAATTCTTTGCAAGGAGGTTGATTGGGGACTTTGTCATCTGTTGGGGGAAAAGTTCAGGAGAGCTGAGTTTAAAGGAGGTCAGGTTGCTAAAAGGGCATAGTAACTTAAACATAAGAGTGGAAGAAGCCAGGAATGCAAAAGGGAGAGGCTAAAACTGAAAAAGACTGGGCATAAAGGGGATAGGAGTGGGTGTCCAAATGGGTAGATGGAGTAGTCCATACGGAGAAGGAGGAACTGAGACCGGTTGGTTAGGCAAGGTTACAAAGTGCTAGGGAACTAAAGGGTGAACATCTAGAATGAAAACTGAGATAAACTCTTGTCTTTACTGCTTGTAATTACTTGTGAAGTCCTGTGGAATTGCATGCATCTCAACAGCTGTAGCACTGTCTTAAGATGGTGAGAAACCTTGAGCTACTGGCTTATGCTCTACTAGTGACAGAAGCCAGAAATAATCAAACCAAAGGTTTTCTGTGATGGCCTATGCAGATAGGAAACCTTTCAATGATTTCTTAAGTTTCTTCAAACTCTATTTAAAAAAATCACAAGTTAAACAAAAGAATGCTTTATTAAAAAATTGTCATCAACATCATAAAGCTAAGCACGCAAAATTTCCCAAATCAAAAATTACCTCTTTCTACAGTTGCATGTCTGCAGTTGAGCTTGTTATCCCAGTAAATACAGCTTGAGTTGAACCAGAAAGGAACTTTAACAGATTCTGGAGATTCTTTGTGTCACACTCAAACAGGTGAGGAAACAATACCAAATATCACAGCCAAACAAAGACCTGGATGACTGTATAGTGTCTGCATTCAGCATCTCTGATAATATTGATTGCACAAAGAGAAGTCCAGCTCGTAAAAGGCATGTGTGGAAATGAGTGCCATTAAAGTGTCATCCTCTTCTGGGCACAACATGTAATCCTCTGCCTTGTAGAATCCCTAAAGGATAGTCTCTCATTTCTGTGAAACTTGACACGTTGCATATGAGAGACTGTGCAAGCACAGTACTCAAGTTTTCACCAAGGAACAAAATGGAATGGAAAGCAGGAATCATGGTTGTGTCACATGTGTGTGCACAGTTGCCAAGGTGGTGGTAGTGGCTGGAACTCAGAGGTTTTGACAGTGCTGTCACTGTGGTGACAGAAGTCTGGCTGTGTGAGTGACTGCTGATAGCATAGTAGTGGCAGCACAGGGTTCATCATGGGTTATCATGGACCCCAAATTGCAAGAGAAACACAACTACGGACATCAGTAAGTGAGCTAGGGTTCACAGGTCCATTATGATGGAATCTTCAGCCTGCTTGAAGCTTGAGGCAGAATCAGATCCTGTCAGTTACTGAGAAAATAATACTTCACTGCTTTAACTTCCCTCTGTCTTTCTTCTTTTAAAATGTCCAGTAGCTGAGCCTTTCAGGGGCAGACAAAATTTCAACCTTTGTTCTAAATTCCAAATTAATCCTTGAGTAAATAATGCAGCTCTGAGTCTCTCTTAAACCATACTTCTTTTTGAAATAGTTTCTAAATGCCTTTTGAGACATTTAGAGCAATTGTTCTCTTTTACCTTTATGAAGACAGCAAGGCTAGTAAAAAGGTTGGAGGAGTAGTTGTGACCTACCTTTCTTTGATTTTCTGCCTGGAAGGTTTAATTTATTCAATATTCAAGCCAGGAACTGGCCAACGTTAGAATGCCTCATCTCAGAGACAACTTTCCTGTCTCTGTCTTGGTAAGGATATGATTGCAGAAGCGCAGAGAACAAGATAAGGAACTGTGATATGAATCCTTACTGCTCACGTGAGCATTTCAGGTCCTCACTGCAACATTCTGCTGTCTTCCTTTGGAGAGAGGGGAACTGCAATACCATGAATATGGTATTAGAAAGTGCAGTAAGGGGCTGTCAGGTTTACTCCAACTGCTGCCTCCTTCAGAAGTGAGCATCACCAACAGTATCAAGAGTGAAGTCACTTACTGTAACCTGGATGGAAGTCTCTGTAAGTACTAGTCCTCTGAGAGACCCAGACAAAGCCTGAAAGGAGGACAATCACTTGATATTTTTTCAGCACTAGACATGTCTAGTTTCACTCTTATCTGGAAAGCAGGTATTGGGACAATCCTGTAATGAACAGTATGAGTAACTAAAACTGGGCCAAGTTTCTTTGCTTCCCAATATAAGTCATTCTTTGCATTGGACTCTCCTGTGCACTTCTGCAAAGTGTGACTTAGCATTGTTTAGTTCCCCTTGTTCATCTTCACAGAGTGCAGCATAGCAGAGAGGAGCATGAAGGAGCAGGCTCAGCAGTGCCCTCTGATCATACTGGTTCTTTTTGATCCTAGATATGTGTGATACATATCACAGAAGTGAACTCATCCTTCTCTGGGGTAGAGAACTATCAACCTGAATCTGAATTTGGAGGAACAAATCATAGAACAGGTGCCCTCTGCTTGCTGTAACACTGTATTCTTTCTTGCACCACCCAGAACGAAGGGGCAACACAGAGGAAGATTTAATCTTGCACACTAAAGGAGTGGAACTTCGGGGCTTTTGTCAGTATTCAGTCCTTCAAGTCATCATGTCCTGGTGGCTTTTACAGCAGACTGGGATACTGTCTTGTCTGAATTGCTCTTTGAAGCTTCAGCTGCAGGTTTCCATGCCTGACTTCTCCAGTCTTTCTCCATCAGCAGCCAGCAGTGGAGTGGTAGCCTTCCAGATGTGAAAGAACACACAAGCAGTCAGGAAGACATGCACAGCCCTAGCAGTACTTTTGTTCTTTCTTGGCTTTCAGTGTTCAGTTTGTAAAGAAAGTGGGTCCTTGGTGTAAATCCATCCAAATTCAAGCAAGTGTTACCATATGTAAAGTGTTTTTCTGAAACATTTAAATAAGCTGGTAGAAGAGGCTTATCTCCAGTTCTCACAGATGTTTCCTCTGTTTTTGCATATGGATAACAGCACTCTTCTCTTTCTTTCTTTTCCCCAAACTTTGATCATCCTTGCATGTGTTGTGATCCTGGAGATTTTTCCAGGATTATGATAGTATTAATACTGGCTCCAAGGAAGCAGAAATTCACTTTTATCTCTTCCTAGACAATTTTTTGATTGCAATTCTGCCCAGAAAATAAACTAAGACAAATTCACAGTGTAACATAGTTTCTATGCTGGCTTATGTTAAATGCAGCCATATGGTTCTGTGGAAGTCAGTCATAAGCCTGTGCTAAGGGCAAACACCACCAGCTACAAGGTTTCATCTCAGAAGAATGTTAACAGAAGATGAAGACAGGCATAAAGTGTTCACAGAGAAAAAAAAAATCCAATTCCTGCTGGAGCCTGCTGGGAAAGCTTATCTCATGCATCAGTGAACCAGAGTTCAAATGAGACCTAGCCAGTAATTTCTGTTATCTTTTACATCTCTCCTATAATGTCAGTCGGCAGAGATTAATCTTTTCTTTCCATCTGTTTCCTTTGCTCAGTGCAAGGAATCATATTTATTGATGTGATCTATCCATTAGTGAACCAGGCAGAGCTCTGTAATGTCAGGTGGCAGGTGAGGGTCATGGTCTCTCTCAGAGAACCTAGTTCAATCCAGCATGAATAGGGTCTGTCAGCAGAGAGTGAGCACACCAGTCACTAGGTGTAGTATATGATTGATTGCAATCTCAGACCACTGTCTTTTCCACAGTTAATGGTTTTCTTCTGATTCTGACAGTTGATGTATATGGTGGGGGTTTTTTAAACAAACAAAAAGCATGATAGCCCATTCCCAGGAGGAAAAAATTCAGCTGGTTGCATTAAGAAAAGTCAGGGAGAGATAAATAAAAAAATTTAAATGAGAGAAGGTGGAGCAAGCAAAAATAGCTGCAGCTGGATTTATCCATCCTCTCTTTAAGTAACTTTCCTAAGATTAATTTATTTCTTTGTATGGAAATGGCAAGTAAAATGCTAGGTCTTCACACAGAGATAGAAATACACTCTCTCTCTCCATGTGTCAGTAATGACATATTTGAGGTAGAGAATGAGAGCGTCCCAAACCTTAGAAGTCTTCTCTGTCTGACTTGCCTACGCCCAACTGAAGCATCAGAAAAATAGAAAGATAAAATTGCAGCTACATTTATGTCTTATTTTCTTATTTTCAGCCTCATGGAGCTGCCAGATATTTGTAGAAGGTGCCTTAATGCTTTTGAAAGGCAGAATTACTGACTGCTTCTGTCTCCAGATAGGTGCATTGTGAATTGGTACAATTTGGGGCCAGAATCTGTTGGGTTATTTTTCATTCATGTAAGCAGTCATCACATTTGTGTTCATTACAAAACAGAAGAAGTACAGGTTTTATTCCCAGAAATTCAACAATACCATTATATTAAATGTCAAACTGAGGTCATTAGGAGTACTATTGAATTCTGAGCAGAGCAGTCATGTCTCCTAAAGTATTGGTCCTGAGATCTAAATATGTCACCAAAACACAAAATCACTGAAATGTACACTTTTCTCAACTTGCATTCACTCAAAGTGGATTTGATAGAAGTTTCTTCCACCTCTGGAGGCTTAGGAGAATGCAATTTATGTGTTTCTAATTCTAGGTGTCCAAGGTGTAGATACTGCCACTTGTGCTTTGGAGTGAATCCAGGCTAATAGACTGAGGACCTTAGCAGAATGCGTAAGACATTTTACCTGAGCTTGCTTACAGGTGTCTAAGTCCATCTAATAATGTCCACAGATTCAACACACTTTAGAGGCAAATAAATAATTTTTTAATAGAGTTAGATACTGCCAGATTTGAGGTAGTTGGGTGGGGGAAGATTAACCTATGCTCCACAGTGTGAAAATTGGTGTGCTCATTTCATAAAGTATTTAACTTGTGATTACAGACAATGGTATTGCCTTAGCTTAAACAGTCACATAAAGTACAGTAATCTTTTGGGCCAACAGTGGTCTCCTGTGCTAGTAATTGCTATTGTATCCAGCATTTTTCTCAAATTGCAAGAACAGGTGAGTCAAGTATAACAGATTAGTGGACTTGTTACCTACACAAAAGAAATTTTCAGAGTCACAGACATATCTAAATATTTGGGGGTCCTTTGATACCTAGGGGTAAAAGACACAAATGCAAAAAATGTTAGGGATAGTTCTTTTCTCTTTCAGCTCTCCTCAAGTCACTTTCTATTCTGTCAATTTCCAAATGTCACTTCTGTTTTATTCTGCACTGAAACAACAGGTATCTGAAAACAGCTTTCCTCAATTCCACAGTTGCCTTTGCCTGACCCATAAAAAGCCTAGGTTTTGCTTTTTTTCTTTAGGCAATTGCTTCTTAATGCTTTTGTATGTTTTACCCTAAAAGTGAAGTGAATCAAACAGTAATATTATAAAAACTTGTCTCTGTGTACTGCAGTGCAAACAGTACATACTCATTATACAAGAATGAGGGAGTAATGCGTTGAATTTAAATTGAAATTGATAGAGGAAAATATATTTTGATATAGTGTGTGTTTAGCCTACAGAGCAAAATGCCACAAGACATCAGTGAAAGCATGAGTTTTGGACTGTATAGAGAGTGAGCTGTTAGTGAATAAGTAGACTGGAAGGCATTCATCCTGTCCTTTGAAATGGCCACTTTCAGATGAGGTGTTGTTCCTGGTGATCTACCCTACTGCAGTAATTCCTGTTTTTTCTTATTTGGGTGCAGTTGTCTGTATCTGTACACAGATTTTGTACATGTAACTGTTATCTATCAAATTAGATGTTCTCTTTCTCCACAATTTTTTCAATTAAGTACCTTGTTCATTTTACTGCATATGCATGGGGAAATTCTACCCCTTACGCTGTTTTTTAGACAGAAATCTCCTTCAGAAGTCCAGGCCAGAGATCATTTCTGATATTGGATGCCTTTGGTAGTGCAGACTTCTGAGTGTTACAGCTGTTCTCCCTCAGTTGTCTTCTAGAAGTGGGCTGTAAAGATCTGAAGGGACACATATCTAACACCATTCATGGAACTGACCAAACATTGCATTTAGGACGGTATAGGAGACAGTGCTGCAGGAAAACCTGTACTGCAGTGGCACTAAGACATTTGTTACTGATCGTGGTGGAAGGTCTCTATTCAGAAACATGACTGAACTAGTAGATTTATCCTCCTCCAGAATTTTCAGTTTGCCATTAGAGTACAACAGTACACAAGGTTCAAAAATTTAGGAGGGAGGGATTTAGGTTTTTTAAACACCTATATTTTAAATACAATTTTATTCTGGATCAGTGGTATTATAGCTCTTTAGAAGTGTTTTGTTGTTGTATATGCATAAGGCCTAACAATATTGACCTTTATTCTATGACAGCAGTTGTCAACTAAATAATAATGCTGCACAAAATAACAATAGCTACCCTTAAATCTCACTGACAGGGTGATAAAATAAGACGTATAGTTTGAAGTACTTTGAGAAGTTCAGTAGAATTTTCTGGGTCTTATTCACAAATCCATATTTAGTATGAATTTTGTAAAATTCCTGTGTGACTTTTAATGCATTGTGACATACTTGCCATGGGCTTCAACACTCTATTGGCAGGGTTGTGCTTTATGAAATAATTTAAAACTAACTAAAATGCTGCCAAGAAGGTTGTTCAAAATTATAAGGTAGGCTCTTTCACGTCTTCCAAGTATATGCAAAGCATTCTATATATATGCTGCCCAAAATTAGAGAAATTAATCTTTTGCAAGGTGAAGTTTCAGCAGAAGCTTAAAAAACCCATCATGTACCTAATGTAAAAATTATATTAGGAATGTTAAAATGAAGCAGTAACTCTATACAAATTGAGACCAGTCTATTTATAAAGTAATGGGTAATATTCCTTTCTGCTTGGTGATAGTTTATTTATATAATATCTCAGCTTCTGGCGGTCTAGTGTTTAGGGCCTTCCAGATGTGTTTATGTAATATTGCATTCATTGATGCATAGTATCCATTTTCTTCTAAACTGAGGTCAAAAGTTCTTGTCACAGATCCTTTTGTAAAGAAAGTTATTCTAAATCACATTTCTGTTGCTGGACACCTGGCTGTCTTATATCCAAAGTGTTTGGGCTTCTGGGCTGAGTCTTACTGTCCTTGAATATTTTGATAATCTATCTCCATTTCTCTAAAGGCACAGTTTTCAGTTAACTTAATATTGCTGCCAGACTCATGGGCAGTTTTTACCACTTTTTTTACCCCTTCTGTTTTCACATTTACTGAATTTAGTAGAGAGTCTTCAGTTTTGTTTTCCACAGAGGATGTGGCAGCACAAAGAAAATCTAATTTGATGTGAATCCTCCCCCACCAAGCTTGAGAAGGAAGAAGCCATCTGCATGTCGGCGGGTGCACACCAGCACTTGAGTTAAATTAAAAGCATGATTATTTCACTTGTGTTCATATGTTTGCTTTATGTGCTGACACCTCTGAGGGTTTTGATGCTGTATTTCTGTCTTCTCTTATAAGGACAGAAGCTTAAGTAAAAATGCCTTCCATTTGTGAAATAAGGGGCCTTCCTAGATGTCTTTTGCATCCATGGATTAGTTTAAGACATAACTTCGTATTTTGCTACCAGTCTGTAGTTTAGATTGGTTAGGTACTAAATACTTCCCCCCCTAAAATGTTAAGATTAAGTGAACTTTTTAATAGCAACATCTATTGAATAAGCAGACAGAAATATATATTGAATAAATGTAAAAGAATAATATTATTTGCTTTAAAAGTTGAATTGAATTATTTAATAAAAAAAAACTGGCTTGTCTTGCAAAATATTAGCATGATTCACTGGATTTTTGTACTCCAAAGCTTAATAAAATATTTAAAGTGCTGCTCACACGAAGATCTAGTAAGTTCATGTTATGTGATCAATTTTGAATGAAAGATAGACTATTGCAGATTCTGTAAGCTTCCTATGAGATGAAATATAGCGTAATTGCTTGTAAGTCAGTTCCTGGTCAAGTAGTACAAACAGTTTAGGCTTTAGAAATTAGCTATTTGAGTTCCATGGTTTGAAAAGACAAGATAGATGGATATATAGATAATTAAAATCATTTGTGGATGGATTATGTTTCAAGAGCATAAGAATTTCAACATTATCTGGAAGCAGGCTGGATTTGTTGTCAGATACCATATCCTTCTAAGTGTCTCATAGGAACAGTTTGGCATGGCTCAGTGAGGCAGACAAGATGTGCAAGTCTGATAGTGTTACACTTTAAATACTTATCACTCCGAGTTAATGTAGCAGGAGAGTCTCTGACAACTTTGTTAGTAACTCCACTCATTAGAAATAGAGAGGTCCAACCAAATTTTCTTAACCCAGACTAAGATACCAGACTGGCTTTTCTGTTGTTATTTTTCCCTCAGTGTTCAGCCAGATGGTGCAACCACTGTGGCGTTGTATTCATGGGATTTGAGGCAAAAGAGAATAGCTTACAGTGAGGAGCTGTGCTGTGTGCTGCCTAAGACTACATGCTGCTGAATTCCTACTGCTGAATTCCCACAGCATTCTCTTGGAGAGACTACTGATCACAGCACAGACAGGTGCACGGAGTAGAACACTGGCTGAATGGCTGGGCACAGAGAGTGGTGAATGGAGTTATATCCAGCTAATGGCCAGTCATGAGTGGTGTTCCCCATGGCTCAGTATTGGGACCAGTCCTGTTTAATTTTTTTTTCAACCATCTTTATCAGTGATTTATTGACAAAGAGATCAAATGCATCCTCAGCAAGTACACAGAGGCACCAAGCTGGGTGGAGTATTCGTCTGCTGGAGGGTAGGAAGGTTCCACAGAGGGATCTGGACAGGCTGGATTGATGGGCCAAGGCCAACTGTACAAGGTTCTGCAAGGTCAAGTGCTGGGTCCTGCTCTTGGGTCACAAAACCCAAGAGTGCTACAGGCTGGGGGAGCAGTCCCTGGAAAGCTGCACAGCAGAAAAGGACCTGGATTGACAGCCAGATGAACATGAGCCTGCACTGTGTCCAGCTGGTTAGTGGTATCCTGGCCTGCATCAAAAACAGTGTGGCCAGCAGTGATTGTCCCCATGTCCTCGGCACTGGTGAGGCCACATCTTGGAACCTGTGTCCAGTTCTGGGCCCCTCACTAAAAGACACTGAGTTGCTGGAGTGAGTCCAGAGGAAGATAACAAAACTGGTGAAGGGTCTGGAGCACAAGTCTTATGAGGAGCAGCTGAGGTTGTTTAGCCTGGAGAAGAGGAGGCTTGGGGGGATCTTATCTCTCTCTACCACTACCTGAAAGGAGGTTGTAGCAAGGTGAGGATCAGTCGTTCTCACAAGTAACAAGTCACAGGACAAGACAAAATGGCTTCATGTGTTGCACCAGGGGAGGTTTAGATTGGATATTACGAGAAATTTCTTCCCTGAAAGGGTTGTCAAACAGCAGAACAGTCTGGCCAGGAAAGTGGCTGAGTCATCATCCCTGGAGATGTTTAAAAAATGTGTACATGTGGCACTCAGGAACGTGGTTTAGTGGTGGGCTTGGCAGTGCTGGGTTAACAGCTGGACTTGATGATCCTGAGGGTCATTTCCAACCTAAAGGATTCTGTGCTTCACATAGAAAAGTTAAAACTGTCTTTTATTACCTTAATGCCTGAGGTGGACCATCATAGCGATGACAGTTCACATCACCACTGTCATCTCCCGAGTTTATCTATGGCGTCAACTCCTTAAAGGCTTTGAGAATATGGATTACAGTCTGTAGTATGTTGCGCTCCACCAAAGCCAACATCTCAACTCTCACTTTCTCAGAGGAAAAAAAAGAAAATATCAGTGGCAGACTGTTCATTGCATTATTTTGCTACAGCTTAAAGTATATGGAGGTCCACTGAAGTGCTCTTATAATGCCAGTTTCCATTTTTAGTCTTTTGAGTCTAACAGTGAGAGAAGGAGAATGTGAAAATTGCAGGTTCGTCAGGCAGCTTCTTATTCTTAACATGGAAGCTGATGTTTAGAAGGAGTGTTATTATATCTACTGTATGGCTTTCCTTCTACCCCCCAAAACAGTACACATTGCACATGGAAAAGGAAATGGCTACATTTGTGTCTGGCCTTTTCTTGAGATCTGTGTAGACATACTTTGTGAAATATACTTGGACATAGCATTTACCATATGTAGCCAGAAGTGAAAGAGCAATAGAAGTCAAGTGGGTAAAACACTTTATCAGGATTTAATGAATTTAAATGATTCTCTGAATCTGTAAAACAAAAGTAATGCTGTTGTAAGGTGTAAAACGTTTTTAACATAGGGCTAATTATTATTTTGGTGTTTGTTACATAGAAAATGTCACAACTTGTAATGGAATGCCTTCTTAGAAGGATTTAAACCACCAGGGCTTTGTCTTTTGAAGTTATTGGTAATCCACTGAGCTTAGAAGCGAAAAAATCTGGGATGTGCTCATGTGCATCAGTAAATATAGTGCATATCCTTTTGTTGTTTCTGCCAGCAAGTTTAATATTTTTCAGACTGAAGTAACCTTTGTAACATACTTCATGGATTCATGTTTCTAATGCAAATATTTTCAAGGAGAGGGCCTATGCCAAGATGTTCATCTATTAACCTGCTGTAGAAAAATCACCTGCAAATAACAAATCTTGTTTATCGACTGCTGGTATTTTTCTCAGGCTGAGTGGGGCAATTTAATGTCTAGTGTCTCTGTAGTATATTTCTGACAAATTTGCCATACCTGTAGAAATTGGTCCATTACTATGCAAGGATCTAAGCATGGGTTCCAGAGAATGAAAGTCCCATCAGCTAAGAAGCAGTCCACCTTGCCACATGACATTACCTAGTGAGGCTGTCCCCCTCCACAGCTGGCTCCTTTGGTGCTAGGTCCTCCAACCCATGCCTGCACAGGTGAAACAGTAGCAAACAAAGTGTAGGCATGGGCTTAGCTTCAGGCAGACCTGGGCATCAGCAATTCAGGAATGTCTCTTACCCATTGAAAAATGCAAACCTCTCTAGGTCAGTTTAGTTGTGCAGTTGGCAAGTTCAAAAGTCTCCTTTTGAAGAGTATGCTTTCTTACCATTTTTAGCTGTAATGTATTCATTTTACAAAGCTTAATTAGGCAAGGCCAAGCCATATGATACAGAGTTGCCAACATAACAAATTGGTGGAAAAATCCCTGCTGCAAAGATCTTACTTTGAGGTTTTGTTGTTTATAGAATTGTGTACATGCATCAGGAGAAAAACTCCAGGTAGTATATGCCATGCTTAGAGGCTCTTTCAAAGTAATTATACTTGCAGGAGCTAAAATTAAAGGATTCTAGCATAGAGAGGCACAGGGAGTAGTATTTCCTTTGGGGAAAAAAAGTTTACTGGTAACTTACAGTGTATCTTAACTTTGTCTTTGCTTTTCATATCTGTTGCTAGTGGTTCTTTCTGAGCACTTACTAAGTGTATTTCTTTAAAGTACTTCTCTGCAACTAGCTGCTCTATCCATAATCAGATCTTTTAACTGTAAGGTTGTGTGTGAGTAGAGGTGAATTAGTGAACTCGTTATTTAGGATACATCCAAAAAAAAAAAAAGGCGCAAAAAACTTTGAACTCTTTTTGGCAAAGCTGCCAAAAATTTGTGACTGAAAGACTGCTGTTTTCCTTGTACTTAGCCCAGGAAAGCTGTGATAAGTAGTGTGGACTGCAGTCACATTGCTCATTATTGACTTTTTAATGGAGTTCCCTGTAGTCTGTAGCAGAAGCCAACACAAATAAACACCAGCAGAAAGCCTGTCCCTACTTGTTGGATAAACTGTGAGAGACTTCCTCCCTACTACACTATATTTTGGGTAGTTCTGTTTCCTGTCTGGATACTAGTGTGTTTACTAATGTTTGGGGGGCTTTGTTCTTTACTTAAAAGGGAAGTATCTTTTTATGTGTGAGTGTTGCGACAAGTTATTGCTTCTATGACCCTTTGTAGATTGGATGTTGTGAAAAATAGGTATCATTAAACAAGGGGTATGATTGCCTGTGCTCCAGCTTTATTTACTTTTGTACTTTACCTTATGCTCTTTCTTTCACAGGCATTTCCTATTCAAAACAGGAACAGGGACCACACCGCTGTTCAGTACTGCAACACCAGGGTACACAATGGCATCCGGCTCTGTTTATTCCCCTCCTACTCGGCCACTACCTAGGAACACTCTATCCAGAAGTGCTTTTAAATTCAAGAAGTCTTCAAAGTACTGTAGCTGGAAATGTACTGCACTCTGTGCTGTAGGGGTCTCAGTGCTGCTGGCAATACTGCTGTCCTACTTTATAGGTGAGTCCCGTTTTTATAATTGTCACTATGAACAGTGGTGTCTGATGGATTGTATATGGACTCTGACATACTAACCTTTAACTGGTAAAGTCTTTGGTAACAGTAAAAGCCACAAGGATTTAATGAAAAGTCCCAAATTTTTATAGGAATTAGAAAATTTGAATATTTTACAATCATTCTGGAGGTTGATGGTCACTGAATTAGCTTCAAAGAAGTATTTGAACTGCAATTAAACTATGTGCTGTCAAGTCCTTATAGAAGTATGTAAAATATAGGCTGCAAAATTCCATGATGCAAATATAGCTTGCAGCATATCTGTGAAATTCTTCTGCTCTCGTTTTGCTTGACATATTGCTAACACAATGTTTAAGAATGCTAACAATCGCTTATTTCATCTTTACATACACATACTTTTATGTATAGAGCTAGAGCAAAAGTCTGATACAAGCATTTGATTGCAAGCTAGGAAAATAATTGTCCAAAAGGACAACATGCAGTGAAAATGTAGATTTCTACCTCTCTTGTGGGTTGTTTCTTTTTAATTATTGCCACTTTTCTCTGTTTGTTGTTAAATTCCATTTCCCAATCTTTATTTTAGAAGATTTCCTTTGTTTCTTGAGCTCTTTAATTATTTATTTTCATAAATGTTCATTATAAATATGATGTAGTTTGAGCTTTGGGCAGTTAATGGGGGCAGTGCTTGTCTATGAGAAAATGTCATTGACTTTAATAAGGGAACAGAACAGGATCATTTTGCATTCATATCGTCCTCTGTGGCTTTCTCCAGATTACAGATTTTTTCATCACTGAGTCCATAAATGGTCTTGAAAGACTTTCTTTTAACCGATTTGTTAATTAGAAGTTTTAAGTCACCACAGTTAAGGAAATATAAGTGCAAGTGTTTGGGTTTAGGTATTGGCTGCACGCAATTTCAGAGTGTTAAGGAGTCGAGAAAAGGAAGTAGAAAGTGGAGAGTCAACCTCCCTTTTCCTCCCTCTTTTTAAAATCAGTGTAAATTAATAATAAAGCCTAGAAGGCTTTAAGATCCTTAAATCTTCATTGCCTTTGTTGAAATAAGCTTGTTGCATTTCAACACAAGACACAGCATAAGCTATATAAAGCCTTTGAAGTAGTTCTTACTGGTTGAAACTGCTATGAACAATGCAAGAAACTGGGTTGCTGAGTAGCTGAAGAAACTGCTCTCTGTCCCAGCAAAGCAAAGGCCCCTGAACACCCTTTCCACCTCAGCTGCCAGCCCCAAAGAGCAAAAGGTGTGTCTGCACATGTAGGGCTTGTCCCTGCTGTTCAGCCCCCTTCAATCACTGGTTTTGTGGTTATTTTGTGTGAATGTGCACTGGAGTTTAAAGGTGTGGTTTAGAGTTAAGCTTTTATACTAGATCTTTTTTACAGTGAGATTGAAGTAATCCCACTTATAAAACACACTAATTGTGCCTCATAAGTCATCAGAAGTAAACACCTGCTACTAAATAAAAACAGAAATACAAAAGAAGGAATTCAGCATGAAGTATCACTGTCAAGAGCCAGGAAAAACAGCCATACATGTAGTAAAATAGTGGAAACCTGATTCTGAGCTGAGCTCTACACTTTGCTAGCCTGAAAGAGCCAGATTACTTATGAATCTGAGGGGCACAGAAAGATAGCTGTACCGGATTATTTCTCCCATAGGCACAGCATGTCTAATGCACCTCTATTCATGTATTCAGGAAAAAGAGCCAAGATTTCCAGTGAGTGAGAGCTTTCAGCTCCACACATCATTTATTCACATGCCCTGTAAAAAAAAATAAAAAACAAATATAGCTGTGCAACATTTCATTTCATGGGCTCATGCCAGCTCACATCCTTGCTGAAATAAACAATGCACAAGGGCCTTCCTCTGCCCATAGTCAATAGGGAGCTCTCTGCCTACTGGTGATATTACACATATTTCAGCTAACTCAGCAATCTAAATGTAAAATTCAGCACTCAGGGATGCTCTCTAGAGAACTTTAGGTCCATAAAATCACGAATGGATTGCACTCATTCATATATGTGGTTTTCCCATCTCTACAGATGTAATATCAGAAATATTCTCCATTTAATAGGCCATCCAAGTGTAAATCAGTAGAAATCATTAATGTAAGATGGAAGCAGTCCTTTATCTTGATTAACTATTTCATAGAATGGTTTGGTTTGGGACAGACCTTAAAGATCATCTAGTTCCATATCCTCTGCCATGGACAGGGACACCTTCCACTAGACCAGGTTGCTCAAAGCGCCATCTAACCTGACCTTGAACACTTCCAGGGATGAGGCATCCACAGCTGCTCTGGTCAATCTGTTTCATTGTCTGACCATTCTCACAGTACAAAATTTTTTCCTAATATCTAAACTAACCCTGCTCTCTTTCAATTTAAAGCCATTCCCCTTTGTCCTATCACTACCCGCCTTTGTGAAAAATCCCTCTCCAGGTGTCCTTCCCCTTTAGGTGCTGGAAGGTTGCTATAATGGCTCCCTGGAGCCTTCTCTTGTCAAGGCTGAACAATCCCAACTCTCTCAGCCTGTCTTCATAGGAGGCATATGTTCCATAACATAGGTGTGAAAGGGAAATGGCCGAGTAGGAAATTGGTTGTAACAGAAAAGAATGGGAAGACTGCAATACTGTGTGACCTCTAGCATCCCATGACTTGCCTCCAGCATGGTGGTCTGGCACATCTGCTGAGGTTCACAGCAGCTGAGGTGGCGTGTCACATTTGTAAAGCTAGTTTGAGACATGTTTTGAACTTTTAGAGAGACATGGCCACAAGCATGAAAATGCAACATCCTTGTAGCATTTGCATGAAAGAAGGAATTCGGTATGAAGTATCACTGTCAAGAGCTGGGAAAAACAGACATTTTGCAGCATGATTACTGCAAAATATGCCAGTACACATTGATAAGGAACATGGTATGGTTAATATCTGTTGTGTGACTATGGTAGCTGCAGTCTGAAGAACTAATAGACTGCTTGTTCAAGTGAAGGGTGGTGTAACCAGGCCCTTCTCAGAAATGCACAAAGATGAACATGTCATGCCCAGGCTTATTTTAGTTGCAGAGTGTGGGGTAGAGAAAGTGACTTGAGATCCCGCTGCCTCTGCTCAGGCGACATAAGGCAGAAGAGACAGTTTGCCAGACTTCATGTCTGCCTTTGCAGAACTGCTCAGTCAATTACTGCTCCGTCAATTAGCCCAGCCAGAGGAAGGAGCTGCAGCAAGAGTCTGGTGTGTCTTGCACTTCTTCCATCACTCTGACAGGAAAGACTCCTACGTTTACAAAGTCTGCAGAGATGAGGTGAGAGCAGGGAGTGTCAGCATCAGTAGAGACCAGAGCAAACACTACACTATAAAGCCACTTAATGCAGTCTTGGGGATCACAAGGAATTGAAAATTTTATTTCAGTGTAAAGGAAAGTCTCTTTTCCAGCCTTCCCTTATATTCTTGTTTTGAGACCTACTAATTTTTAGAGAAAATAGAAGTGAGTTGTGAAAAATGTTGGTCCTTTGTTTGGAGGCTTCATGTACTTTTAAACGGTTAAGAAGTTAAGCAAGAGAAATACGCAAGTGCTGAACCAAAAGATAGTGCAGCAACATATAGAAGAGTGGAATTAAAAAATAGCTCTAGTTTAAAGTAAAGGATTCAAGGAAAAGTTCCCTGAAAGAATGGGTTAAAAAAGTGGGGAGTAAAGAACATAAACTGCCTCATTTTGAGATCATGTTTACAGTGGAATTTCTTCAAGCTTCTCATTTGCTTAAGTGCTCTCTGTAATCAGATTTACAACCAAGGAAGAAGTAAATCTTATTTTTCCAACATGAAGATTTTAGAACCTTTTTCCATCTTTGGAAGACTAAGAAGAACAATATTAAATTTAAACCATGAAAGAGTAAGAAGTGTGAAGTTGCCTTTAGTTTGACATACATAGTTTCACCCAACTTGGTATGGGGAGTCCATGTGAGAGACAGGAATAAAGTCCAGCTTTACAGTGAGACAAAACAGAACTTTGTCCTTTGTCTCCCCATGGCTTACTGCCTCCTTCAGCATCCATCATTTGCACTGAATGAATGAAGGGAAAGTTTTGTAGAGCACCTTCTCGGTGCCCAAACATGGGCATCAAGTCAAAGTTTCATATGTAACCTCCATCCTTCAGTTTTTCTTTTTGGGCTCTTCTCTGTCCGCTTTTGGTTTTATTAAGGGGAGGAGCTTGTTGTTCTTGGATGTGGTTTTTCCCTAACAGGAAAATCCACAGTGTAATTACGGAGAACTAAGCAATCAGGAGTTGTTTCCAAAGTGTTGTTGCATAGCACAGACTCTGAGAGCTGTATTAACAAACTGATTTGTACTGTACTAATTATTTTTTCTGTAGAGTGGATTCAACAACAGCACAAAATTAATGAGAATTTGAAGTCATCAGGGCCCCTCTTTCTACCCCAGGAGATGCTCTGGCAATTGATCTTCCATTGCCAATGGCACTGTCTTGACATTGTCTAAATCAATACAAGAAATTACTGCCATTTTCACTGTACGTGGAACCAAAGAGGCAAGCAGTTTTCCTCAGTCGGTGCTGGAATTGCACAATACCAGATTCAGTCAACTAAGCTTGAGGAGCTGTACACTGAAAGGTTGCATGCATCTGGCATGTGTTTTGTCTTATGTCTGCTAAATAGGTTTGTATGAACATAAGACATTCTTTGAATACACTGTAAGACCTGAACTGTTTAGTCAGGCCTCTGCTGTCCTGACTTCTTCACAACAATCTGTCAAACTTCCAAATCTGTTGAGCGTTTTACTTTATGTGTAACTTCAGATTGATCATTTTGTTAGCCTTAGCTCTGCACTCAATAGTCAGAACAAGACTATACACCAGCCAGCTATTCTTTATGATAAAACAAATATTTATGTCAGTGATAACAGGAGGGCATCTCTTCCGTAGGGGAAAAAAAAAGGGGGAGGAACTTTATTTCATTTAAAAGGCCTCAGGACTATATTTATCACTGCTGCTTTGTTTATAATTTTTTTAATCACTGCTTTCTGTATCTATGACTACTTTTTTACTACTTAAGCAAATCAGTTTTGCACAGAAAAGAAAGCTAACATTTAGACTTAACAGATGAAATATCTTTTGGGAACACATGTATTTTAGTTTATATTTCATTCTGTGAGAAGCAGTAGAGAAACTTGTGTTCTGCTATTACACAAAGATGACCATACAATCATAATGCAAATTGCAAATCAAGTGTGAGTGGAAAAGAGATACCAGACTAGAAAGCCATGTTTGATAATTACAGATAATTCATATTTTCCACACTGTATAAAAACAGCTGTATTGCGCTTATTCTGTAGTTACTGTATTATGCACTCCTATTTCTTATCCATCTAAAAATGTTTCTGTTTTATCATCTCAAGATACTAAAAGTAAGCTGAAAATTTAAATGCTAATAAATTTCTAATAATGTACAACTTTATCTTCAGAGTTATCTCAAAAAATTCCTGAGAATAACAACAGAGCAATGTTGTAAGAGGTTTTAAGGTAGAAAGAGGAGAAGGAGGTGGCCAGGAAAAATAGAAAACAAGTTTCATCATTCAAGGAGACTGACACAGGAGGATGCAAAGTGTGAAAATTACAGTTGAGAGTCAATTAACTGTCCTGCAGGCGAGTTTTAAGTGGTCATTAAAAATTAGTAAAATGTCTGGCTTTGTAGACTGAAGTTAACTTTCCAAGTCTTCAGTGCTCTTTCCAAGTTTGTTGTCTGTGGTTCTCCTGTGTGATAACTGCTGGCATTCACATCTTTTCCCAGACTGCAGAGGATCAGATGCCTTTCCTGTAGGGTTCAGTGTCAGAAGTCATGGTAGAGCAGAGCCACCCTTCCCAAAACTGATGGATTTGCAGCCATAACAGTTATAGAACTGAATTTTGTGTCTAAAGCAATGACTAAATATACCTGTAATCAAAAGGAATCTATTTTATTTCATCAATAAGGAACAATATAATATTTCTTTTTGTTTACAATGCCAAGTTAATGTTATTCTGCTATTTGTAAAGCTTAAGGGCTGCCAGGAATAAGGAAAACAACTTAATTAATAATGCCATTTAAATAGAATTTTTATTACAATACCCAGCATAGGTATTGTAGTTAACAGGCATGAGGGAGAATGTGGTTTAGTTGCCATTAATCACTTTTACTTTCATTATGTGTTTATAGAAACTGTTCTTCTCTTTGACATGCATTTAATTTTGAGTATTGTAATGTTGTCACTGAGAGTTTCATCAAGAACTTTTGGTTTTCTGCATTCTCTTCCCGCTTCTGTCTGCACCACTTGGTTGCGCTGGGACCTTAGATGTGTCTGGAGCTTCACTGAGGTGTGTGGGTTGGAAATATGTTCCCTGTCTGCAGATGTGTGGCAGAGTTTTACAGCTAGCCAGGTTTATGCTCTCATCCCATTTCTTTTTCCAACACATTAGAGGCATTTACATTTATATATACATGTATATGTATATGTCTGAATCTTAAAGAAAAAAACAAAACAGAAATATTTTGTCACTCCTTTTGGTCTGTTGTCTTCATTTGAAGAAAGTGCTCTGAGATTTTACAGTTTACCAAATCTACATATCACAATGTGTTCAAACTACCATGCGAAAATCTACAGCAGGAAAGCTTCTCTTATGTAAACCTTTTTGAGAAAGCATGCCAGCTACCCAAGCATGGCTGCTTAGCATTGTCTGACTGCACCAAGCACTTAGCAGAACCACATCGATGTCTCATGTTCTTGCTCACTGTGTGCCTGTATCTGGAGCTGTGAAGGCAGCCAGTGTGTCCAGCACTGTAGAAAGTACTTCTTGTTTTAACAATCTATGGCGCTTTTAGGGAAGGCTCTGTATGTCTCTAGTGCATTTGGAGGCAGCAACAGGGTTACTTGTCATCCTTTTTTTTTTTTT
>VXBX01000330.1:322158-409522 GCA_013400415.1 Scytalopus superciliaris
AAATTAAAGCTTGCTAGGAGTTGAAAGTGGCTGCCTCTCAAAGTAGGAAGCCGTGGATTAGGTACATAGTGATGTTGCACATCTCTCTGGAATGGATGTTTCCAGGTCTCACTTAGCTCCAAGTATCATGGGCATCCAGAAGCTACCTGCTCTGGTAGCAATGGCATGTGTAGGGCTCTGCCTCCCAGCACATGTTGTTCTGCTCTGCACCAGACAAAATCTGCTTGCCTGTTGTTTTAGTCATCAGTGTTGCTCTTTCCTGACAGAAGAGTGGGTATGTGGTCTAAATAGGAGGCCGGACCAAAGGGTGTTTAGTCTCTTCAGTTGGGCCTTCAATGTGTGGTTGGTTCCTGGTGAATGTAGTACAGCACAATTATTTAACAGCTAGGAAACCACCTTCTAAAATTTCAAAGGATTTTAACTCCTTAAATGGACCAGTCCTTGAGGTCTGAAGTACCAATATCCTACTTCCATTTCAGTACTTCATAATCTTTAAATACAAAACTATGTGTGTGGCTAGCCGTCGCAAATGACGATGCTTTTTATGCCTGCGCGAATGGATTTATTACGTGGAGCTCAGCGTGCGCGGAACTGGCCCCACCCCCTTTAGCCCTGGGACACTCTAAGCCTTGGCCGGGGCAAGCCCGGACGAAGTTGGCAGAGCGAGACCCGCAGGACTCAAACCGGCGTCCTTCCGAGAAGGAGCACGGATCCAGGGGCGGCGGCTTTACCCACTCGGCCACAGCCGCCGGCATACAAAACTATACAAACTGGATAATTGATGTATGTAGCCTTGCCTTATTCATATTAGTCAGTTCAGGCAACTCCTTTCTGTCATTTCTGACACATGCTTGGTAAATGGCAGTATTCAGATACACAAATGACTCTCCACACTGTTTTGTGCTTTAACATGAGGCTTAATATTACAACTAGCACTTCGATTACTTTCTGCATTACAGAGATTTTCAGCTCTGTCTAATATGAGGTTAAGTTATTTTCCTTGGATCCCATACCTGTGACTTTTAGATATCTGTATGAGTTTTGTATAATGTTTAGAGAATTGGTGATGAGCTCATTGGGTCTCCTTGGTGTGGAAATATTTTGTAAACAGTAACATAATTTCTTATTCTGACCGCATTCTGTCTTCAAATTGGGAGACAGAGTGTGCTGGTTTAAAGGCAAAGCAGTGGGAGAAATGAACCCAACTCAAGAGAGATTACAAGTCAGAGTTACAGTTTAACAATAAGTTTATAATAAATACAATGATACAGAGGAAAACTGGTTTTAACCCACAAAAACAGATGTATAACCCAGCACCCTGGGACATGAACAGAATGGTGTTTGGTAACCCCTGTGCTGAGTGTCACATTGTCCCCCTTAGTGCAAAGTGAAAGGAAACCTATTGGTGAGGATGATGGTCACAGATCTGTTGAGAATGGCAGTCACAGTCCTGTTGAGGTTCTGGTCCTCCTCTGCATCTGACAAATGGTACCAGAAATCCCAAAACCCAAAGGTTATATATGCTCAGGTTCAGTGCTTCCCCCAGGGTGGGGAATTTAACAATGGATTTTTTAACTGTGAGTCACAGGGTATTTTTGGAATCTTTGGTGGTCTAGGTTATTGCAGCTGCTTATTGTGCCAGTTCCTAATAGCCCATTAGCAGACATGACCCCTCAGGCTGGATATGAAGGTGCTAATACCTCTCTGAAGGGGAGTTACTGCAGCTGAGTCATTGGTGTGATGACAGAAACACTTCCCTGTCTTGCAGGGTTCTTTAACACCCAACTTGTAGCCTGAGGTGTACTCTGGCAGCTATTGCAAATGATCAGTTATTAATAGTTCATCAGAAATTACATAGAGGGTGTAGAATACACAGTTTTGGTTACACCCACATAGTGATAAACTGGTCCTGGCCCCTGTAACTGGGGCACAAAGATAGAATGACTAGTCAGAAAATGAAGTTGTTGTGCTTTACCACCTGTAAGTACAGAAGAATTTTTTCAGAAGAATTGTTTGAGGAGAAGAGAATTTATGTCACTCAAGGAAGCTGTGCTGCCTGGGAAAAAAACATTTTTCCTTGAGTAGTTTGATATTTTCTCCTCCCTCTTGCCTTACAAGGAGGTTAACTCCCTGAAAAGATAAAGGTCTCAGACCAACTTGGAGGCCCCACAGGGCAGAGCCGAGCAAGTCATTAAAAAGGCACTGAGAGAAAAAAGCGTGCCACTTTTTCCATGCCCAGTGCTCAGTGCCATAAAGTTAGTGTTCTCAGCTTTCAGAAGTAAATTTTCCTAAATCCTTCTGCTACTTTGTGTCTGGGGTACCTGTGTGCAATTTTTCTACACACCAACTTACTGGGCTGAAAGTGTTTTTAACATCTTTCATTGAAATAGTACAAAATCTAAACATGTTGAACATCTCTATCTTGAAGTATAAACATTAAACATACATTCTTGTCTCTTGCAAGAATACCATTGTGGATAATGCCTTTGATTTATGTTGTTAAAGCAAAGATCTTGTTATTGTGTTTCAGATTACTGCAAAGCATAATATTACTGTTTCAGGTGTGGGTATTAATACTTGATTGGTGTTGTGGATGTCACTTGCTATTACTGTTAGTGGCATTGAGAATAAAACATTCATTGAGAAAGATAATCCTCACACAGAAGGATGTAGAGACATGTAATTGACAGTCAGGAGGTTAAAAGAAACTTGACAAGATTTCAAGGGATTAAAAAAGTTAATCTGTCAAGGAGTATACCCACCTCTGCTCCAAAGAAGGCTTCTATTCTAAGTAAGATTTATCACAAGGTTTTTGGCAGTAGTCCTGTCACCTTTCCACTTTTACTCACTGGAGCAAATTGAAACTCATTAATTCTGGCAATAAAACAGGCATAGTAATAAACTTCAAGATTACATGATGATGTCATTGTCCACAGGTTCCACATTTCGATTCTGCCATCATATTGTGCTACAGTGTGATGCTTTTTTCAAAATACAGATTCTGTTTTCAGGAATACTGAAATGTCTTGCAAGCACATTGTGTAGAGACGTGTGTCCTTCTGCACTCCTCCTGTAGTCTTCTCACAGGCTACCAAATAGTAGCAATTTGCAGTCTAATGAGAAACTCAGGTAAAAGGCCCATTTTTTGATAAATAGCAAGTTTAGAGTAGTTCAGAGATGTTGTTTCTATTTTCTCAGTCCAGATAAACATGTAGTATATTTTAGTAGTATGTAAACATAGGTAATACATCAAATGTATGCTTATGTTTGAGAGGTTTTGCAAAGCAGAAGTTAAATTATTTGGGTGATTACTCAAGTTGTTGTGGACATAGGATTAGTCTTCTCTTCTTTCCTGGTAGTTTCATTTCTAACTCATGCCTATGAAGAAAGAAGCCAGCTCTTGGAGATGTGCTGTCTGTTGTGATATTTGAATTATAAGGCATGTATTAAAGCTGGTAGCTTTGTGTATAAATTGCATCTTTCCTGTAAATTGAAATATTTTCTTTGTTTGTTTTTTTTTTTGGTTGTTTTTTTTTTTTTTGTTTTGTTTTTTGGTTTGGGTTGGGTTTTTTTTTTTTTTTTTGGTGAAGAAAACTGCTTGGTCTCTTTTCGAAAGCTTTAAAAAAAATCATGCTGTTAAAAATGTCTAATGTCAATGAGATTTTGGTAAACCTCTCCATACACAAGCATTCTAGAACGAAAAGGTCAAGTACATGAGTCCAACGTTGCTTTAAGCAGTAGCATTTTATATTACATTTGTGACTGAGATCACAAGAACACATGGGGTTTATATAGGTGTAATTACCCCACTGCAGAAATTAATTATGGATGAAAGTTAGATGTCCTCTGAAGTAGACAGGAATCTTTAAATATGAGATCGCTCATTTTCAAATTGATGCCATTTAAGACAACTTCATTCACAAAAAAACCAAACTAACCCACTGTCTCTTAGGAATTGTCACCTGTGGCAGCATTTGTAGTTCAAAAATCCAGGAAGAAGAAGCGCACTGCAACTGTTTAGATGGTGTGGATATTTGCATTTGAAATGCATAATTTTCCTCAATAATAAAACAAATCAACCAAAACCAGTGTGGTTTTGACAATATTTGATGAAATATGGTCACACAAATGCATCACTTTTACTAACTCTAGAGAGGCAGTAATGTAGGAGGGCATTAGGTATTATAAATTGTATCAGCCATTTGAAAAATTCAGTAGCTCCAGAAACCTTTAAGTATAGAAATACATATGTTTCCTGTGGGTTTTTTAATATAAAAATACTTATAAGTTACCTACACTATCGTACAGGAAGAGTAGTATTTTTATTTCAATAATACGTGTTGAAAACTAAAATAGCCAGCTGCATAAAATTAACCTATTGCTGACCACTGATTTCATGAGTTTCACAAGGTGTTACACAATAAGTGTGCACAATAAATTTGTCTTCAATTTTGGAAGTATTATCTCTTGTTTCACCTTCTATCTTTGAAATGCCAAGTCTGACACCACTTTTTACTGAGGCATTTTTGCTGGACGGTGGGTTGATTCAATCTGAATCTTTTTACACTGCTAAGAAATATTTATGTTTCCAGATTATTTCTCAGGTTTTTAAAGGTCCCCAGCCGCTTCTTTTCTGTCTCCTGTTAGTACTCTCAAGTAGAGGTAATGATATTGAGGTATGCACGTTTTGAAAAGAAGAGATACAATCCTTCCTATCATTTCAATTCAGCTGTAGCCAAAAGTAGAGGATAACTTTAAAACACATCCTTATTACTGACCCAGTGTCTTTTCACACAGTAAGAGGAGTAGTTGGTTTTTTTCATCTATTTTATAAATGACTTTAGAGCAATGATTGGCTATTCTTGATATCACCTGTAAGATTTTATAGTTCATTGTTGTGGCTGATTTGACTTCAAAGGTGGAAAAAAAAATCACTGTGAAACTGTAATCCTATATTGTTTTTCCCAAGGCTTACGTAACTGTTACGAAATACAGAGCGGCTTACGAACTGGCTTGTGAGCAATTCACTGACTTTACAAACAATAACAGTAAGGTTGTCTTTATGTCATAGTTCCCTTTCATAAATCATATATGGTAAATTATTTTTTCTGGTTGCTTTTTTTGGTAGCATTTTTCATGTACCTACAGTATAACTTTGCTCACAGGAATAATTTCATAAAAACCACATTTCCCTTTAGTGTTGGAACATGGTGTGTTATTCCAATGCACAGAAAACATATTAGTGACAATATAATAAAGGCTGCTCCATCTGGAGCCAGTCCCTAAGGTGGTGGAGAGGTTTCAGTAAGGTGCTGACTGCAGTTACTGAGCTGTATTAAACCTTGGCGTCTTGAACCAAGGCTTTGCACAAGGTTATTTGCTTATGCAGGTAGCTAATGGCTTACAGGTTTTCACTGGAGGTGTTGCAGTAAGGTAGACTTGTGCAAAAAGGCCTCTTTGATGATGAACTCAGCATGTCCATTCTTTTTTTAAGTGGAAATTCTGTGGGTTTGGAGTTCGTCTGCACGTAGTGATTAGTTTATTCATCTACATAATTGCACGGTTCAGGTAGGTGAGTGGTAATTATCATGGATAGGTCTAAATCACCATGAAGAAGTTTTGTAAAGAGGTTGTAGGCTATTTTCCTTTGGTCTTAATCATGTATCTTTGATCTACAAGTGGACTGCTGTAACTGTGATATCATGAAGCCTCAAAAACAGCAAAGGACTAGAAAACCTATATATTGACTTGCACGTTCAATCAACTTGCATATGATCTCAGCAGGAAATTCAAAACAAAAGCTAATTTATGGAAAAATATGGAGTTCTAATCACAGTTTAGCTCCATGGGGTTCCAAATAACACACTACAATCTCTACATGCAGATGCTTTCATCTTACATTTCAGATTTGGTGACATTCCAAAAGTTCTTATCAAACCTTATTATCATCTTTTATTAAAGCTTATTACATTTCTCCTTATTGCATGTTTGCTGTAATATTCTGTCTTTCTTAATATGGAATAAGAAAGCTTTGATCTTTTTTAGCCAGTCATGAAATGGAAATATGCAACACAAGTGTTTCACTATATACTATAAAATCCCAGCTCAGTGTGTCCTTTGAACATTGCATTAATTGGCCCCTGTTTCTTTTTCCTTTGGTTTGTAAATCTTTTCATCAGACTGCATTTCTCTGTGCCATCAACATGCAAATAGGTTATGCATGGTCGTATAGTGCCACTTAATTATTATTATTATATCCCTCAAGAGATTTGTGAGGGTTTTGTTGGGTTTGGGGTGTTCAGGTTTTTTGTAATAAACAAGCCTTTTGAATTATAAAAATGGATGGACGATTCATTGATGCTCTTGCCTAAGGAAGGTGTTTCCAACAAATTTTGAGACATTACATTGTCATTGCTTTCCTTAACACTCCTGCTTTATGAGGGCCGTGATCTAAAGGATGAAGCAAGACTCTTGGAGTCTTGTGGAAAAAACCTAAAATAGATAAGGACAAACCTGAGCCTCAGCTGTTTTCCAGAAAGCAAGTTTAAGGATGGAAAGGACGGAGTCAAAGATTGGAAAGGAATAAAGTAAAAATTGCCTGAAGGAATACAGAAAAGTTAGTACCCTGCCCGTCTTGAATAGTGTAAATCAGGAATTTTTTTCTCCCCCACAATACTTGAAAACAAAATCATTTATTATGACTTTATTAGATAGAAGCCCAAAACTTACAAAATGTTTTTATGCCTTTGTGTGAACTAAAAGAGGCAGAACAGCCCTTGTCTCAAAAGAGTCAACAATCTAATTTGCACTTCCCCATCATCTCTCTACCTGTAGTGATTTTTCACCATCTTGTTAGACTGTAAACAACATTAGCTGAAAAAAAAAAGACTATGTTCAGGAGAAAGCCCAGGGTAATATTGAAGACTCTTTAGGTAATACTGAAGACTATTATAAAATGGGGTAGGTTTGCTGTTCATCAGAATAAATGGACAAATCTGAAACAAGACATAACAGATACATCTTACTGAAATAAGACGCTACTGAATAATGATCTTTGTTTCTGTTTTAAGAAATCTGAATTCTCCCTTAAGCTTTGAATGTGCCTCACATAATGCAGTTGACAGAATTAGACCATTGTTACATAAAAGTCCCTGGCTTGACAACTGAAATGAGACATACAGTTGTACAAGTTTTCAGAGGAATAAATGTTCCATTTTTGGATGAATGTAGTAAAAATCTTTACTCCAAAACTACCACACATCTTTGTTAACAGTTCAAATGCAACAATACTTTAAAATGGCACGTAATCATCTTTGATTAGCAGTCAAAGAGAGTCAGTTTATCCAGAGTAGATAGCTAATATATCTTTGTTGCTGTATTTTTCTAGGCACATTTTTAAGTGTTTTGCAAATTCTTTGTTAAAAGGTTTCAAGAGAAAATAAGGAATAGACTAGAAAAGTTGGAATTTTTTGCAGATGAAGCAGTAAAGTCAATTGGATAAAAGGGGAAAGGCCACACTTTTTCAGTTACTGTATTGATCTTGACAGATATTACTGTTTTTCATCTAATGCTATACTAGAATGTTTTACATTCAGAGTATATGTTCAGCAACTTTTATATGATGCTGCTGGTGACTAATCTTTTCAAGATGCTCAAAAGCATGTACTTTAAAGTTATTTTAAATTTAGAAATAATAGGGGTTTTGTTTATTTGAGAAAACAGTAATAAATAAGGAACCTGTCTTTGTAACTTTTAATTCACTTTAACATTTTAATTAACTACTTTTAATTCACTATTTGATCTGCAGCAACATCCGAGGTATCCTATTATCTGACTAAAAAGCAAATGAATGCAAATCACTGACAGTTCATTTGCACATCTTCTGGTCCACTTCAGGTCCTTCAGAATAAAATAGGTTTAGTTTCTAATTATGGCTGCAAGAAAAATATATGGAAGATAATTTAAAAAACCACTTCAATGTTCAAATATTTCATTTTAAAATGTATTGCCAACAGGGAGATGAACTAGAAGATAATCCTTCAACAAGATTGAGCAATAATTGCAATTTGCTTAGTTTAAATTATAATCTTTTTGCTTTGCTTTAAGTATAACATATTCACTTTTCCTTGTATGCAAGTGTGCATATATATTATTCTATTAATTCTAGGGAAGCAATTTTGTAAATTGTGGTTTGAAAGCACCAGAACACAGAAGTATGTAGCAGTGGCAGTCTTGGAAGATGAATTCAGTATCTTACCAAGTAGCTCATCTTCCAGCACAACTTCATTAATAAGACTGGATTGCCATACCTTGTAAAACACATAGGGGAAAGGGAGGAGGGTCACCAACATCATTCACTTCTTCTTGCCATCTTTCTCCACCATGTTGAGTTCTTTATGCTTATAGAATATACACCATAGGCCTTATCTTCAGAGATCTTGGAGAGGTGCTTGCTCTTCAGAGATAGCCAGTGTTTTTTCTTTCTACTGCCTAGTGTTAATTTTTCATATGATGTTATTCTAAGAAAAGCTGGAGGAACACTGGAAGTCCATTTCCCGATTCAGGCAACTCTGTTTCTTCTTTCTACTTAAAAAAATCCTCCTGCCTGTGAATTCTTGTGTCCCCTGAAACACCCTGTGTCACCTTTAGAATTCTTTTGTGAAAAAAAAAGTTTGCCAGATGCAGAATGGAAGCTGTTGAATTTCTGGCACTCCTAATCAGTACTTCAGAGAGTTACCTCTCCAGTTCCTGTAGGACTACTTTTGTGAATAAAGCCTCTGCTTGTATATGTATGGTTTTGTTTGTACATCCTTATCATCTGCATCTGTAATGCTTTCACCTGCACAGCTCACAGGGTGCTTGCTATGCTCTTTGTTTTTCACATGAGTCTATTTGTCATTTATAGTACTTCAGAGAAGGTTGTGGTTGATCTGGTGAGTTACAGTAGAGACTCCCTTGAATTTTGACCAGAACAATAAATAAGTTTCTCTGGCTTTTACTTTATATTGCTACCCAAAGAAAAAGGTATCCCTTCCTGATGGCAATCATAAACCCCAGCATAGTGTGTGTATTCACATCTTAGTCTGAACTTTGTTTTCAGTTGATAGCTACATCCTGGCTACTGGATCATGCTAACGCCTGTCTATTTTATTTATGAACTGGCTGTCTATATCCTCTTATCATTCCAGTGTACAAGAAGGTCATGGAGAAACAGCTGCATAAATTGATTTTTCTATTTTGTCTCTCTCATAACTTTGGCAGAAGAGAACTTTGAGATAGTGAGCAAGGCAGCAAAGGGAAGGCACTCCCCAGTAGAATGCAGCAGGTAGTTGTCAGCTCTCACAGTTCTAGTTCTGTTACATAATTACATAAAGTATCTATTTCTCTTACCACTTACTAGTAAAGAAAGTGATTTCTTTTTGCATGCTGAGGACAGTCTGGAAGAGGGTTTTGAATTGATAGTACAATGTGTTTGCTCTAGAACAAGTTCTGTGTAAAAGGAATGCAGAAAGCACAGCAAAACTAGCTTGAGAAAAGAGCTTGCAAAATAAATGGGCTGGTGCTGACAAAAGAAAAAGTCTGCAACTTCTTCCTGAAGCAGTTTATCGCAAGATGTTTGACACGGTGTAAACTAGTAATATTTTTTTTTCAAGTGTTTGCTCTGAAATGTATTCTTAGTTGCTATTTTAATTATTGAGTGGACATGAAGGTTTTGTAGACTGGTTACAAGCCAAAATAACTAGACCTCGATTACACATTGAAAGACAAGATCAACCAAGCTTGAAAAAGCAGTTTAAGGTAGTTCAGAAACCCTTCAGTGAACTGTGCAGTGACAGGTGGTAAGATTGCCCAGTAGCCTGCAACAAATGTTTATGTTCGCATCAAGGCTACTGTAGGTGGAAATGCACTCCTTTAATCTGAGCTCTGAATTTTTTAATATCCCCATCCATTTTTGGCATGGAATTTGGGGGGGGCAGTGGAGGGGAGCAGAAGCCCATCTGTTAATTTGGTTACTGCTTTTATGTTTGAGATCTGTTCTGGTGAATTTAGCCATATCCATCAGCACCTCTGAGACAAGACACTGGTGCTGTGTTCATGCCAAGAGCAGCCCAGATCCTAGGGTGCTTTCTTGTCTCTGATACCTCTTCTTCCCACTCTGGTGGAAGGAATGGACTCCTCACCATCTAAACTATCATCCTGAAGGCTGGCCATGCAGATAATTTGTCCAGGAGCAGTACAAGTACCACCTTAAACAACTCAGTCCCAAGGTAAATGCTATCATAGCTTCAGCAAATGAGTATCTCTCACTAGCTAGAGATTACTTTGCAGAATAGATAGGGGGACTGAAACAACAGAATAGGAAGAAGATCCTATAAAGTCATAGAACAGTTAATGATGAAAAAGACCTCTAAGACTATCAAGTCCAACTGTCAAGCCAGTACTACCACCATGTTTACCATTACACTGTGTCCTCAAGAGCCATGTCCACACAGATTTTTGAACACTTTTGGGGATGATGACTTCACTACTTCTCTGGACAGTTTGTTTCAATGTATTACAACTCTTGCAATTAAAATACTTTTCCTAATACCTAATCTAAACCTCCGCTGGCAGAACTTGAGGGCATTTCCACTTGGCCTATTAACTTGTTACCTGGGAGAAGAGACTGATACCTGATACCCACCTCACTACAACCTGTTTTCAGGTAGTTGTAGAGAGAAGGAATGTATCCTCTCAGCCTTGTTTTCTCTGGTCTAAACAACCCCAGCTTCCTTGGCTGTTCCTCATAAGATCTGTGCTCCAGACCCGGCACCAGCTTCATTGCCCTTCTCTGGACATGCTTCAGCACCCATGTCTTTCTTTTAGTGAGGGGCGCAGAACGGAACACAGTGTGGCCTCATCAGTGCTGAGTACGCAGGACAACCCCTGCCCCATCCTGGTGACCACACTATTTCTGTTACAAGACAGGACATCATTGGCCTTCTGAGCCAGCTGGACACACGGCTGGCCCGTGTTCACCCAGCTGTCAACAAGCACACCCGGGTCTTTTTCTGCTGTGCAACTTTACAGGCACTGTTCCCCCAGCCTGTAGCGCTGCATGGGATTGTTGTGACCCAAGCACAGGACCCAGCATTTTGCCTTGAACCTCAGACAGCTGGCCTCAGCCCACCAATCCAGCCTGTCCAAATCCCTCGGTTGAGCCTTCCTACCCTCCAGCAGATAAACACTTCCACTCGACTTGGTGTCTCTGTGATCTTGCTGAGGGTGCACCCAATCCCCTCCTCCAGATCATCGATAAGAAATTTAAACAGGACTGGCCCCAGTACAGAGCCCTGAGGATTTCCACTCATAATCAGTTACCAGCTGGACATAATTCCATTCACCACCACTCTCTGGGCCTGGCCATCCAGTCAGTTTTTAACTCAGCAAAGAGTACATCCACCACTCTATGGGAAACACATTTCTCCAGGAGAATGCTGTGGGAAATGGTGTCAAAGGCTTTCCTATAGTCTCAGTAGGTGACATCCACAGCCTTTTCCCTCATTGACTAAGTAGGTCACTTTGTCACAGAAAGAGATCAGGTTGATCAAGCAGGACCTGCTTTTCCTAAACCCATGCTGCCTGGGCCTGATCCCCTGGTTGTCCCATATGTGTTGCATGATGACACTCAAGATGATCTGCTCCGTGCCCTTTCCAGCACTGACATCAGTCTGACAGGCCTGTAGTTCCCTGCATTGTCTTTCCAGCCCTTCTTGTAGATGGGCATCATATTTGCCAACTTTGGTGACTTGGGATGTCCCCCACTGAGCAGAACTTGTGGTAAATGATTGAAAGTGGCTTGGTGAGCTTCTCTGTCAGTCCCTCAATACTCTTGGGTGAATTCTGTCTGGCCCCATGAACTTGTATGTGTCTATGTTGCATAGCAATGACCAATTCCCCTTGGATTATGGGACATTCATTCTGCTCCCTGTCTCTGTCTTCCAGCTCAGGGGGCTGGATACCTTGATGACAGCTGGTCTTGGTATTAAAAATGAGGCAAAGAAGACATTAAGTACCTGAGCCTTTGCCTCATCTTTTGTCACTCTGTTTATCCAACAAAAGATAGAGGTTCTCCTTGGCCTGTCTTTTCTTGCTGATGTGTTTGTAAAAAAACTTCTTGTCATCTTTTGCAGTCGTGTCCAGATTAAGGTCTAGATGGCCTTTGTCCCTGCATGGCCTCACAACATCCTTGTAGTCCTACTGAGCTACTGGCACTTTTTCCCAGAGGCAATAAACCCTCTTCTTCTGCTTGAGTTCCATCTAAAGCTCTCTGTTCATCCAGGCCAGTCTTCATCCCCACTGGCTCATCTTTCAGCACATGGGGACAACCTGCTCCTGCGCCTTTAAGATTTCCTTCTTTAAAGTGCATCCAGCCTTCCTAGACTCCTTTGCCAATCTTGTTCCATAATGGGAGCAATCATCCCAGTCTTGATACAAGTTAAGTGAGGCTTTTGTTAGGGTTTCTGGGCACGTTTGGAATTGCGATAACCTGTCTTTTCTCTCATCCCCTGAGGATTCGTCCATGCTTGCAGCTGTGGGTTATTTGGATTGAGCTGTTGTGATCCATGACCACAGCCATCACAATCTGCATGCCTTCTGGCCAGAGGCATCTGGCATTCTCAGATAAGTCCTTGTTGCCATCAAAGTTACACGACTATTGAAAGTCGTTCCAGTGTTGTTATCTTCATAGATTTGCAGACTGAGAACTGTAACTCTAGGAAGGGTCTCTTGACTTCACTGTTATTCTCTAACACCAAGTAAATGCTAAATTCAGTGGGAATAAATCAGACCTGACAGGCAATATTTAATCCAAGAATCAAGAAACTGTCTTATATTAGATTTGGGACTAAAATGTCAATAGAAAGTATAGAAGTGTATTTTGCTTCACATGTTTTTGCTTTAATTTTGCTTCGTATATCAAATACTTTATAGAAAGAAAGAAGCCCACAATTTCTCTGAACACAGTAGAAACAGAGAAGGGGATTGAACTCTTACATTCCTATCCCAAAGGCAGAAGAAAGCCTTCATCCTTTTCTAGATCAGAAGAAATCAAACAAACATATACACCACTGCAGTCTGCCTGCATCAGTCTCCCTTTGGAAATTCAGAACTAGCTCATACCATTGGACTTGAAGGTTTCAGACACCCTACTGAGGTACCAGTACCAGGTGCTGCTTGTCAGATTCATGGTAACATCAAGAATTTTTATCAGGTGCCTCGCTGTCCTTATAAAACTGATAAAGACTTAAAGTTTGCTTTAATATTGATGGATGGCTGAGAGGAGACCAATTCTGAATGAGAAAATAGTGTCTGAATTTGTCTTAATCAGTCGATTTACTCATGTATTTAAAATTCCCCATGTCTAATGAAATTCTACTTGTATTTTGATACTTTATCAACAAGCCTGTTTCTTTCGTGTTGTTCTCATATGTTTGTAGTGAAAGGAGAAATATCTAAATTCCACAGCACTATGTCAGAGAGATTACATAATTGAATTATATAACATTAGTACACGCTGTAAGTTTTGTATTGCCATTGAAATTGTTGAGCAACATTGTTTGTCTACTTAAAAAATATTCGTATATTTACAATCTGTGAAACAGCTGCATGTAGCCATCTGTTCATTTTTACTATACATTGTTTCTTGAACTTGTTGCTAGTTCATTGTCAAAGTTGAGAGAGAAATAGTATTTTTGAGGGATACAACTAATACTATGTTGGACAGTAAACTACAGTGGGACTCAGATCAGTACAGGCACAAAGAAAAGGTAATTGTCACTTACATGGTAGTAACTATGGTTGTGAGATGTAATCAATATAGATTCCACAGTCTTTGCCTCTGAAGACTTCAAATTCCAGCTGTTCTGAATTATGAGGGAATGACTAAAAGGTCATGTTGGAGCTTCCCCTTCTGTTCTTCCAGTGGACCATGAAGAGGCACAGGGCATGTACACAGTGCCAGCAGATGTTAATGATGTTCTAAGCTCATCTGTTTGGAAGGGGTGCACTTCTAGAGTTACAAAATTAATGTCACTTTCTTTTTTTTTCTCTCTTTAAGAATTAATAAAAGAGGTGAGAAGACAACAAAGTTAGGAGAGGCGATTTAAACCTCCAGACTGAAAAGAAGAAGTGCACTGGGTTTAAATTATGAAATATTTAGCTATTTGCTTCCAGTGCAATAAACTAGTATAACAGATAGTAGAGTTTGACCCTAGGGACTTTGTTGAAATATATTAAAACATATACAATCATCAGATGATTAATACATAAATATAGATTTCAGCTGATGTAGGGTCAAAATGAAAATGGCTGATTCCAGTGATATGCCAAAAAATGGTGGTGGTCAGATTTATAGTTTAACAAGAGATGAGAGGGGGAAAAAAAGAGAAGTTTTTAGGGTCAAGGAACAGTCTACATTATCAGGCCTTGACAGGCAATTTAAGGTCTGAGAAGGAAGAGTAATAGTAGAGTCAGAGACTTGGAACAAAGAGAATATGTCATCTGTAGTGAGAATTTCAGTCTTTGAAGTATTCAGTAATAGGTCTTTAGTTGCATTCTGGTTTTTTGTTTTGTTCAAGGTAAGGGGGAGGGTTTAAGGCAAAGACCTGACAGATAGTGTCTTAATTCTGCAGTTTTTGCTGTCTACCTGACTAAACTTTCACTGATGCTTGTTGATCTTAAGTGAAGGTTGCCATGGTCAGTACAGATAGATTGAAAGATTAGAGATGAAACCAAAAGGGATGAAGAAATTCTTGTCATTTGGATAGAAGGAATGAATAAATTAATAACATTGACTATAGCAGTGATCTGCTTTAGAGATAGAAGGAGCAGAAGCAACAAAGTACACTGAATTATTTTCCGTATATTTTGCACTAATAGTTAAAATACATTATTACAGATTTTTTCCTGTGTATTTTTATTGCCTAGTAGCACTGAAAGAACTGCTGTAATGAAATGAGAAAACCCATGTTATACCAAATGCAAAATAGAGTAATTACAATAACATTTATTTTTGATGGTATTAATAGAGATGTTGGAAGAGAAGGAAATAATCCACTGATAGCACAAAATTGTGTATGTTATGTGTATCACAGTATGGCATTAAAATGATTTGGTTTTCCATATTTTTGCTCTAAAAGTTTAGGCACAGGGTTCGTTCCTTAGTCCCTAGTGATATCAAGGTTCCTGAAGTTCCCCTAGCACCATGGAAGGTTGACAGTCTTTCATAATTAGCTTAGCTAAACTTTTTAACATGGTATCACCTTTCTAATAAGCATAGTTGTGTGGAATTAAGTAGTTCAGGAACTTAGCTTATGCATTATCATTATCAGAGCAAAGTGCCTCGGTGTCTCTGGTTCTGCTCATGGTCCTGGCCTTTTTCTGTAGATGAGTGTGGGGAATGGTTGTGTAACTGGAGATTGTGCAGGGTGTTGTTGACAGCATGAAGTGTTCATGTCTTAGGTTAGCCCTGCAACACCCACAGCACCCTCCTTCCTCTCTTCCTGCGTTTTTTCTTTTCTCTTTCTGGCTAACCAGGACAGATCCGTCTGCTGGGGAAATCATTTATTTTAGTAGGTCATTTAGGAGCTCATTTAAATGATTTGTCTCTTCAGAAGGATCAAAAATGAAAAAAGAGAAAAGAACATAATTACTGCCTCTCCTTTTGAACATTGATTTGGGACCGGTAAAAGGCTCGAAATTAAACTGGTGAGCTTTCTGTCAACTGCATTCACTGAAAGCACTGTATCATTAAAGGACAGTGGTAGTAATTGCTTAGTGCCATTGCTAAGTTGAACTATTAGTCTGCAAATGCTTGTTCGTGTAATTTAATTTTTTAATGTATGAGTTGCTATTCCAATGTGAAGCATGAAAAGTCATTATTTGTGGTATTTGTCATCATGGTTAAAAGCATCAAATAACCTGTATCCTCTACCACCAGCAATGCATCTATTTGGCCTCAACTGGCAGCTGCAGCAAACTGAAAATGATACATTTGAGAATGGAAAAGTGAATTCTGATACTGTGCCAACACATCCTGTAACAGTACCTGCTGGAGAAAATGGTAAGTGAAACAGGCACCAATTTTTTTCCTTCTTTTGGAACATTTCCTTCCTTTGTGTCTTACTTGCATCACCAGCCTTTAACAGAACATTTGTGCTAGTAATTTTAAATAGATAAACAGAATCACATGGTTTCTCCTACCTGTGAAGGGGGTATGGATCCTTAGCAATAATGTTGATTTTACTAGTTGTCAACCAAAACTCCTCACAGGAATGCACGTGTAGTATTTGAAGCAGATAGAAAATCTCTCATCCAGAGAAGGAGAACCTCTGCTTATTCTGAAGTGTTTGGTAATGCAATGGTTGGTTGTGGCATCCTCAGAGATAGAAGGATCGTGCTGAGGCTGGCTCAGACCATCCTGCCTTAGAGGCCAGGAGGGACAGGGTTTTGTGTTGAAGAAATGGCCGCAACAAAGCTAGGGAGCCTGAGGTGACAGGACACACTGTTTCATAAGGGGGATCTGATACCAAGAATCAGTCTTTGGGAGTTCCAACAAGCTCTCTATAGTTTTCAGACAAAACATTTTAGGGGTGGGGGTGGATGTGTGTGGGTGGTGTGTGTGTATGTGTTCGCCCCACCCCCTTCATGATAAACTCTTTTTCTGAAGCGTTTTCTTCAGAAAAGGCACTTCAGGAAGATTTTGCATATTTTTGAAGCTTCTCCTTGAACAGTGTTCAGAAGGCAAGTCATGATCAAGGAGCTACATATGGCATGATGTCCTTGCTGTGGAATAGCTTGGGTTTGTCTTTACAGAAGACGATCCTGTCTTCTCTTTTTCCTTAATTTCTCTCTGAAATTTAATAGGTCAGATATAATATGTTCATTTTTTTCTCAAAGTCTCTAGTATATAATGTTGAGTCTGAATCATCCGTCCAAGTTATAAAGTAAGAAAAAAAAACTTTCTTAATTTTGTTGTAGGAGCTTTTAAAATACAAACCACATAAGGGGATTATTTTTTTATCGACTTTTTTCTGTGTTGCCCTTTAAGATTCTCAAAACATTTAAGAGCTTGTGCACTTTTGGCTAACAGAGGCTTCAAAATCAATAGGTTTTGAATGGAAAACTTGATTTAAATGGTTGATGAATGCAGTGTTTGCTTCATTACACAAAAATCCATTTTCCCATTCACAAGGTACAACTGACCTCCTTAACACTGAGAAAGAGGAAGCATCTGCCAGCAGTTGACATCTTGAAAATTTTTCAAGTTATTGCAGCTCCAAGTTGTAGAAAAGATACAGCTCAGTTCACTGTTTTTGTCATCTCTGTAAGCCTATGAAATTTCTCCAGTAGGACTTTTTCTTCTTTCGTTTCTTTACCCTACTGCCTTTTCCTAGATAGTCATTCTCTTGCAGTGTTCGTGTTTTGAATGAATAGCAAAAAGCTACTCAATGGTTAATGAATGCTGATGCTGCAGTGACAGCTCATTGTCCCATTGTTTTCTGCCCTCAATAGCCACTATACTTTCTTGTATAAAATATATTGATGTTTTTGTAAATATTTTATAAATAGTAATTGTTCTTTTTCCCGTGATAATTTAAAATTTTTTTTGCAAACTAAAACCTGTTATATGCTGCCTCAAAAATAAAAGGAAATAACAAGTATATCACATCCCATTTTTCCTTCCTTATGTCCCTAAATACTGTGCAAGACAACAGGGTTAATTCTATGTTAAAATGCTGTCCTCTGCAGAATATGGTAAGTGGTCATTTATCAGCATGCATCAATACTAAACAACAGACAAACCAGAGAATACACATTTTAAACCACAAAAGAAAGATGGGTTAGGCAGAAAGGAAAGTGTGATGTCTAGATGTGAAATTTAAGGAGCAGGGGCCCTGTACTATCATACTAGTTACTGAAAACTGTAAGGAAGAATCAGTGAAGCCTTGAGTTGGATATTTTGACAGCTGAACAACTTTCAGTACCGCCTGCCTTTAGTCCCCTGGTAATATCCTGATAACTGTGATTCCAACTGGTAATTCCAACCACCCTCACAGTGAATGTGAATTAACGTGACATTTCATGTTTTGGTTTAAAGCTCTGTGTGAAAACTGATACTATTTCGAAAGTGAAAAGATGATGATGACACTACAGAAATCTTTCTTATGCTCACTGAGATACAACAGGGAACAAAGAATAATTAATGCCCTAACCTTAGGAGGGCAAGCAGCCAGTGACTATTTTGAGTGATGTGCTGGGGTGCTAAAGGGACATGTGTCTATAGAGTAAAACCATCTCTTTTTTGGTGAAGAAAATGGGAGTCCCTAGGAATATTACCTGCAAAGTTATGAATCCAAATAATAGGCGTTCCTGGCAAGTTGGTTAAAATGCTTGATAAATACCACCTGCTCAAGCTGTCTGGTTCATCTTTTCAGTATCGCTAGGCAATTGTTTCTCATGTGAAATGTAGAAATCAGGAAAGCTGCAGATCAATACTGCAAACAAGTGTTTATTGTTTAGTGATTACCAGTCATCGGTGCGTGAATTTATACAACACAATATGCTTAAATTTGAAGAAAGACTTAAAAAACAAATGCTTCACTAAACTGGAATAGTTCTAAAATAACATAGGAATATTATGAAAAGTTAAGTCCAGAGTTAGAAAAGCATTGGATTCATCCAGAAAAGTGTAAAAAAAATGGTTTCTTCAAGATCAGATATTACACCATCTCTTCTCAGCAGAACTATGATCAATGTGATAATGCTGTGAGACATTTTCAGTGACTGCAATGCCATTGTGACACAGCTCTGATGATAATACAAGCCCCCACTCAAGGCTTTTCAGCAGTGCTTCTGTACCTGTTTAATTCAACAGCAGTCTTTGGTTCATCATAAATGCACAAAAAGTGGCGAGGATCAATCTGTGACCTCACCTGGCATTTGAGATTTTAATCTATTTTTTTACAGTCTGAATGTTTGCAAAAAGGTTGTGTCAGTTTGTTTCATCAAATGATGAATAATGTAGAATTTAAACATAAAAGACAGGGCAGCACTGTCAGTTCTTCAGAACACTTGTATGCAAACAAGTCAGCATCACAGTCAGATGGATTTAGTTCAATCTTTATAATAGACTAGCAAAAAAAGTATGAATTGGTAAAAGCACGGCAAATTCTTAAGATTGTAATGACAGTTCCATTTTTCTTTATATTACTTCACTCAAACTTCACTTTGATGTGCCAACTGCTTAAATATGGCATTACTTACTTACTCTAGAATTGAGGTATGCTGATAAGCAGGTTCTTACACCTGTCTGCATCCTAGTCATATTTGACAACACTGATTCCATGGTATTGAAGTAGGCTTTGACCCTGGCACCAACTTCCAAGACTGCCTATGATCAGCTGCGCAATTTAGAGTTAGTGCTTGAGTATCAGACCTGAGTCGTTGGCCTCAAGCAGGCTTGATGCAAACTCATCTAAACCATCCCGCATTTTAAAGTTGGGTGGTGATGGTTTGTGCAAAAGAGTTTTTTAGTGCACCATTCATAGTAATTCTGTTTCCTACAAATCTGGCAGGGAGAAGACACTACAACAACTAAAACCACAATTTGTTTGCTGATGATCTTTGAGAAAGGCTTGTAATCTCTGCCAGATTTTGTGTATGCCTCTGTGGTACAGCAAGAGCAATGGGGAGATCTCAGAGCTATCACAGACCTGTGATAGTGTTCAGCCCTCTACCTTGCAGGGTCATGAGCTTGGGCTGGAATAGTTTTACCCCTTTAATTTATTTGACAGTTCTTCACCAGCATGGCACAGAGCCTTACGGACTGGATGGTATTTTCTGTACTAATGGTTCAGTGTATATTCAGTGTCTGTTGCCTGGACTTAGCCACTTGAACAAAAAGTTGGTTGGGGGTATCTAAAATTTATGACTCAATTTTCTTCTCCTTCAATGCCACAACCAGTAGGTCTGTTTTTCAGTGTTAGCATTTGACACCACGTGCCTTTTGCATGTTAGCATCTTCTTTGTTTCTTGTGTGCATTTCCAAGCCATCATCCCTGACCTTCTAGCCTGATAGTTGCACAAGTGCTTTATAGAGCAAAATCAGTAATGTACTTCAGTTCCTATTCACAGTGATTGGACTGCAAGATAAGTAAATATTCATAATATAAAAAGTAGTGAAAGTACCGGAGATTGACATGCTAGTATATTATTTGTTCAGGAAACAGTAAGGGTATGGAGGTGGATAAGGAGGTGGTAACAACCTTGGGACTAAGGCTGTAGAGTATAAGATATATATATATATATATTATATATAGAGAGTAAGTGTAGAGGATGTAGGCATTATGGGGAGCAAAGGCATAAGAACATAGGCACAATGGAACAAGAAACGTGGCCCTTTGGGGGAGCAGGGAACACAAAATGAAAAATAGGAAATTAGAGCTATAGACAGTATTGTATAAATGCTCTGATATTTAATGTGGAAAAGATTGTATATTAGTTCTCTTGACTGCTTATGTTTATGTATCTATTATTCATAAAAATCTGTATGCTGCATTTCCCTTTACGTTTTTTTTAGTGTGAGACTTTATTCAGGAAAACCCCTGTTAAAATACTTGCGATGGTGGGAGGGAAGTAATTTAATGTAGATCCTAAACTGTTTCTGTAATGCTCATCCTTAGGGATGCTACAGCATTTTTAATTGGTAGGTATTTGTGGTATCTTTGCCTATTTAGTCCAAATCAAAGAATTCCTGGGATCTTATATGCAGAAAAATTATCAGGTAATATTTTTTCTGAGGTGATTTAAATATATGAAGGATGATTGAAATCCAGAAATTAACACTAATTTTTGATCTCCTTTTTGTTCTAACCTGTCAGGAAAATTAGGGGGATTTGCACAAGAAAACAACACTATAGATTCTGGAGAACTTGATATAGGCCGAAGAGCGATACAGGAGGTTCCCCCTGGAATTTTTTGGAGATCACAACTCTTCATTGATCAGCCACAATTTCTGAAATTCAATATATCCCTTCAGAAAGATGCATTAATTGGCGTATATGGCCGAAAAGGCTTACCACCTTCACACACTCAGGTGAGAACTGCTTACATTAAAGAACATGTTATTGAAAACTGTGAGCTTTTATCTTTTATACCCTTTTTGTCTCTCAGGAATACATCCTTTTCTATTTTCCTGATTTGATTTTAACTTTTTGCACTTTATTGAACTCATGTGATGTCCAGAACATTTGTAATGTTGGGATCCAAAATGGGAGTGGAGGGTGTTCTTATTTATGAGCTGTTGCAATGCCTAATCAATGATGATGCTTCAGATACAGAGTTGTTTCATGCACAATTTATAGGTACATTTTTTCTTCTGTGATACATAGACATATCTTTAAAAACCTAACCAAGCTAATATAGCATCTTACGGCCTCACATGTGATTGAAAGTGCTTGACCAACAGTGCATTAGCCAAATTTCCAAACAAGAAGACAAGCAAATGCTACAGTATTTACAGCTTGGTGTCTCACTAAATAAATACATGAAAGAAAAAATACATAACGTGTATTTACAAAGATACAGTGAACTGGGGTTGTAAAAGTGACAGTCTTCACTAGGCATCTAGTGTCTTGAAACTTTGTTCTTAGGTGTCCCAGAGGATTTATTCCGTTCCGCCCCTCAGGTTTCTAATGACACCTTTTATTGCACATGGCCACACCTTTGCCTAGTAACAAAGAAATGCTTTTTATCCATAGTTAGAGTAAAGTTAAACTATAAAAGAATGAACAATCTTCTGGATTGCCAGGAGAAAGGGAGCATCGTTGCCTGAGATGATATTTTAGAATCAATTGTATTAATATTTTATTTTAAAGAGTTAAGGCCCTCCAAGCTTCAGTTTCTTTCAGTGCAATATTTGTCCCAAGTGCTGGCTCTGATCCATTTCTCCACCTGAAGAGGCACTTCAGCTCATGCTCTTCTGCCGCATTTGAAGCAACATCTTACTGATTTATATTTTAAGTGTATGGATTTACCCTGGACACGAATCTAAGTATAGCAACCTAATGGTATGATTGGATCAAAGCTTGACTGATGATGCTTGATACATAGTTGCAACAGCAAATCCATAACTGTAAAATTAATATATTTAAATTCAGTCCCATATTTTTTTAGTTTTTATTTTCATGCTACTGTGCTATTTAAATTTATTCTAGTTTTTTAAGTGCATTTTTTTGAAGATGTAGAACATAGAAATATATCTAATTATTACACCTCTTTAACAGTCACAAACCACAGCGGAAGGGTCATCAAAGCAGCTAAAATCACATAATGTTATATTAACTTTATTTTTTTAGTTCAGTTTCTGTTAAACTACAAACACTTTACTGAACGCAGGAGATGCACTTATGTTTACTTAAAAATTTGATCCTCATAAAAATGATTAAATGGATTTTCTTCAGACCTTCACATATGAACACCCACCCTCAGGCTGACAACAAGCACGAGAAATTCTAGCATAAAGAAAATTGATTCAGAAAGTTATCAGCCATCGGAAGTAGGAGTTTGGAATACAAATGCCATCTTAGTGATAGCAATAATAACAGGAGTTAGGGGAATACATGTGTGGCAAGAATGAATAAAACTAAAGAAGCTGCTTTGGACTTGATTCTGTATCCTGTTAAAAGGTTGAAATAGGGTTGCCCTTTATCAAAAAACACAGAAAGGGACTTAATCTGTTTCCCATCACCTGTGTTACACAGACTCCAGTTTCTTATTAATATTTAAGTAAGATACTAGAAAAAGAATCATATGCAAATCCTGCTACAATATCTTCTGTAGTTTCTGTGACATTTTGGATGTATTGTTCCCAGGATATAGGTCAAACTCTCTTGTCCTATTTTTGCCTGGTATATAATTTTATAATCGTTGACTGACACTTGATGCATTCAAAAATTAGGCATGCTTACTTATCAGTGCCCTAGTGAACTTACAGGGCTGCTGAGGATTCCCAAAGGTGCAGGTTTATCAGAATGTTTATACAGCCTTGAACTCAGTGATGTCTAGTTTAAGTGCCTGAGATAAAGCACATATGTAATCTCCTAAAAATGCAGTTTCAGTGAAAAGTTGTGGGTTCTTTTGTGTCCATGCTTCTGCACATGGGGCAGAAGAAAAACGGAATAAAATATCTCTCAGTGGTTTAGGCCTTTCTGCAACAAAGTTGTAACACAGGACTTGATGAAAACACAACTCGCAGTGGTAAAATACGTATTTTACCAAAGTAGCTTACCTAAACAATATAAGGTATTTAGGCAAGAAGACATCTAATGAAATACAACACTGAGAGGATTGCAAGCATAAATCCATTTATTTCTTTCTTATTTCCCCTAAACCTTATGGCTTGACAAAAGTTCCTAACTGCAAGCCAGACATAGCTACCAGGGTCAGACTAATAGCTGATGTTGGGCTTCACTGCATCCCTCCATCAGACAAGGCAGCTTACTCATATGGCTCCAAATGTCATCAGAACACAGTAGAAAAACACATGAATGTCCACGCTGAGTTTGATCAAAGGCCCATCTAGCCCAGCAGTCTGTGATGGTGGCCATACACAGAGATTAATATGGCAGCATGACCATACTGTAGGTTTTCTTCCCACAGTATGCTTTTGGCCTCCAGAGTTTTGTCTGAAGGACTTTGCTGAGTCTAAGGTGTGTCATCTTTGTATTTTATTTATAGCCTTTTTTAGATCTTTTTTTTTCCTATAAATTTGTGTAGTCACCTATGGAAGGTTTTAGCATCTGTGACATTTGCAGCAAGGCTTAACAACACATCTCACACTACTCCTCAGTGTGTTTTGAGACAGCATCCTGGTAGTTTTTGTTTGACACACTATTGGTAGTATTTTGGAATAGGCAGTGGAGAGTTTCTCACATATTGCTTCTCCATGCAACCCTTGATTTATAGATCTCTACTGTCATCAATGAGTTGTATTTTATCCAGTCTGTTTTCTCATAATTTTTATGAAAGGTGCCTCAATCCTTTGGTCATCTTTGGCCTTTTAACACAGCCTTTTTGAGGTGTAGAGACCAGAACAACTCACAACATAAAGTGTGTTTAACTATGATGGTTTCATACAATGCCTTAATGATGTCTTTTTTTTTTTTTTTCATCATAGGACTGATATTTCCATAGATCTGTCTATGATAGCTCCAAAATCTTATCCCAAAATGACAAAAATTGTCTCAGAGCCCACATGCATGTGTCAAGCTAGAGTTGTTTCATGAGGACTTTGATAAGTAGGATCTCACCCACATATATATCACTTAATATCACTAATTCATCTCTTGAATGCTATCTGCCCTTATCTCCTAGTCAAAAAATTTGTGCAAATGAGCAACTGCTGCTTCTCTCTCAAACATCAGTATTTGAATTTTCAGATCTTTTGTTAAATAACAGAAAACTCTTTACTACCTGCACTCTGCCAGCATTTGTAAAGTTGCCTTATCACCTGTCCCCTTCCAATCTCTGTGTTCATATGCCTGTTATACCCTACCCGTGTAACCACACACCACAATCTTCTTTAGCTCCCTCCTTACAGCTTCATTGTTTCTACCAGTGTCTGCCTTCTCTCTATTGTCACCTTTGACTGTAATGCAAAACTTGCCTATTACATTTACCACCTTGTTCTTCACTTCTTTTCTGTACCCTTTGCCTGTTTATGCACCTCTTTTTGTACCCAGTTAAAACCTGACAGTGAGTAGGAGAAAACTGTACAACCTCTGATGCCAGTTATCTACCAGTGCAAGGGACATAATAAAAGTATGAGAGAAATGAGGTTGGCAGAGATATCAAGAAATCTTAGTTTACACTCTTGTCTTGGAACAGGATGAACTGTATATAAACCACTCCTATCAGTTGCTTAGCACTTTATTATTAAATAATAGCAGAAAGGAGCAAATTTAACTCTTGTTCTGTCCCATAATACAAATAATAGGGATGCAGCATATAGAAAATTGTTTGATGTATTGTAATCTGGAAAGAATTTTTGTTTGCCTTGCTGTATTCTCTTTAGGTGCCAAAATTAGTCTCAAGCACAGCTACTATGTGTGTGTCACAGACTGATCTGAGATGCATAGCTCTCCCTTTCTGGGGAATCATAAATAAATCAACCAGAAATAATTGACGGTGGCTGTCCATTCAAAACCCAATCAATGCAAGCCTGAAAGTCTTTGTGACACTTTCTAAAAATGTCAGTTCCATTGCAGCCAAAGAATCAATATGTTTATTTAAAGAGACTTTTAAGAATAAAAAAAGGGATTTTGGTATGGAATGGTAGGGCAAATCAGCACACTTAGACTCAATATAAAGGTAATTAATTTATCCTCATAGAACAAAAATAAAATTTATATGATTTTGCTTATGAAATTAATTGTTTTTCCCGTCTGTTTTTGTTACCATGTCCTAAATATTAAAAAAAACCCCACAGCCTTAGAGAGGTTAAGATCAATTAGTGTTTTTTGCTGGGGAACAGAATGAACAGTAAATTCCCTTCTGTATGGCTTTTTAAATGTGTTCTAAAATGGTGTTCTGATAACAGCATGTGTCCCTATTACATTACAAATATGAAATCATTAATTGTACTGCGTGTGTCAGCCATTAGTGGTCAGTCAAGTAGTGTAGCCACTTGTTTCTGTATCAAAAATACAGTTTTAATCTGAAATTGTTCTCGTACAAAAGCAATCTCCTGCCATATACGAATTACAAAGTCACTCCTAATGTTTATGAATCACTCATTAAAACTCAGAGCTCCCCAAGCTTTCGCTTATATAAAATATTAGTGAAAACCACCAGAGAGAAGTGCTCTTGAGTCAGGCAGGAGTTAAAAAAACCTAAAATTGTTTTTCTCTCTCTCACCAAATAATATAAATATTTAATTCTCTGACAAATGAGAATGTTGAATGGTTTTGAATCATTGGTGCTCTGCCAAAACAGTCTCATTCGTTTTCATGTGGTGCAGCACATCCAAAGCTACCGAGGTACCGGCTCCTGTGCATCCCAATCCCATTATGTTCTATTCTGCTGGTTCAGATATAGCTGCACAAGTGTCTCGGGTGTTGATGGAGGTGTATTAACAATGCATTTCCTTCACATCCTGGCTGGTAGGAAGATGATTCTGATTACTGGGGAGGAGCAGTCTTATAATAGCAGTGAATTTTGGCCTGCAATTTCAAGAAGAGAACATAAGCACTTTAACCCCCTTTCCAGGAGAAAGGCTATCATATTTTCCTTTGCCCCAGGAGCAGTTTCTGAAGGTCACAAGTCGGGGTGTAAAACCACCGATTCCCTGGTCATGGAAACTGATCTTATCCCAGCTCAGGTGAATCAGTGGTTTCACATGCTGGCCTTTACTTTAATAGGCCCTGGATATAATTCCATTTGAGAGAGATCTCCAACGTGGGGGAAGATTGAAGGTTTATATGTTACAGTTCACTTGATACAATAAACAGGTGTCACAGTAAAAGTGAAACTTTGAACAGTCTTAGCAGGAAAAGCAGACACCTCCTACCACAAGCAAGAATGCTCTTTAATTTTCCCACCTGTTTAACTTTGCTTTATACATATGGATCTTTACATGCTAAACATGCAGAAGACAACTTTCAAGTCATGAGAACAGATGCCAGATAGTGTAAATCACTGTAGGGCCTGGAGCAGTTTTAGCCCTCCAGGTGCCATTAGCCTTAGTTAAGATTAACATGCATAAAACCTTGTGTTCTGAGTTTGCTTGTTGTATCTGCTGAGATGCTGCTACATTTTTCCAAGCCCCACTGATGGTTGTTAAAAATGCAGTATGTGCTGTCCATTGACCTGAGGTACCACAGTTTTTCGTCAGTTTGTCATGTTCAACAACTGCAGTGTGTTCTGCTTTCCATCTCTTTTGAGCTTCTGTGATGGGACATAAAGCTCTTGCTTTCCTCCCTCCAGAATTGTGGACTATGCAAAAGGGGGATTGAGCAGTTTAATCCTTCATCTGAAACTAAATGAAGAAAAGCAGATTATTAGTGTTGAATATTATTTTTAACCCATATGCATATAATGTAGTTGGAAAGTTAGCTTTTATGCATAATTCAGATGGCAGTCATGACTGCAGACTCATTTCAACTCTTTTCTTCCCCTAATGTATGTAATAGGTTCATTGGCCGTTGTCACTGAAAAAGCCACTCTAATAAGCGTGAGAGCTAGTTGGTAATTTTGTTTGAATGCTTAGCAAGGGACAAAGAAATAAGCAAGGGTTCATTTCAGCTCCTGCTTCCCTGATCCAAAAGGCAACTCTTGGTCAAAATACAAGCATATTGTCAGGGTGTTGTGGGGAAGCTGGCAGTGCCATGGGTCATGCCATGACTTTGTCAAGCTCCTGTCTGTTTCTCCTTGCAGTACGACTTTGTTGAGCTCCTGGATGGCAGCCGGCTGATTGCAAGGGAGCAACGCAACCTGCTGGAATCGGAGCGAGCGGGGCGGCAGGCGAGGTCTGTCAGCCTCCATGAGGCAGGTTTTATCCAGTATTTGGATTCTGGCATCTGGCACCTGGCCTTTTATAATGATGGGAAAAATGCAGAGCAGGTGTCTTTTAATACCATAATTATAGGTAAGCATAATCTTTAAAGCTCTTACCAAACACTAGCTATTGGTCAGGTTTTTTAGGAATACATAGATAGGTTTTCATAGTTAAATGATCTGACTTTTTCACAGGTTTTCTATCCATGGTGTTTCCTTTGCTGCTCAGAATAAAACACAGAGTATATATTTTAATTCCATGTTCTAAAGCATAAGAGGTGTACCTTCTAATAAAATGATGCTTGAAAGGACACTTTTGACTTATTTGTTAAATGACACAGGGCACAGATTTTAAGTACGGAGCTCATATAGTTTTGCTGTTATAATTTTAGCCTTTTTGTTGGAATATAATGTCCTAAGATACTGGAGGCATCAACAATAGAAAATCACAGCTATTCGTGCTCTTCAAACCAAACACTTCTTGGAGCAAGAGCATACGGTTAGTTAGTAGTGGTTCACATGATAGGTACTTCATGCAGTGGGCATCTGTGAATTGTTGTTTTCTTGCTCCCTTTAGAGTCTGTGGTGGAATGCCCCCGAAACTGCCATGGTAACGGTGAATGTGTTTCTGGATCCTGCCATTGTTTTCCTGGGTTTCTGGGCCCTGATTGTTCAAGAGGTAAGTCAACCCAATGCTTCTCTTAAGTCAGCTTAAGTGGGCATGAAGACAAATACATCAGAAAAGGAACTTCTTAAATGTTCTTCTTTACAAAGCTTTGGTGAAGATCTCAGTTTTCATTTCTCTGCTGTGTTTTGTTTCACAGCAGCCTGCCCAGTGCTGTGCAGTGGCAATGGGCAGTACTCCAAAGGACGCTGCCTGTGTTACAGTGGCTGGAAGGGCACCGAGTGTGACGTGCCTACAAGTCAGTGCATCGATCCCCAGTGTGGGGGCCGGGGCATTTGCATCATGGGCTCTTGTGCCTGCAACTCTGGGTACAAAGGAGAAAACTGTGAAGAAGGTAAATGAGTAAATATGTCAGCATCTGCTGTTGTTGGTCAGGTTTGCAGCTAGCACGTGCAGCTCTATCAGTTTTTCTAGATCTAGATCTTATGTACTAACTATGTTTCTTCAAAAATCATTTTAGAACACTGTAAAACAAGTTTGGTAATCACTAGTATCACTGAATTCTACAGAATTATTATGCTCTATTTATTCCCAAGTAAGCAGTCGGAAAAGTATTAATAATGTGCATTATGTTTTTGTTTGCCAGTGTATTTTATTTTTTTCTGGCTGAGGTCAGCATAGAAGAAAACACACAAAATACAGATGTAGGAATACTTAATGAATTTTCACAGTATAGAGTGAGTCACTAATGTATTGCATTTGTTAGTGATCTTTTCCACTGACCACATTGTGGAAAGTGCTGATTCAGATGCATCAGAGTGAAAAATGATGCATCATTTTTATATTCCAGAGATGTGCATAATAATATTGGTTCTGGTGTGCTGCAAAATGTGGTTCATTTTCCATTCTATTTTTTTAGGGAGTAAAAAGTGCCATTTTCTTCCTCAATCAAATTGATTTTATTGATCTCCACGTACAAAGTAATGCAATTAAGTCTCTGGAATTAAATTTTCAGACCATTGACCCTACAAGTGTAACATTTTATTGAGTCAAATTGCTAAATTAAATCTCGTCATCTAAGGCACATTAAAGTGAATTAAGACAGATAGACAGGATGCAACTCATTCATTTCTGAGACCAGTTGAGTGTCCTGTGTAGCTGTCAAAACTGTATAGCAGCAGATCGGGTCAGTTGATACAGAGTGCAGCAGGGAATCCCAACACTTGGTACACTGTGATTAGACAGAATCAGGGTCAGTTGCTGAGACCCAAAGCCAATCTTCTTGTTATTCAGAAAAATTAGCAAACCTTGAAAGATTCGCAGTTAGCGCAGTGGTAGCCTGTAATTTTCTTGATGTCAGTTGTGTGCATGCACAGATTTCACAGTATCAGAAAGTGATGTGGAAAACAAGGTGTTCTTGCAAGGAAAATTGCAACTATGCAAGTAGTGATGACAAAGACTGATTTGCCTTGTAGCCAGAGAAGGGAGGCTGTCACCAAAGTACCTTGGTTCACTCTTGTCTTTTCCTCACTCATTGCAATGAAAGAAAGGTGAACTTCTCAGCTTCAACCTACTGTTTCTTTTAAGATGAGTGAAATGCTGCCTATTTTGTAAGGTCTTAAAATGTGAACTAAGCCCAACAGTGCCATGAGCATCTAGGGGTTGATTACTGTTGTTAGGAATTACAGGTTTAAGCTGATCTTTCTCCTCTCCCTGCAGCGGATTGCTTGGACCCTGCCTGCTCCAGCCACGGCGTGTGCATCCATGGCGAGTGCCACTGCAACCCGGGCTGGGGTGGCAACAACTGTGAGATCCTGAAGACAATGTGCTCTGACCAGTGCTCTGGTCATGGCACCTACCTTCAAGAGAGTAGTACTTGCACCTGTGACCCCAACTGGACAGGTCCAGATTGCTCCAATGGTAAGAGTTAAAAGCACTGGCATTTTGTGAAACATTGTTGTCTTGAATAGCAGCATTTTAATGACATTATTGTGTTAAGACTTGAACCTGCTGAGCTGATTGATGTCTTTGAGTTGACTTCAGCATGAACTGTGAATTGATTCAAAGGTTCAACATAATTGATGAGTTTGAAGGATTTGAAAGTCAATGTATTTCCTTTGTATCTTTTAGCTGTCTTCACCACTTCAGGTACTTCACATGCAAGTTCAGAATATTCTTTGCATGATATATGGGTCTTACCTAATACATCTGTTTAGAAACTTAAAACTACACTAGTGAAACCAGAGACAGTCACATTTTAAAAATCTCTCCAGCTAATTGAAGGCATTTTTCTTGGAAAACAGACAGCATTGAAGTCTGAAGGCAAAGGGAGTGCAAGAATGAATCTTAAACAGCTTTCAAGACAGGGTACAGGCTGCCAGGGTGGAAGGAGTTGGTAGGAGTGAAGAAGCAGAGAGATTTCTTGAAATATGAAACTGAGTTTATTAAAACCATAGTCTGAGCTTAGAAACAAATGGAGAAAACTAGAGGTACTAGCACAGAGAGCAGACTCTAAATATTTATAAAGTATGACAGCAATCTTTTGACAAATAGGAGTTTTTAGGATCTTGTTGGGTAGCCACATATTAAAAGAGATGGTGTCTAACTGTGAGACATATATTTGTCTAAACCAGTTCACCTAAGAACTCAGACATTTTGTTAATGAAAACTGAACACATGGGCTAGCTGGGTTTATGCCAGCTTATGAATAAATATAACTTTTTCAAGAGGAATCATCTTTTTAAAACAAATGTACTTCCTGACCAGGATCTGTGATACTCCATAATGGTTTATGCATACAAGAGTGATAAGACAGAGTTCCAAACATTCAAGAAAAAGTGACAGAGAGAAGAAAATGTTGCCTTCTGTGAAATTTGTTTAGAAGAAAAAATTCTTCTCTGAGCATTTCTAGCGCTAAAACTGACTATTTATGAGAGACCCTTTCTAGTTCTCAGGAAAAGCATGGATCCCCTATTTACTGACACAGTGTCCTCTACGCTTTTTTTCATGACCAGTTATGCTCTGTCATTTACTTGTGTTTCAAGGAAAGATTTGTCATTAAAATAAAAAAATGTTTCTGATCTCAAATATTTCAAGTGTGTCAGACTCACAAAAAGAGCTTTGTAAAAACGTGCACAGATTATTTGCTGAAGCTGTGCAAAATGACCTTCAGAATAGTACACTAAAAAAGTAAATCTTACCCATAAACATGTTGTTAAGTTGCTAGATGAAGAAAAGAATGAGTTATTTCCATCAGAGGATTTTATGGGTTTGAAATCAGCAAAGCTTTCCTCTATCTTCATCAGCAGTTTGTCCGTTAATTAGCCCTTCAATTCCACTTCAATTAAATTAGCTCTAATTAATAAATTCATTACAAAGATTGACGCACCTTGCTCAAAGCTAGTGTGCTAAAAGCTGATAAACACCTTCACCCTAATGAAAAATTGATTAGATTGAAGAGAAATAAACCTTTCTTTCTTGGAGCTGCGTTGACGTTTTGTGACTCCTAAAGTTAACCAAACCATCTTGCATCTCTTAATCAAAAATTTAATTCAAAGTAGATATAAGATGCTATATAGGGGAAAAAAAGGGGAGAAGGAAATTACCACTGTCTTTCTCCACAAAGGTTCTGGGCTGTTTCTTACAGGAAATGTCACAGCTCCTTGATACTGTGTTTAATGTTCCACAGCACTTTGAGACAGCTGGGAAGAAAAACACTGTTGGTCGCAAGGCTGGAAACCTTTCTTGCACTGAATGCAATTTTCTTTTGCTGTTAAAAATAATTTTAATCTTTTAGTCCTAAACTACCGGTTGTCTTTTACAAGAAAACAAAAACTAAATACAGCACTTCTGTGCACCAGTATGTGGCTACAACCAGCTGTATGCCAAGGGGCTAAAGTCCCTTAGGCTGTGTTGTATCTCCTTTTGTTTTCCTGTTGTCTGCTTAGCAGAAGTAAAGTTTTATGGAATCTGAATAAATGAACCAAAACTGTAAATGCAAAATCTGGCAGTCTAAATTAGCATCTTGTATTAACGGAGACTTAATATGCGTTGTTTGGGCTCTGACTACCTTTGGCTGTTAACATATTTTTCAATTATTCTATCAGATACAAGATCCTGTTACTATATGTAAATGACAAGTTAAATTGCTGTATGTTGATTTATTTTTTTTAACAAACTATTATTTAAACTAGACTGTTCAGAGCTGTCACCAATACAAATTTACTGAAAGTAAAGGAGAATCATCCTTTATATTTAACACGTGTCAGTGTGTCAGCATGGTAATAATTTGTCTCACTAAGGCTGATTCTTTATAATGAAAAAACGTGTCAGAAATGGCACATTTTAACTTCGAAAGAAAACAGGGTATGGAGGGGAAACCTTGTTAAAATGAACTTCATCATGTTAGATTTTCACTCACAACACACGATGGTCTAGGTGTATGTTACATTTAGTCACCACGAGTACAGTGTAGGTTCAGGTAGGTCTAAGTGCCGTATAATCTAAGATAAAAAAGGTTACTCTTAAGACATACGTGATCACAAAAAACATGATTGAAAATTACTCAGAGCTAGCAAAAGAGCTACGGACGCTTAACCATCTCTAAAGTGTTCTGGCTAAATAAGTGAACATTAGCAAAGAGATAAAACTGTACTCTCTATTCTGTTGGGTCTTACATGAAAATGACTTTCACAGTAAATTCTTTTGATTGAACATTCAAAAATTTTGCCTTTCTTATTCTTCGCCTGTTGAATTAAGATGTAGCACTGCTAATTAATATGTGCCTTCTCTCTCCCCTGTGCTCTCTGCCTCCTTCTCTCCCCGTCTCCCCTCAAACCCAGAAATCTGTTCGGTGGACTGCGGCACGCACGGCGTGTGCATGGGTGGCACGTGCCGCTGCGAGGAAGGCTGGACGGGCGCAGCCTGCAACCAGAGAGCCTGCCATCCCCGCTGCGCGGAGCATGGCACCTGTAAAGATGGGAAGTGTGAATGTAGCCAGGGATGGAACGGAGAGCACTGTACCATTGGTAGGCTGGCTATGCTTTACCCTGTCTTCGCTGCAAAATTCAAACAGCCAGCGGTGCTGGCCACGTCTGAATAAGAAGTGTATTACTTTGAAGAATGTTTCTTCAAACAGAATATTTGCACGTGTCAGTCTGTGAAAAGGAGTTGATATTTTAAGAAAGGATGTGGTTATATAATGGCTCATGAGTTCTTCATGCCTAGTTTGCTATGAAAAGAAGGTGGAAGAATTTCCTTTTCAATCTCTTCCCTTTAACTACCTTTCACTGACAGGGAAGTTACTTTTATTTTGAACTGTAAATATATTATTTGATTTGTGCTTTTCTATTTTCATGTGATAGCTTTATGTCTTTTGGAAATGAAGCTTCCTATGTTTTTCTTTCTTCTTCTTTTAAGGAGAAGAAGCTCTAAAAAGTGACTTGCCTATGAAAAAATGTTGCTTCCACCATGCAATAAATGTGCTCTAGCTGCCCAAAATCATGTTTTTGTCAACATAATGTTCTATTTTAGAATTCTCTCAAATTTTTTACATGTTAATAATGTAGCGGCAGTTTAATACAGCTGATTGAGAAGAAGCCATCATTACTGCAACTTTTATGTTTCTGTAACCAAGTTAGTTCTAGTGCCTGAAAAACTGTGGAACTTACTGTGTGTGATGGATTGTTTTTTGTAGGCCTTCCTTGGTAACCAGGGTCAAGATCTAGGAAGTATTCCATCCCATCTCTTTACATAATCAGGTGTATATAAGCTGAAGGGGGAGGTGTTCTTTCTCTTTTTGCTTTCTTTTCCTTCTCGGGCTCGCACGCTGACGAGCTCCCGGTGTTTGGGCCTGGCTTATCTGTGTTCAGCGAGGCCTGCTCTGGGGGTTGTTTTGCCTGGGCCAGCGGCAAAGGTTAAGAATCTGCTTTTCTAAGGAAAGTAGTGAATTTACTATTGCATTTGTTACTTACTGAGTTAATTTCTGAATTTAGATTGTATATATATTTGTTTTGTCTTATTTTTCCCTATTTTGTCTCCCTCTCCCCTTTCCCTTCCCCTTGTCCCTTACTGGGGTGGTTTGGGGGTCCCTGTCTCGTTGTGCCTAGTATATAAATTTAATATATGTAAATATATATATATTCCTTCAATTTTCTCTTGCTGCTTTTTGCCGTTTCAGGAGAGGGAGGGGGGAATCTTTCTTGTGAGGTTTGGCTGTTGGCAGAGAGCCAACCCGAACTTTCACACTGTGCCTTTATCGATGGAGCTTTTCTTCCTCCGTTATTTACAGTCCGTATGTCCCGTATACAGCAGGATATCCCTCTCCACTACACAGACTTTGACAGTGAGCTAGCATTAGAAATCATGCATGTAAACAAGAGGACTAAGACAAAGTGGAGCTGTAGTGCTAAGAAATTCCCTTCCACACTTATTCCCCTTTGTGCAAAGCACTTCAGGTCTGTAACAGAGGAGGAGAGTCCTACGCGAACAATTTTTGTCTCAGCATCCCCACAGAGAAACTATTGCATGGCAACAGGTAGGAAGCACAGCAAAAGGAATTGGCAATGATCCATGTACAAGAGATGACTAGGTTGTACTTAGGTGAGGGGGGAGCATTGCACAAAGCTTATGAAAAGCTGTGACAGGAGTAACAGTGTGACTCTGAAGTATTTATGGGACATATCTCCCAGGTATGAGACTCATGATGGCTAAGCAATTGGAGGTGGATTGAATAGGCAACAAAGAGGTAGCCACAGGTCAGACAAAGGCAAGCATAACATTGAGTGATGAAGAAATCACAGACAATCTGAACAGTAAAAAAAAATTCTGATTAAAAGAATCACAGTTTTATGTTTGGAGAGATGGAGGAAAGATGGTTAAAAGAGGTGATGTAGCTGAAGCAACACTATAGGACAGTAAGTCTAACAGAAGTGGAGCTGTTAGATGCGAATATAGAATGATTTGCTTTTACCACCAGCTGAAGAGAGGCTGGAGAATTTTAACTTTCATGGAAGTTTTGGCAGGATTCTAACTCTAAATGTGTTAGGACAGCTAAGCCATTACTGGGGCATGAGTATTTCAAAAATAGTAAAACCCAAGCTGCGTTCCCAGGTAGTTTATAGTCCTGATTTAGAGGCAGGTGGAGTTGCTGTGCTTGGTGGTCACAACAAGCAATGATGGGAGCTTTGAGGGCAGGGAAGACACGGGCCTGTTACAGCTGTTTTAACTGATACCACATCATTCCACCAGGAAGATGAAGCAAGGTTTTATTTTGTAGAAAGGAGTCAGGTGTGAAAGTAGTAAGATTGAGTTGTGAATTATTTTTTACAGCAATCACAGTTGATTTTCTTTTTACTACTGTTATTATTTACTAATGGCATTGCTCAGACATACAAAAGAACAGGAATCAAGGTGCGCCTGCAGAATCCCAGGGAGAACTGATAGGGTTAACGTTTTTGAGGAGCTTCCAGAAAACATGCTGACAAAGAGAGCAGGGAGATGGGCAGAGAACTGCTTTCTGAACAATAAAAGAAAGTAAATATTTAGAAGTAGGATAAAGCCTTTCCCTTGACTGCTTTAACTTGCCAACGAGCAATTACTCAGCAGATCGCTCTGCTGTTGGTCTCACTGACCTTGGCAGCATTTCAAGGGTTGTAGTTATGTACGGATGAACTGCTCTTGAACAATTTTTTCCAACATATTAAGCACAAACAAGTTTTTCCTCAGCACTGGTTGAGCAGGTCTGTCTTCCCACCTGTTTATTCTTTAAATTGGTGTTTACTTTGTGGCTGCTGCTGTAAAGATAGTTTGATTTGTTTATATTGCCCTTACAGCCTCCAAGAGAGTAAGGAGGTACAGGCTCTAGCCTGCTATTATATTTATTTTTTTAGAGCTGCTTTCTTCAGCAGCCCAGTATTATGGAGAAGTCAGGTCATTTTATTGCTCATTTCCAAGAGTATTTCCATGTAGTGGTGTAAGAATTGCTACCTCCTCAGCTTGGCAGGTGAAGAATCAAAATGCTTTTCTCTCACCTGCTCTGCAGTAGGTAGTAGCTCTTTCTGAGCAATAAATTTCAAAACACAAGGGAGTTCAGAATGTTCCTCTATGCAAACCAGTTTATTATTGTCATCCTCCATTTGTAACCCAGGCGTTTTATGCTACTTAAAACTCTCTACTTAGTAGCACAATCTTGACATAATTTGCCTTATGCGTATGAAAGACTCCCACTCACTCTCCCTTTATATATCTAAAAATAAACAATTACACCCTTCTTATTCTTACTTTCATTAACCATTTAGCTGCAGTACTGTGAAGTATTATAGGAATGCAAATGTGTTTCTTTGTTGCAACTATTAGCTGGAAGTCATAGGAAGTGCAACAGCCAAAATTTACAGCTTCTTTGGGAAAAGAATATTCCAAAGAAGTTGTAAATCTTAAGGGCAGTTCACTTTATTCACTTTTGGGGAAAGTAATAGACATCCAGATCTCTAGCTGGATGTACAAAATGAGGTAGACATGTATGCATTACTCACAGAGATGCTAACTGGAATGTACAGTGAATCATCTAAATCCATAACTCATTTAATCAAAGAGTTTATGGCATTTTTGTGAAGCATGAATGCTGTTTAAAATGGTAAAAAGTATTTTGCACCTCAGCTAATAATTTTTATATATTTCTAACTGCTATCTGTCCAGTCTCATTTTCAGTTAGCCCACTGTTTGTATTATAAGTTGCCTTGCGTTAAAATGCAGAATGAAAGAAAAAACAAACTTATCTCCTTAATTAAAACAAAGTAGTCCTTAGTTTTATTTCTCTCTAATATCATTTAAACCCTATGTTGCTTTTCCAGCTGTGCTGATTTTTACATGTAATTCAAAATATTCAAATGGAATTTAGCCAAAGGAAATTCTATTTGCTTTAAGCTCCCAGATACCTTTTCTGGTTGTTGTTTTTTTATTTCAGTACTTCAGGATGTTGGGAAGCAAAATCATGGGTGATTGCAAAGGTTTGCTTTTTTTTTTGTTCAGAAAAAAAATGTAGACATCTGGTTGCCTGGGTTAAACATCAACATTTCCCTAAAGCTGAGGAAGACTGGATTTGAGGAATAATATACATACACTTTGATTTGTGATAGAGAGCATACTAGGCTAAGAAGCATGGGGGGTTATTAATTTGTTTGTAGCAATGTATATAATAAGATGAGCAAGACTGTTTTGACTAATGGCAGTAAACCTGGTGTGTGTTGCTGATATCCACTGTCCTATTATGCATCTTTGGCACAGGGTAGCTCCAACTTCAATACCACACCTGATGTCAGCCACACTTGTGAGTCATTCCTTTTGCTCTGAACACATACTTCCACATATTCATATCAAAAATCTTAATCAGATAAGTACATGCTCAGTATTTTGATAAAATCAGTCTAATAAGAATTAACAAGACCCAAGACTGGGTGCTATTGTTTAGCATCTTACAGGTTTGAACCAAACACTGGTGATGTGTATTTCAAATACTAAACTATTTAAGGCACCTAATTTGCTTACTATCTTTTCCCTCCTGATAACTGTAACCATAAAATCACAGGATCACAGAGTAGTTTGGGTTGGGAGGGACCTTTAGAGGTCAACCCCTCTGCAGTAAAGTAGGGACATCTTCAACTAATTTGGGTTTTCAGTGCCTCATCCAGCCTGTCCTTGAATGCTTCCAGGGATGGGACATTCACCACCTCTCTGGGCAACTTGTTGTAGTTTTTCACCACCCTTATTGGACTAAACTTCTTCCTTAAATCTAATTTGAATCTGCCCTCTCTTAGTTTACAGCCATTGCCCCTTGTCCTGTCACAGCAGGCCCTCCTAAAATGTTTTAACATAGTGTTTTACCATTTCCTTTAGCCCCATGTGAACAGGATCAATCAATAGTTTAGTGCAAAGCTATGGAAAATCGCCTGTCAATTGCTTATTTGGTCTGGAAGTAACACTGGTAGGTCTGAGGTGAACATCCATATGTTATTTTTTTGAAGCTTAACCTGCATCTCAGTGTGATACAAGACCACACATGCACAGCTGGTGCCCAGGTGATAGCCCGGATGAGAATTTGCTCTGTAATTAAGTTTTCATAACATGGTTGTGCTAAAGTATGTTTTTGTTTCCTTTCTGTCCTGGCTTGCAGTGAGTTCAGTGACCCTCTCCTGTCTGAGTAGTTGTTTTGTGAGATTAGAACAGATACTATTTCAGAAAGTCTGCTATTTTTTGCAATATAACTGTCATGGTCCATGAGTATATTAAGTAACTGTCAGAGGAAACCCATAAATATGAATGCTTTTCCAGCTGCTTTTCCATTAAGCTCTGTTAGCTGAATAAAATTAGTAAATAATTATGTTGGTGGGGAACCTGCTGTATCCATGTGCTGTGTAACATCTCAGTTTTACAATGCAGCTTAATTTTTTCTATAGACTAAATTAGTTTTAGTGTAATCTAAATTGCAAATCGGCCTATTTGCATTAAAACTATGCCTTCTTGTTCAGAATTGTCAACACCTCTTTTTTAAAAGTCTTTAGCATTAAGCATGGGTGGGTAAGACCATCTGTTTATAAAGCTTGCCTGCAGCTCCATTACTTAACACAAGACAGGTTACAGCTGTTTAATTGTTATCATGTTGAATGATTATCTTTCAATCCAAAATTAATATTTATGTATGCATGGAAGGCATATCGTTAAACATAAACGAGCTAAATGTGGATTAATGTCATTAAGCATTCATATTAATCCCCCAGGAGGGCTAAAGTTAACATCATGGTACTTCCATTCTACTTTTGAGTGCTGCATGAGGCTACTTCACCTGGTATACAGAACTGTAAATCAAATCCAGCAGTGGTCCACTGAGAAGTATACAGCTTGTGTTTATATTCCAGTCAGAACCAGGATCTGATCAGTTTATCTTCTAAGAATTTCCCCTAAAATTTTTGTTGAGAAAAAAAAATAGCAAGGGACAGCAAAGTATTCATTTTAACCTTTTTCTTTGCATGAAAAGACAGTAGCATGATATTCAAACCCATCAAACCAAAAAATCAGTTTCCTTCAGCAAGAGTTTTCTAGTTTCAGCTATTTTAGCAAGAAAAACAGGAAAGTCAACTGGTTTAGACATTCAGAATTATGAAAAAAATAAGTAACATGTAGAGCACTCTCCCATAAGTGTGTTTCCATTAGCACAGACTCTGTTTTGGTGACTGATTAAAATGGTTTTGTGACTAGAGACAAACATGAAGGCATCTGTGTGCTGGTTTTCTCTGTGCCCAGCATAAGCACAGAAGTACAGCTAGCGTCGGGGAATGCTGAGACATCATCTACTCCAACAAGTTATATGGTCTGCACCTGTTCTCTTCAACACATGTTTGGCTTGGGGCTCCTTATATTACAGATTTCAAATATGACTGCAGGGAAATGACTCTTTATCTCTTTATACATCAGAAAGCAAGTAAAGACAAATGTGTTCTTCCAGTTAAGTAAACAAAGTGCTTATAGAAAACTTGATATGGCTATATATCATTGCACTATACATTTTTGACACATGGGCTTGTCAGAGTAAGTCTTGGAGCAGTTTGAGGGCTTGATCTATGTTCTCTACATCTGCACATTAGCAGGAGAGCAGCATGGACAACTGGTGTTATAATGACCACCGTCATTTTAGTGTTGATGCTAATTGCCAAGCATGGATTACTGTTCTCTGGAGTTTAAATTACTGACAATATTTACATTTCATAGTAGTTTAATGTGTCACATATTTAATATTCATGGGAATTCTTTATAAATTTTAAGATTCTTCTGAAATTTTAGAGTTTTGATCAGAAGAAAATCATTGTCCCTCAAATTGGAATAACTAATGCTTTATGAATAAATTCTGTAATTACCAAATTCCTAAATGTATGTTTTTCTTTCATTATGAGTTCATGGAATTGTATCTGAGTAAAAATTTTATCTTAAAAGCAAGATTCTATCTGAATGAAGGTATGACACTTGACATTCAAACAGCCTTTTATTAGATAAAATTAACCAAATATTCAAAATTCATTATATCCAATATCAATTAGTTCACCACAGTATTGTGAGTGAAATCCAACTTTCAAAACGCCTGACTACATTGCAATTGGGATTTCACAATATTTATACCAGTACCCTCAATGCAAAAAGAGATGATGGCTTTTTTGGCACCCAGAGGACTCATAACGACAGTTTAATAAGATTTAATGAAATTTAGAACAAAATTTGGTTTTGATCTTTCCTGTGCCTAAAGGTCATGTTATTAATTATCCAGGCCAAGCCTCAAATATGCAAAATATTTGCATATTTGATAAGCATAAAAATACTCAATTACCAGGTGAATTTAAGATAGTGCACACATTTCTGGAACTGTGAAAAAAAGGGAATTATTGGTTGGGCCTTAACACATTTCAAGAGCAAGTATCTCAAATACAAATTATCTGTTAGTGTACTTTAAATTGCTAATTGGTTGATTTGCATTTAAATGGGGACCACATGTGAAGTTCAAGTTCGGCACATTTTCAGAGAACAGCAGAATTTTCTGAGATGTGAAGAATTTTAAAGCATGTTACAAAGCTTACTTGAGCTGAAGTGGTCAGACAGTGAGTGCTTTTGTACATTTTATAGTTGCATGCTGATCAGACACATTCTGTAAATACTTGCAGTCAGGAAAAAAGATGGAAACAATAATGCTTCCCATCCTGTTCCATCCCCTGATATCTTTTCAGGCCAGATTTACCTTTCATGCAGTTCTTAACGTAAGCACAGGTTTTACCTGCCTCTGAGGCAGGTCTTCACAAGTTTGTCAGCGGTCTCAAATGGGCATTTGAACTTTTTCAGCCTGTACATGTGGGATAGTATTAACTCCTTAATGGCACATACATTTTCTTCTAAATCCTGTTTGAGCTAGATAGTTGTTAAATAGGAAACAACACTGCCTATAAACTTATGAGCCGTCCCAAATTTCCTATGTCTACTATATCCCAAAAAGTAACAGAAGCTTTTATTCTAAGGTATCTGTGGCTTTCCAGTAATAATGATGAGAACTCTTACATTATAGTAAAATTGGAGTGGTCTCTAGAACAAAAAAATCTAAAGTGTATTGGACTTATGTGCCTTTGTGCATAGAAGCCTTATAAACAGTTGCTGCAAAGAATGGTTACAGTTTTGGCAAAGGATAAATTGCACTGAAATCAGGTCTCTCTGTAGATACCTAAAGTGTATAAATGATGAAGGAGGTATGAGTTCAGGTTAAGGATTGTGTTTTGGCCTGTATAGGGAGGAAGAGTAATAAAATGGTGTAAAGCTATAGTTCCATCCATGTGCTCTCCTTTACAAGAAGAGAAAAATGGAAATGTAGGAGTAAAAAAGTATCAAAAGGGAAGAGTGTTTGTAATCCTCCTCCATTGGCAGCAATGCTCGGAACATATGGTGTGTCAAAGACAAGGTTCTTATAAACTCAGAGAATGGATGACGACCATGAGCTGCTTACAGTGGAAGAACATGTGCTTTCAGTAATGTTCAGTGATGAATAGAAGGAATTGCATTTACAAATGATACCAAAGCCTGCTACCCCCGAGCACTTTGGAAGACAGGACAAGAATTTAAAATTGCTTTAACAAATAACACAGATTATGCAGAAAAATAAGGTGCAAGTCAACAAATGCTGGGTTCTGTGCTTAAGTAAGAATAATCAGCTGCACAAATCCAAGTTAAGGAAGCAGCTTGCCAGACAGAAAAGACTCAGAAAAGACAGTAGTGCGTGCTGAATTTGACATGAGTAAACTCTTCTGAAGACAGGCTACAACAGTAGTACTTTATGGATTCTGGACTCGCTCGAAGTTTTCCGGTAGAGGCATGGAGCTCCTCAGTTTGCATATGGGTGCATGGCTTTTTTTAGTCACTCTTTGGAAGTAAAAGCAATTAACTAAAGGAATCAATATGCTACTCCCTAAGTCTGCTGTGGGTAGAATAAGAAATAATGGGTTTAAATATTACAAGGGATATTTGGGGTTTTATGTTCAAAAGATGTTTAATTGTCAGGATAGTTAAACTGTGGCTGGGTGGGAATGAGAGGAAATAAAGGTGATCTGGTAGCCATGTCAGGAGAAATAAACCACCATAGACTGAATCTTGAATACATCAGAGAGGTCAAATCAGAGCTGTCAACTCCTAGTTTTGTACCCAGTTCTTCCTAAATAAGCACCAAAACCTGTTTACAAACTGCATTCTCCCAGAAGCTTGCAATGAGTTTTCTGTTGGCAAGTGTCTGTGAAACCATGGATAAAGTGTATGCCTTATCCTCTGCTGCTCCTTGGCTGCCCAGGGAGTGAGAAGTAATGTTCATGATAAGAGACTGGTGCATGGGGTCATCTGGTTAAGGATGATTTTGAGGAATTGGATTCCACCCTTGCTTCTACAATGTGTTTTCTGTTAATCATTCACAAATGCAGACTTTAAAGGAGTGTTCTCTGACTATTACTCAGTTTCGGGGGACAAGACTTGTTTGTGTGCGAGTTGTTAAAATGTTGGTTTGTGTATTAAATCCTGTATAATTCTAAATATTTTGGAAAATCACATCATAGGTGTTTGTAGCCAAGTGGATGGAGGCTTCTTGCTTTGATCTTTCTATGCCGTAGTTACTGGTAAAATGAAATAAGAATATCCTCTCTTCATACCAGTAGTACGGATACTATACTGGATGATTTTGACTTAGGAAGGAAGGTGACAGGAGTGTCTATAAGAGGACAGCTGCTTCTTTGTTTAGGTTAGCATAGTGTGCCTGCTACAAGGGCACTGTAGCAGTACTCAGTACTGAATGAGAACTGTTAGCTCTGTACATTCACAAAGAAAGAAGTGTATAAAACTTTCACATGTAGCCGTGAACCCATCATTGCCTGAATTAAAATTTAATGAAAATAGTAAGTGAAGATATTACAACTTTCTAACTCTAAAGAAATAGATAAATGTGTAAAAAGCTTAAGGGAAACCATGTAGTACCAACATACCATCGTTTGCTTACGGTCAGTTTTTATTCGAAGAAAAACCTGCTGTCTCCTTATATGACACTTGGTGCAAGGTTATGTAGAAGCTCAGACATGCCTGATGCGAGGTGTGTTTTCACATGTCCCTGTGAGATCGGTGTCTGAGGGAGGGCATGGCGTTTGTGTTAGCTGCAGAGATACCTATGGAATCGTTCACCAGAGAAGGGGAATTGCAATAATGAATTGTGGGAGATGGGGAGAGTCAATAAAGTAGAGCTTGCTCCAAGAGGAGCAGAACAGCATTATTCATTGTTGCTGCATAGTGAAATTAGTTCCTCATCATCTCTCCCTTTTTTTTTTCTCCCCGCCTTCAGCTATATTTTCTCTTCCTAGTTTCTCCTTTCTGTTTTCTTTTAGAGGAAGAGGCTGTAATGCAGTAAGGAGTGGAGGATGCTGATAGTATTAGTGGAGAGAAGGCAAGTGTTTGACTCGCACTTTCAAAGTGTAGGAAGGAATAAACCTTAAAAGTTATTTTTTATTTAGGCTGGCCTTGATCAATATGGCTTTGGTCACATTCATTTGTATTTTTGCTGCATGTCTGGTGGTGCTATGAGGTCAAATCTGCTCTTAGAGCAAAGTAACTTATGACTCTTATGGAGCTGTTGCGTTGAAACTGTAATGGGACTATATATGCACTACAAAAATACGTGGCATGTTGTAGTCTAGTGTACAGGTTACAAAGATTATAATGGGTGAAGATGTCTGATGGAGAATAATAAAGAAAAGTAAGAGAGATATAAATTTGCTATACAGCATTTAGAAGCATGTCACTGTTACAATCCTTTATGACAGAATAATCAGAATAAAGCGGTGTTATAAGTACCAATTAAGGAACATCAAATCAATGAGTATGTGACTCATGCTGAATTAAACAGGAGCTGATTGGAATAAATGGATTTAATATGTACTTTTAATCTTAGGCTGTTCTGTCATACCTGGAGGAAGTAGCATGTGAATAAGGAAGACACTGACATCTCTGATGGGAAACTAATGGGAGACATTTAAAAAAAAAATAAATCAGGGTTCTGACTGGTTATGAAATATGCTCTGTTTAATATGAATTTGCCTGACTGTTACCAGTTCTTTGTAAAATGCATTTATCTGCCACATGTTTATGTAAATATCCACACAAATTGATAATATCATTGATATTTTATGTTGTAGGAATTTTGAATGCCACTTAGGTCTTCTTGGATTTTGATTAGCCTAGAAAATGTACAAATTTTATATCTTCATTTTTGTTTTTCTCTTTTCCATATGAAACTGTTTTATGAAGTCCCTTTACTCGTGGAAATAATAACAAGAATTTAAATAGCATGATCTTAAACTCTGCAAGAAAACCCCTGTAGGTATATTGCCTGGTCTGTAATTAGACTTTTTAAGGACATAACATAACCTACATGTGCCAGATGTGTAAATATCTTGCCAAGGAGCACTTGCTGAGGTGCTCCATCCTGCTGAAGTGCTCCAAATCCCAACTGAAATTCCCTGTACAGAGGGGAAAAGGCTTGTATTTTGTAATTCCACACAGGTTCATTCCTCTTTCAGTTGCAGTGCTGTGAAGATAAGGAAGACAGCATGGCTAGTTAAACTTCACTGCAAAGTTATACTATTTTTGGTCCTTCATTTTCTGCTTTATGATTTTTCTACAATGCTGCATATTAACCAAAATAGTTTCTAACGTTGTCCTTAATGTCAACTGACCATGAGTAAAAGGATGCTGGAAGGTAGAACTTGTTTTCCGAGCATTATAGTTTCATGTTCTGGAATTGACTTCTTATAGGACTACTGGATACAAAAAAAAATCTTAACGAGCATTTTCTTACTCTCTTTTTTTTTTTTTTAATGAAGATTGGATTTCTGAAAGGAAATAGCATGTGGGGGCCTGGGATTGCAGGGACTGTTTTCATTTGCCTGGGTTTTTAAATATTCTGTTTTGTTACCTATCCCTACATTTTTAGAGGTATTTAATGTTTTACTGATGGACAGATGCATTCCCCAGACAGACCTAATTGCTTCCATTTTATGAAATAAAGCTTGATTTTTCCTTCATGCATACTACACTGTGTTTCAAGCTCTGTAGGAGCAAGGGGGATGATACTGGAGGAGTAAGAGGAGAATTTGATCCACCCTGAAATGCAGCTGTATCACTTTTGTTTGTGGTTAATGTGAAAAGCTATTTAGTTTGTTGCTGCTGCTCTAAATGTTCTGTAATTGATGTTTTTATCTTCTAATTTTGTCTCACTTTAACCTTACCATGATGGGGAAAAAAGTAAAATTCTGTGCAGTGGACACTTGACAGTTTCTTTAAGAGAAAGGGACTGGAAAGTTTTCATCTCTTTGTCATAGCAGTGACTGTGGCTTCTGTGATAATATGTCTCTCATCACCTCCCTGCTTGGACTCAGGAGGAGCTTTTCCCCATTCATTCAAATTGGAGGAAGGGCTATATTTGGAATTGCCTTTCTTACCCATCCAGAGGGATCATAGCCCTGCCAAACAGGGGCCATCATCCATCAGGAATTTAGCAAAGGTCACATGCTGAAATGAAGAGAGTCCGGAGGGCTGTGTTGAGATGCCTTGTCCACAGCAAAAACAGAGGAGACTGGATGCAGCATTGTTGACTCAGCTGGGCGTGTCCCAACTGCAGTGGTCTCCGTTCCCATCACCCCGTGTGCAGGTGGCTGGGTTTGGTAGCCTGTGATGCACCTGTCCTATGTGGTTTTGCTATATGACATTAACCCCTTTAATACAACTGCAGTTTATGTCTGTTTCCTGGAAGAGGGAACATGTAACCCATCTGTGCTGTGTCTCATGTATTAAAAGTAGGGCCTGCTGCTTGAAATCCGTCTTATGCTCTGTATGTCATTCATCCATCTGCCTCCTCAAATTTTTTGTGAAATTTTAAGTGTCATAACTTACCCAAAAAAAGTCTTGCTATTCTTGTATATACCATGTTATTTATTTTTATACTTCTAAAGCCTAAATTTAATTTTCACCTTTTTTTCCAAATTAAATGGATTACCACACTACTAACCCCACCCTGCCCTCTTCCACCCCATATATACAGTCCAGCTTATTTTATGTACTTGGTTTGTGTGCTCAGAAGAGTAACTGTGGCTAATTGAAGCAGAAGATAAAACCCTCCTAAAAATCCTGTTAATCGAATGAGAATTAAGATAGTGTGCTTGTTATGCTGTCAGAGTCATATGTGACCTGCAAATCAAAGATCTTCCCACATGGTCAATGTTTTAAAGCTCATAAGCTAAGGAAATGCTCTTACATGGTGTTGAAAATTGAATTTTGTAGCTAGCTTTGATTATATTTTTGTTTAATATGTAAAAATCAAAGCATGTGAAGAGAAGTCAGGAGAAAAACGTAATCTCAGAAAGGTAGCATCTCTTTTTCTTCTGCAGGCCTCCTTTCTGAAGTAGTTTCATTGAATCATAGCGATGTTTGCTGAAAAGAGAATTTCTTGCATTTTTAAAAGCTTTGAAATACATTTTCATTTTGTAATGTAAGACCTCTCATGTCAGGTGCACCTGCTTGATTTGCATGTGAATTCTGAACAATTCTTGTTTTATGTGACACTTCTGAAATGTCTGTCTGTTTTTTTTTTCTTTTTAATTCTCAAGCTCACTATTTGGATAAGATAGTGAAAGGTACTGTATATTTGCTCTTTGATGACATGCCTATACCTACATGTTTGGGGTTTTTTGTATAAATATATAGTTAAAAACATACTAGTCTGGGCAAAAGAATCTTCTCTTACATACATTCCATGGATTATATATATGACTCATATGACTTTCAATTCATCTCAAATGAAAGTTTTACTTCTGTTACATGGTAACACTTTATCAGTAATTATACATTTATATACAAACTGTATACATGTATTGGATTTTATCTGAACCAATAACTGAAGATAGTATTCATTTGCTGTTTGGAGCTTTTTTTTTGGTCAGTTTTGTCATGGGACCTCTACTTTTAGAACTCTAAATATTTAGGAAACAAAGCAAAGCAATACTCTTGTCACAGAACAAGTGTCATTAGTTCTAAAGAATAGATTAATTATAGAGATGTGTGTGTTTATATACAGACAGATCAATAGAATACCCGAGGCTATTAAGCTTTTGATTATCTGAATGTAGAAAATCTATAGGAAATTATGACTTGTATTTTGTATGAGTCTAGAAAAATCTTTTATAGTCTGTGCAACATTTTCAGTTAAGAGGTTCAAGGATGCAAAAGCCTAACATGAAACAGCAAAGGTTCTTGTATCTTCAGTTACGGTGAAAATTTCATTTAGAAACATGTTTAAAATATTCCTACCCCTCTTTCCCTGAGTATCTTTCTCTATTCCTTGTGGTTTTTTTCATTAGAATATGGCAATATTGATGGCAATATCCAGGCTTTCACACAATAAGTCTTGAGTGTACCCAGTTGACTCCTAAAATGCTCTGTCAGTATTTAAATTATATATGTAAGTCTTTCATAAATCAAACAGAAGAATATTAAGAAAAAAATAGTTCTCAGTTTGCTAACAAATACTAGTAGCAGCTGCAGTCTTAAAGTATAAGAGCAGCAAAACTAATTTCAGCCTGGCATGATGGCACAATATCCGTAAGTGTCGCATCCCCGTCCTTCCTCACAAGAGGTTTTCCTGAATCTCTGCCTTCTAAGAGTGATTTGACAGGAGTTAAGCACCCTTTATAACCTTTCTCTGGGAATGTTTGTAATTTGGAGCTACATGGTTGAAAGGAGTCAGTAAATTCAAAAGTCTTTTGAAGGAAAAAAACTATTACTTCTGAAAGACTGCTCTAAGCTCAACCAAAATGGAACAGTAGGTTAGTTCACAAAGATAGCTGTTCAAAAAGTGAAGAATTGTTTACCCAGTTACCTAGGGCTTTTGGATAAAAGTTAACAGAAAATTTTTGTGTCCAGAAAAACCTGATTTGTAGCTGCCTTCTCATAAGACTTAGTGCCGTATCTGTACTTGCTTCTGTCAATGTCTTATCATAGTCACAGATAAGGAACACCAAAATTACATATTTATAGTGTTGTCATCCTCATACAGATCATGTTGGCTGCATGCCAGATTTCATCACTAGGAAGTGACAGAAACTGTTTTTTTAATGCAATGTTAGACTGAAAACAATTATCGATTTTGGATATATTAAATTATGTTAATTGTTTCCCAAATTTTCCCTCCTTGGCCATAAAAGCAGACAAGATAGGATATAAAGGTAACAGCACAAAAGCCTTAGGGAGATTGTCACAAAAAATCACTCTCTGCTATCTGTCTTGAAGCACGTCACTACCGTGTTTTTGTTCAGTCTATCAATGTTTATTGTGGTCCTTATGGTATTTCATTTTGTCCGTCCTAAGTAATCAAATACGCACAGCTATTACATTTAGTTGGAAATCCTGTTGGTCCTGTCCCATCCGTATGCAGCCTGAATCCTAATGTTTGTTAGAATAGATGCTAAGCTGCTTCACTATTTCCTGGGCTTTGCTTATTCTGTGAAAAGGAATGTATTTTCGGCATAAAGTATAGTCATTAAAACTGGCCTATACTTTGTGCAACTACTTAACACACTGTAATTTCACATGAATACACGGCAACTCTGAGACCAGATAAAGTTAACTTTCTCTTTTATTACGTGCCTAAAATCATACCCATTTTCCTACTTAAGAATTTGGAGGGATTTGTTCATAGTAACAGGGAGCTCAAACATTTGTGCCAGTGAGTAGCCACTCCTGCATAGAGCAAATAATGATCTACTCTATGAGCACAGAAAAATGTATCATTTTACACAACTGTGTTTGCACTATGCACTCATCTCTTTGCCAAAAAAAATATAAAATAAATAATAAAAAAATTAAAAATAAAAAAACCCACCAAACTTAATTTTGTCTGGCCTGCAGGTATTTAGAGGATTGGTGCATTTATTTTCTGCTTGTACAGGTAAGTGGTGTCTCAAGTGTCAGGCCAATCAAAGATGCCACTTTGTTAAGAATTACGTTTCCCAGGTAATGTTGCTGTTCCACTCCATGTGCAATTACAGTATTTGTGCTGTTCCTAAGGCCTGTTCCCAGTAAGTGTCCCTTGTTTGTATTTTTTTTCTTTTGCTATTATTACAATATTTAAATTGCTTGTGCTTTTTTTCTTTGTCTGTTTCAACAGAGGGCTGCCCTGGCTTGTGCAACAGCAATGGGAGGTGCACGCTGGACCAAAATGGTTGGCACTGCGTCTGCCAGCCGGGATGGAGGGGAGCGGGTTGTGACGTAGCCATGGAAACTCTCTGCACTGACAGTAAGGACAATGAAGGAGGTAAGATACACCAACTGGGTCTTTAACTCTGGGGAGAATGTGTTGAGGAACGAAGATTTTACAGTCAGGTGATTAAATACTGCCAGGAGAACGATTCACACATTTTACTAGCTCCTGTGCCTGTAAGAATGCGCTGCGGTACCCAGAGCTTTTATGTGGCATATCAGCAAAGCCTTACAAGCTGCATGTGACAGATGAGAGATGTACTTAGAAAAAGATGGGTGTCACCTTAGTTCCCCTGCAGTGTTCTTTTATATTGGAATAAAACATAGTCTCAACTCATTGAACTGTTGTGGAGGGGAAAAAAAGGAGTTCAAAATTTCAATGACCTCACAAGGAAATTACCCCAAGAGAAAAGGCTGAACCGTGAGTTTACATTTTGACCTATGATACTATTGCTGGAAACAATTGGTTGCCCAGCCTACAGAGATCTTATCCCTCCACAGCCTGTGAATGCTCACATAACTGACAGGATGCTCCCAGAAGCCTTTTATTTTTTTGGCTTCCTTTTCCACAGCCTGTCATTTAGGTGACAGGTAACAATCTGCAGCGAGATGCACGCAGGACTGCTGACTTAAGGAATCAATCTGCAATTATCATTGTAGGTTAGTGAAGCCAGAGGGGCTCTGACTTTGGCACAACTCCAGAATCACATAGAACAACCCCACAAAAACAAGATTATAGGTGAATGCAGTCAAATATTAGATCAGCATAATGCTTTTATTGTCTGTCTTCCCCTTCTCATCAGTTCTTTTTGCTTAACACTTTCAGATTCAGAGCAGAGATGAAAACTCCATTAGGGCTTCTGGATGATGATAAAGTCATCTGTGACTTTGTCTTTCCGTTTTAGACTGTGTATGCCTTTGCAATTGCTGGTTGGCTCCTTGCTCTCATTTTGCAAGTGCAGCTGGGATCTTAGACATCACAAACCATAAATAACAGCAGCATTGACTTCCTGAGGAAAATAAATACTGCAGTTAAAACTGTGCTCCTGTTTGTTGTTGTACAGGTCTTTTGAATTGTCATCCTTGTCTGTTACATATGACATTCTTTGAGTCAGTTCTGCACATTTCGGGGCCTAAAGAGTCTGACATAGATTCCATGCAGAAGAGACATGCTGTTTGGGGAATTAACTTCAGGTGGGCCAGGGAATTACAGAGATACAGAAGAAAGAGAAACCTGCAAACATGAAAACAGACTAAGCAAAGAGGAGAAACTAGGTGGATGCATAAATAACTTGGAGAAAAAGAACAGATCATGTAAGGGGAAAATGGAAAAAAAAATTGAAAGCATAGCAATAGACTAAAAGAGATTCAGTAATTGTTGAAGATTGTAGAAGGATGTGATGTATCGGGAAGCGTCAAGAGCAGGTAATGCAGCAGGAGGAAAAAGAGGAGCAAGGTGAACAGGAATGCACGTAAATGGAAAAAGGGAAAAGAAGCTGGTCCTTCAGACTGAAAACAATAATAGATTTATGTGAGGAAAAGGGGAAAAGGAATGAGGAATTGGAGCAGAGCAATCAAACAGGATGGCTTGAAGTTCAAGAAAAAAGAACAATATTTGGGGGTGGGGGAAGCTAATGCTGGTATTTTGGTGCTTTTTTTTTTTCTTGTTTTTTTTTCATTATTTCCTTTACAGACATCATCATGCAGCTATGCATGAGAAAGGGGTTGGCCAAGCACTTGTTTTGCCATGATCGACGTGCCATGGTAATGGTATTTGTCCATGGCATTTCCCTTCATTTATAGGCTTTGGTAAAGAGCATATTCACTTCAGTCTTTTACTGTGGCTGACGAAAAGGGTTAAAATGTAACAATTAAGCCAAACTAAAAATGGAAACATACCTAAGAAAACTGGGAAAAGAAAGTCTCCTTTGAAGCCTCTCTGGAGAAGGAAGTGTTTCTTCCCTTTCCTAGAGTACCTGCAATCAGCCCACTAATCTCCAAGCAAGCCATTAAAATTTCAGACAGCTACAGGGAACGGCATAAGGATTCTTCTGCTGTATTTGTTTATTGTGGGAGATTAGGTTATCTGAGCACTTATGCTGAATTTATAGCATGACTGCGGGTAGTGTGATCTACATCTCACTAGGCTCAGTGGTTATATAATTAAAGTTATCTCAGTTGTTACCTATTTTATATGCTGTGGTTAATGTTTATGCTTTATCCTATACTGGATAAAATAAATTTTGTATATTAATATGAATACAATTCATTAATGAAAGTGTCTGCTGTTCCTTTGATTCCTAGCTCTTTCTGGGACTGATTGTTCCACTTCTGTGAACATGAGCATCCCAAGGACCTCAATGGGAATACTCTCAATAGGAAATCCTAGTGGCATCAAGGCATACTTGATCATCTTCCCTTCTAGATACTATTGACATGTGATGCGATGATTATTACTTACCTTCCTTTTAATACAGATTTCTCAGAGCTGTGCAAATAATTTCCTTTCTCTTTAAGGGCTCACTCTTGATTTTCCCCTGTGTTTGATTTGGATTTTTCTTAACATTTTAGCAGCCCACAAGAAAAGTGTGTGCAACAGGCAGACCTTAGGCTATATTAAACTCCTAATGACTTTGTGAGGAAAGGGAAAGTCAAAGCTCTCTGTGGGTGGAGTAAGTCTAACTTCTTGGAAAAAAATTGTGTCATTATTATACTTTAACAAAGTGGGCCATGCTTTGTTATTACTGTAGGAAGAATAAGCTGTTTACTCTTTTGTTCAGATGGGTCTTTACTGAACAGATTCCATAGTCAAGTTTGCTTTTTATTAGCTCCTATCCAATTGTTAAGAGTAGTTACAGGCTTCCATGAGCAGGATTTAAGGGATCGTTAATATTCCTTTTTTTACTGAAATGAAAATAAATATTGTAATAAAGCAAAGCATACTTAGCACTACTGTATTTTTTTTAATTACTTACATAGTCTAGGATAGTCTGTTCCTGCTAAACATTGTCACAGAGTAATATAAATTTAGCTTAAAGATACCTAGACCAGGACCTCTTCTCTGATAGTGGATAATAGCAACTGCTTAAGAAAACATTGTAATAGGGTAAATGTAAACTTACATTTTCTTTTGTATACTAACAGGCTGCTAATTAAAGTAAGAAATTACTGCTAGAGAATGTTTTGAATAGTTGCTAAGTTCAAAGATAACTCAAGCTAAGGAAATCTCAGGAAGTACGTACTTGAACTAGAAGTGATACAGTGCCATGCTCATGTTCTCTGGTTTGTGCTCCAACATTTCCCATTATTATTCAGCTTTCTGTTTTCATCTGTGGTTGCTGGTGAGTGCTGGGTTGATATATCCATAGGACTCATCTACAGTTACACCAAGATTTCTACCTGGAGTGACAACTCATTTAGAGCCCCACATTTTATATTTTAGGCTTCTTCACTCCAACAGGAAAGCTGAATTTGAGCACACTATAGGTATGCTTATAGGGTTACTGCAATAGTAATATTGAATAAGGTCCTTGCTCACTGCTTAGTAATAAATCAAGGGCTACTTGTGCTTTTGTGGATTTTCTCATCAGCTGCTCCTACAGGCACTCATTTTTGTGTCTATGATTGAGTGCGTTTATTATAGTCTGTTGTAAAATTGAGCTATGTGAGGATAATTGAGGTTCATTAATACAGTTTCCTGTCCTTTCCAGTCTCTCGCCTTAGTTTGCCAGTCATCAAAACTGTCCTGGTGGGATGGCCAGCATCGTAGCTCCAAAACGGTATTTTTCCTGTGTGGGCACTGAATTTCACTTTTTGGAGATTTTTGTTGCCTAAATATATAATCAACTTATTTACCCAGAATGTGATTTATGTTGGTCTTTGGTCACCATCTGCCCTTGGCACTGGCAGAACTTGTGCCCAGGACTTACTTTGCCCCCCTCTTTTTCCTTGCAGCAGTTTTATTCCTTTCAAAAGCAAACACTCCCGCAGATATATCATGTTTTTTAGATATGCATCATGGGAATCCTCTGTCTTGACTCCTCTCATTTCATCACAGAATCATATAAAGTCTTGGGTTGGAGCAGACCTTATTGATCATGTAGTTCCAACCCCCTTTCTCTGGACAGGGACACCTTTCACTATTACCATGTTGCTCAAACCACCATCCAACCTGGTCTTACACACTTCCAGGGATGGCACATTCACAGCTGCTCTGGGCAACCTGTGCCAGTGCCTCACCTCCCTCACGGTAAAGAATTTCTTTCTAGTATCTGATCCAAACCTACCCTCTTTCAGGTTAAAGGCATTCCTCTTTGTCCTATCACCACATGCCCTTGTAAAAAGTCCCTCTCCAGCTCTTGCAGGCCCCACTTCTTGCAGGATGGCTGTTGTAAGGTCTTCATTGGAGCCTTCTGTTGTCCAGGCTCAACAACCCCAAATCACTCAGTCTTCATAGGAATAGTGCTCCCATACTGTGATCACCTTCATGGCTCTCCTCTGGACTCATTCCAACTGTTCCATTCCTTCTTACACTGTCCAGAGCTGGACGCAGTACTCCAGGTGGGGTCTCAGAAGAGCAGAGTTTTGGTGGTTTTATTAATCTCTCCAAATGAGCAATTTATCAACAGACCATGTTCCATTGCAGTTTGGTGTATTTTGCAGCAAAGGTAAAAATCAAGATTTTTACAGCTAGGCTTTAGATTTTGAAGAAGAAAACAATAACGTAGTCATTATGTCTTTTGTATATAGACTTGTGTCTAGAACAAGAAAATATAAATAGCCTTTTGAGACTGATAATGGCTGCCCAGCTGCCTGTAGGAGTTTCTATTTTCTTTATAATTTCACTGTCATATTTGAGTGATATAACTGACAAGCCAGTGTTGAGCTAAGTCTCATATTTTTCAGGCTAAACAAAATTCATCAATAATTTTCCAGAGCCATTTCAGAAAGGAAATTTTACACTGCTTCACACAGTGCAATAGAGTATGTGACTTAGCAGTACTAGATAGCTCTAGCCACGTAAGTACAGAGAAAGAATGAAAAATGTTTTCTCAAGTCATAAGGAACCAGATTCATAACCATCCGTCACTCGCCTGGGCAAGTTACTGATAAACTCCACAGGAAAATAACAAACAGCATATCCCTGTATCTTGGCTGGTGAAAATGAGATTCTTTCTCTGATGGATGTTAGTGGTGAAGCTTGTAAAAATGCATTTCCAGCTGATTAGTTCAGAAGGTGTCAATCTCGTGCAGTTTTATGACCTGCAGACTATACTCCAGATGTACATTTGCTTTTTATAAACTAACAAAGATGAATGGAGAAATTTGAACATTTCTTTGGCAACTGTACCAGATATTGCCTGGGAGACCATACCGAGATATAAAACCCCAAAACTATGCATTTAACCATCAGTTCCCCCGGCTTTGACACCAGTCCAGGTTTCTGGAGTTAAAACCAACAAGGGAGGTCAGTACTTCAGCTAGGAAAGGGTTTCATATTTTACAAGAATGAGACTAGAAAATCACAAGAGTCACAGACTATTTGAGGTTGGAAAGGCCTCTGGAAATCATCTAGTCCCACCCCCTGCTCAAAGCAGGATTAGCCACAGCAGGTTGCTCAGGGATGTGCCTAGTTGGGTTTTGAATGTCTCCAAGGATAGAGACTCCACAACTTCCCTGGGCAGCCTGTTGCAGTATCCAATCACTTTCCCAGTAAAAAAGGCTTTTCTGCTGTTCAGACCAAATTTCCCGTGTTTCAATCTGCCCATTGTCTCTTTCCTTTTGCTGGGCACTTCACTGAGCTTTTTCTGGTACATCTATGTCTCCTGTACCAGAAAGCCCAGACTGCACACAGAGCGGTGTGCAGGTGTGGACTCCCCAGTGCTAAGTAGAGGTGGATGATCACCTTTCCTGATCTGCTGCAACACTCCTAATGCTGCCCAGGATGCCATTGACACCTTCTTTGCTCCAAGGGCATGTTCTGCTGCAGGGGGTTGTTCCTCCCCAGGTGCAGGACTTTGCCTTTCTCTTTGCTGAACTGTATGTGGTTCCTGTCAGCCCATTTCTCCAGCCTGCCAGTGTCTATCTGAATGGCAACATAACCCTCTGGTTATCCTCATCCCAGGAAAAATGAATGTTCTTTCTTTTCTCTTAAAAAAGTTTAAACTTTGATATACTTAATGATGCCTTTTTCATCCCTTGTATTTTCCCTGAATTGATTTCAATGTCAGCTCAGTTAAATAAGAATTTTAGATGTGCAAAAGAACAGAAATCCCAGTCCTTTACTATTTTGCCGGTCCTCTAACTGATCCACGTAGCACAGCGATACTTAGAAGAAAACCTTTAGAAGATCTCTGTTTACTTACACTCTTTCAACATATGATTGAACAAAAATGGATGATATTTTTCCCTTCAGAAAGAAATTTTACTCTAAAGGTAGATTCTTTTGTGAGAGAAGCAGTCATGAGCTTCCTCTGAGTGCTGCATTGGTACATTTTTCAGTTTAGTGCAGCAAGCAAGCTCCCTCTCTAATCTAAATTGAATAATAAAATGTTTGAGCTATTTCGGTCTTGCTGTTCTTTTGGGGAAACAATTATCAGCTCTGTGATACCATATTACATTCATCTAGAAATTTCCTGTAGCTGACATTTCCAGGCTCGTTTTCCTTATGACTTTACTTACAGCGAATTAGTAGTTATCAATTTGATCTTGATTTTAATCTTTCACCAAATTAGATTTCCAGTGATGTGACAGATCTAATGCTCCACATATGTGAATATTTCAGCACATAAGCATAAAAGCACCCCTGTGTTTAAATCATGTTTATACTGGCCAGCATTTCTCATCAGTTTATTCGGAATAAAATTTAAATGTTAAATACAGATTTTGTTCTCTCATACATTTTCATGTGAAAAACTTGTGGAAATTGCCTTTGCCACTAGCAACAAAATCTTTCTGCCAAGATATAAAGGAATCCACCTTGATAAATATTGTGAAATATTTAAAGCTACTTGCAGCATAGGTATGTTATAAAACTTGAGGAAAACAGCAAAGGGGAAGTTACTTGTTTCTTTTCTCTAGCAAGCCAAATAACTCACATAAAATCTAATTAGGCCCACCTGAAATGTTTGGTATTTGTAAGGTAACAGTGTATGCAGAGCATGAGTGTCTTTATTTTCTGGTTTATTCCACATGCTTTCAGAAAAGTATTGAATAAATAGGTTTAATTTTTATGTGATACTGAGTACATTCAGGTTGCATGGATTTCCATGGGAGTTTAGGAACTCAGTGGAAACCAACTCTCTTTCTTTAATTGAATTTGAATTCATTAAAGTCTTAATTATGAGTATTCTTTTGTACTACATAAGTCTTTTAATCTCTCTGCTGGCTGGCTTATCCCCATGCAGAGGGGCAGGAGAAAGAGTTTGTTCATTTGTGTGACTTTCTGCCAACAGATGGGCTAGTTGACTGTATGGATCCTGACTGCTGTTTGCAGAGTTCTTGCCAAAACCAGCCTTATTGTCGTGGACTACCTGATCCCCAAGATATCATCAGCCAAAGCCAGCAGTCTCCCTCTCAGCAAGCTGCCAAAGCATTTTATGACCGCATCAGTTTTCTCATTGGAACGGACAGCACTCATGTCATACCTGGGGAAAGTCCTTTTAATAAGAGGTGAGCATGACTCATCTTTTACTCATGAGTGGAAAAGAAATTGGAGAGTGCACAAGATTCATGTGAGGAGAAGATCCACTATGACTGCAAATTTCATGGTGTGGACTTTCAGCAAAGATCGTTTCTCTTAATATATCAAATTGCTTGTTTTTTCTCATTTCTTGCAAAATTCAAATTACCAATGCCAATAGGTTACAGAAGGTACTTGCCGTGCTTAGTGTCTTGTATTCTAACAGGGCACTTCATTAATGATTAAATAAATCTTTATTTAACCAGTTGATTTAGGCTAGCACAGTTGGAAATATATCAAAGCAATGAAAACACTTCAGAAGGAAAAGCAAAGCTGCACTTTTTAAACTGAGCTCACTAAATAATATAAATTATGAATTAATGTAATAGAACTGTTAAGTGCACGACAGTATAATTGCGTAAACTATTTGACTGGTGCTCTATGAAGCAGTAATGACCTGAAAATAAACCAGTAACAGGAAGCAGGTGTCTGGGATCTCACTGAGTGAAAGAAGATGATTTACACTAGAGCTGCTGCGTTTGCAGTAATTTAACAGCATTAATGTGTTTGGGCACAGCAGTTGATTAAAAGTTGTTGCACCAATGTTCCTTATTGCTCTTTTAAATTTTGTACTTCATAGTTCCTGCAGTTTCACAGATTGCTTTGATACTAATTGAAAAGTACGTTTTTCTTTAAGAGTCTGCCAGAGGTATGACTTACAGTGAGAACATCTAGAGTTTATAAGTTCTTAAAATTCTTCAGTGAATTTCTGCTCTTAGTAACTCAGTACAGACAAAATAAACCAAAGGCGAATCAACAATACTGGAGCAAAATTATTAGCTGTAGATCTTGAGGCATTTGTTTATACAGTGTAAATTATGTGAACTTGTAAAAGGGTTAGAGTCTGAGGAATGTTTTTTTAATGATAGTTGATACCATGTAGAGAGGGGTGGGTGGGTGGCGGTGGATTTGTGTGTGTTCACTCACTAGCTTTTATTCATTCAAAAGAGAATGACAAAAACAATCTTGTAATTTGATCCTGCATCTTTTTTGCAGTCTTGCATCCGTCATAAGAGGCCAAGTATTAACTGCGGATGGAACACCACTCATTGGAGTCAATGTCTCCTTTCTACACTATCCAGACTATGGATATACAATCACTCGCCAGGATGGAATGTAAGTTCCCTTTGAAGCACTTCTAAGTCACAAAGACAGCAAAGGCATTACTGAAGAGCTGCTTGTAAAACTAAGATAATAATAAAATAATGGAAAAAAAAGACATTAACAAAGTGATTGTCTGAAGTTGTACTTTGTACATTCTTCAAATGTAAAACATGCTGATTATATACTTTAGAAGTAGAAGGGCTTGCTTAATTTAAACGCCGGATCCCAAACTCTCAATTCTCTCTATGCAGTATTATGTAGTATAATTTAATTGATTTCTCCATTGTTCCCAGTAGAGACATTCTGCCTTCAGAGCAGTACAATGGAATGAAGAATCAATCCATAAAATAAAGGTTGTGGATGGCTTTGGGAATTTGCTGACTAGCTAGCCCTCTTGGGTTTTTTTTCCTAGGTTTGACTTGGTAGCGAATGGTGGTGCCTCTTTGACACTGGTGTTTGAGCGATCACCGTTCCTGACACAGTATCACACAGTATGGATTCCCTGGAATGTGTTTTATGTCATGGATACCCTTGTCATGAAGAAGGAAGAGAATGACATTCCTAGTTGTGATCTAAGCGGATTTGTAAGGCCAAACCCTGTAATTGTGTCATCGCCTTTATCCACCTTCTTTAGAATTTCTCCTGAAGATAGTCCTATCATCCCAGAAACACAGGTAAGGTGTGCTTCAAAGAGACAGAATTTTATCACAGGCTAACATTAAGCAACTGTAGTGAAAACAATGCAAACTACTGTTCAAAAATAAATAGTTCAGAGTAAGTGCTAAGAATTTGCAATGTGATTGTTTTGAGACCAATTTATTTATTCTATGGGATGATTTTTAAAATTTCATCTGAAAAAGAAAAGTAAGAAAGCTGGGTGTACATCAGTGTCTCGTTTTATATTTGTTTGCATAACTTAATTCACAGAATGTCTTCATCAGTCAGGGACCGGACCATAAAATGGCTACACTATAACAAATCTGACTTTTTGGATTGCCCTCTTGTTAGAAGTGCACCTCAGAAACTGAAAATGAAAGATGTTTTTCCACTCTGTCTTAAAGACCCATACAGTTCAATTTATCTGTTCAGTTCTAATAAATAGCACGACACAGGGGTTTATAAAGTAAAAAAACTCTGCAGCACTGACAAGTCAATGATCACGTGTTCTAATCTACTTCTTCAGAACTTGTAATACTGAAAGTAAGACTTGACATCAAAACCTGGATTTAAACGGAAAAAGCTGTGACTGGAATGGCTTTTTTTAAATTTTTCTTCAATAAGTGTATTAGATTCCTCAATTAGTCTCTTGGCTCTGAAACCATTTCACTTGCACTTCCGAAGTAATTATAAGTCTCATTGTTGATTTTTTAACTTCTTCTAGTGAAATAGTCCTCCTTCTGCCTCCCTCTCTCTCTTGTTCTCTCCCCTGCTTTCACTATGTCATTATTACGTAGGGCACTCTTTTTCCCATTCACTAAGAAATGTACTTACCTCTTCAAGGGAGACACAGAAAATGTATTCAAATGTTTTCATGCAAAGCTCTTAAGAAAAGAGCTAGCTCATTAAGCAATTCATGGTAGGAGCAGGTTTAAAGGAAAGATGTAAGGAAATTACAACTAAACACACATACAAATCTAGACTGTGCTAGAAAATTGTTGCTTTTATCCTCACTATCATTTCTATGCCTTTGATAGTTTTAAGTCAATTAAAAAAGAAAGTATTTGCAAAACAGAGTCCACTGAAAAACAGCCCTGATTTACTTGCTTTGGCAATGGATGATAGATTCAGTTCCTGAAATTATGGAAAATGGCTTAGATAGATGGGGTATAAATCAAGAGAAAAGTAATAATACAAGACTGTCAGAAAACACAAATTTAAAAAAAACCCCACATGTAATGTCTAGGTAAACAAGTTATTTCATGAACAGTGGGACTAATGAAGTCTGGATTCCTACTAATTCTCACCCACTGTTGTAATTCCAGCTACCTGTCACATCCAGTCCTTCCCACACAGCCTGCATTAAGCCTTTTTTTTTTTTTTCCCAATAAACCCAAAGAAACAATTATCTTTAGAGATTTCTGTTGTCATTTTAAATGTGGTTAAAATTGGCTTCCAGGTTCAAAATGTGTGAGGTGTGAGGTCTGATAGGCAGGACTGTTGGGTCAGGTTGGTTTCCCTAGAAAACCAGCTGGAAGGAAAGATCATGTTCTCAGTGGATTCCAGGCAGTTGGTGCTGATGAGTCATTTGTGATGGGGTAAAACAGTACTCTTGTTATGTGTGGAAAAAATCCAGTTCCAGTATTATGTAAAAAACCCACTAAGTAGGATTTTCTTCACTCATCCCACACATAATTTCCTGCTTCAGCAGGTGGAAGCTGCACAGCTGTGACTGGGACATGCCCCTTCCAGATCAGGTTCCTCTCAGAAATGCATAAAGCTCAACAGTCTGTCTCCCAAAAATGCACTACTCTGATAAAAGATGGACGGAACTAGATTCCATTCAAAACTACATGTTCAGCTCAGAGGAACTGCTGTAGGTCTTTTCATGAAAAAGGGGCAGTGCCAGTTTAAAGTGTGGGAGACTGGATGAAGGCACAGAGAAAGAAATCGATCCCCGCGTTTCCTTCAGTCAGTATTGATCACTCTGTTCGTGTGGCGTGACAGGATTGACTACCCCATACTACAGGAGAAAATGATGTGCTGTTGTAATCATCATCCCTTGAGGTGCTTCATCATCTCTTGAAGATAGTGTTTCCTAGAGTGTTAGTGGCTTATGAACCTCAGATTGATCAGAGGGGGAATTTAAGTCTGTGCCGAAGCAGCACAAAAGGAAACTGAAAAAAGAAGGCAAGCAAGTAGAGGGGTGATCACAGACTCAAGAGATCATTATTCAAGGGGGATGAAAATAACATGTTAACTGAATTTGGACTACTTAGGCATAACTTTATCTCCTTTTAATTGCAAGTTACCATGCTTTGCCTAGACTTAACTAACTGAGACTAATCAGTGTGGGACAAACAGTAAACTGCATGCAGATGAGGGAGATCAGCTTAAGCTGGAGCTGCTCGTATGTGTTTGGTAATATTGTTACTCGCTTTTTCCGAATACAGTAAATGTCTGTCTGCCACATATTGCCGTGTGGTCTGGCAGATACCCACGAGTCACAATGAGCACTTCTGAAATTGAGTGTTTGAGGTGTTTCTTTCTCCTAAACTTCTGTTGTGCACTGTTAGTATGCTTGCAAGATGCCTCCTACAGGTCCTGAGCAGCTTGTTTTTGTCACCTCGAGTGTGTGGGAGAATGAAGACTGAATGTTTTCCTTCAAATTATATGTCCAAGTTTCCTCTCCTCAGACTCTCTCTCACTACTGGCAATATTATACAGCAGAAGTTGGCAACATTTATTTACCCAGAGAAATTTAGGATGAAATATGAGCCTCAATGACTTAATAACAATGATCGTTGGTAACTTCAGGGTGACCAGGTTTTCAGCAAAGAAATGAATCCATTTTAACATTTAAACCAGCAGTATAATAGGATATCTAGATATCCCAGCATTCGGTGGATTCTGCATCCTAGTTTCACCTAGTTAAAATCTCCACAACTTCAAGTTTGTACTGAGAAAAAGATGGAGATTACTTTTAGAGCCAAATATCTCCATTTATGCATCCTTCTCTTTCAGTGCAATTTCTGGTTTTCTTCTCTTTTGCATTGTGTTTGAGACTTCATATACACCTCTTTATTTATTCTGTTATGGATACATTTTTAGGTTTCTACACGTGTGATTTTTCCTGTCCCTCTCCTCTGTGGTACTTCAAGTACTTTTAAGTCTAGAAAAACCAAGTATTTCTCCCTTCTTTATTTCTCCTTGCTTTTTTAAGTTAAATTAAGAGCCTGGGTTCTAGGGGAATGCTTTTTCTTTTAAAAGTAAAACAATTTATGTGACTCAGATGCCAGCTTGAACTCTCAGGACAACAAACTGTCTTTGTGAAAATTGTGGTGACCCTTATCTCAGTCCCTTAGGTTAAATATTTCATAGCTGTCCTTCTGAGAAACTTGATATCCATAAATAAAATGTCAACCATTAGAATTTGGTGGTTGGGCTGTAATTCAGTCCCCTTAGGGTATCAGCCTTTCTGAAGATAGTATGATACTCTATCTGGAAAAGGTGAAGTACAGACAGCTTGGCTGTGTTGGCAATTCCTGATGTGACTTTTATACCCAGTGACTTTCTTGATTGCTTTACAATTGATGTGTTGTCATGGCTCCCATAGGATGCTCTCTGCTGTGCCTGATGATTTAACTTTTCGGATGAACATTAAACTCTTTAATTCTCTTTGTAATTCTTGATTCTGGGAGAGAGATTGAGTTGCATAACCTTACCTCTACATTTCTAAAGTTCTCAAGAAAATAAGTTACTACAGGGGATGTTTTATGGAAAGAAGGAAGTTATAAGTCAGATTTCCAGCAGGTATTTGAGGCTTCTGCAGAAACTAATAATAGGGGTTTGGGTTTTGTTTTAAACCTCACTGAGAACTGCATGAGTGTCCTAGTTTCTAATTTGATAGTAATCCAAATACACAGTGGAATTTCTTGAAAATTGAAACTTCAAGGTGTCCTCTTTATTGCCTGTTATCTCAGCCAAGAGTGCTGGAAGACCACCTATGTGTTTAACACTGCTCTTCCACAGTTGCAGTTGTAAAAGAAGCAATGGTCGTAACAGGAGACCAGTGAAGTCCATTAAATTGTGTCCTATTACAAGCATATTATTTCTTTTTCTCCTCTTGCTTACAGAGACCTCCATCTGTTAGGCTAGTTTTAATGTGCAGTATATGAGAGCCCTGCTGATCTCTTGAGGAGGAATTTGTCTTTTGTTCCTGGGTGGTTTGTGCTTTTCCTTCAAAGTCTCAGAAAAGGAATGTGTTCACAATCACTTATCTCTAGAGAGAGGTGTTCTTGTTCATGTAGGAAAGATTTGCCTGTTCCCTGGCTTAGATACTGTCTGTATATTGGGCTGAGGGAAAGCAGAGTAGATACAGATATACAAACAGAAGTAAAGCCACTCTCACATCCTTCGAGGTGATGGTGCTGCTTGTCGTTTCGTCTCAGTGATGGCAGGTTCTTGGTGGGGAACAAAGAAATATTCAAAGAATAAGAATTAAGAATTTATGAATCTGAATTTCATTTGTCTCATATCTTCCAATTCCTCATCTATTTCCTACAGCTCTATATATCCTTATGCCGGCGGCTGTGGCCGTGTGGGTAAAGCCGCCGCCCCTGGATCCGTGCTCCTTCTCGGAAGGACGCCGGTTCGAGTCCTGCGGGTCTCGCTCTGCCAACTTCGTCCGGGCTTGCCCCGGCCAAGGCTAGGAGCGTCCCAGGGCTAAAGGGGGTGGGGCCAGTTCCGCGCACGCTGAGCTCCACGTAATAAATCCATTCGCGCAGGCATAGAAAGCATCGTCGTTCGCGACGGCTAGCCACACACATATATCCTTATAATCTTACTGGAGAACAACAGTTTTATGTCTACATGTATCAGATGTAAATAATGTCAGACAACGAGTCAAAATACTATTTCAGATTTTTCTATACTGTTGTTGGGAAGAAGGTAGATATAGTAATACTGTATAAATCTTTCTTTAGATCCAAAAAAAAGTGCTGATTTAGAGGATGATGTAGCACCTGCTGCCCTCCTTGAGAGCATAAACCACATTACTTGACCCTATTCAATTGTTTAGAAGCAGCGTCCAAGGATTCCTCTAGCACAGAGTTAACAGCACTTGTTTAGTAGCCAGCTTTTGATCCCACTGAAGTCTTAAGCCTAGTATTTGTGACAGTGCTCCTGAAGTCTGCCTTCTACTCATATTAAGTAATGGTTGGTCTGCAGGCTTTAGGACCAGGAGACAGAAAAGTAAATAAAGCTTGCCAAATATACTTCCCTGAGAGTGCCCCTGTAAGACCACCAAGGTTCTGGGCTTGTGCTTCAAGCATCCTTTGCCCTCTCTTTCCACCAAAGAAACATTACCTTTATAAATGTGCCTAGATACATTTTTCCTCTTTTTTTTTTTTTTTTGTTTTTCCTAATAAACCAGGACACTTGGTAGCTGTTCACCCAAAGTGCTGGCTGCAGTGTTTATGTTCTCTCTGAGGCACAGGACAGACGGGACAGTATAGGCTCTCTTCATCCACATTACACACAAATATTTCACGTCCATCCATCACCCACAAAAGCTCCTCAGCTCAGAGGAAAAGACAAGGTAGAGGAGGAGAGGAAGCTTTTAAAAATGAAATTGAATCATTGCACCTTTTTGAAATGTGAAAGTGATAAGCTGATATCTGAGTACTGAATATTGATCAGGAAATATGGAAAAACTTTCCCTGAGGCACCCTACTTATCTGTCTTCAAAATGAATGGAAGAATGCTCTAGTTCAAAGTATTTACAATCCACTGGTAATGCAAATAATAAAATATCTGAAAGTTCTTACTCCTACCAGAGCAATTAGGCATTCCAACCCAAATCTAAAGCTTTGCCGTAGAAGCTCTAATGCCTTTTTTACTTATTTGTAGCTGTATTTTCACTGAGATGAAAGATGCTTTTTTGCCTCTTTTGGCAAAAGCAGATGGGAATGTTTTCCCTTTCCTGCATGCTTCCTTTCCCCCCATAAAAATAAAGGAGGTGTCTTTGAAATCCTTTGGCAGAAATTATCAACTAAGCAGCTTCAGTATAATGAAGAATTTGGATTTGACTTTTTAGAAAAGAAGGTGAAATGTTGTTATTTATTTATGTATCTTTTTTACATTCTTAAATGAAGGTCAGATATAAATGATACTTCCTAATAGATTCTCATGTAACATTATGCCAAGCCTCCCTTTATGATGGCTGTATTGTTCTGTTTAATTTCTAAATCATTAAAATACTGTATTTTTCTCTTAACAATGCATAGGTGCTCCATGAAGAAACAACAATACCAGGAACCGATTTGAAGTTATCATACTTGAGCTCCAGGGCTGCAGGATATAAATCTGTACTGAAGATTACTATGACCCAATCTGTTATACCATTTAATTTAATGAAGGTTCATCTTATGGTGGCAGTGGTGGGAAGACTGTTCCAAAAATGGTTCCCTGCGTCCCCAAATCTAGCATACACTTTCATATGGGATAAAACTGATGCGTACAATCAGAGGGTCTATGGATTATCTGAAGCTGTTGGTATGTGCTACAGAGGTTTTTTGCATTTTTAGTGTTGTCTTGAAGATAGGGAAACACATCTCAAATGCTTATATCCATCAAGTAGAAAATGTTTAGCAGAATAAGATGAGAAATATCAATGGATATTAAAACATATTAAAAAATACTAATCTAAACTTAGAATTATGAGAAAAAAATTCCTTCAAAAGGAAAAAGAAAACACAGTCTTGTTTCACTTCCAGTTCTTCCCCTTGAAGTAGCTCTCAGCCTAATAATACAGTACGGTATTTAATCTGCACACTCCATGTACTTGAAAGCACAGTAGCATTCTGACTTACAAAAGGGCTTTCCTCTGTACCTGTCCTAATCCACTTAACTCTTAATAACTAAAAATATTTTAATAACCCAAGATTGCTTTGGAATTTGTTTAGTGTTCTCAACAGACATAAGAAAGCCATAGGGATTTTCAGGAGTGCAAAAAAATGTATGTAGTTTAAGGAAATCACATTCTTTAAACTCTTCTGCAGAACAAGATCCTATACTTAATGAGGAAATGTACTGTTATTTCAGTGTCTGTAGGTTATGAATATGAGTCTTGCTTGGATCTAACGCTCTGGGAAAAGCGGACTGCCATTTTACAGGGTTATGAACTGGATGCCTCCAATATGGGTGGCTGGACATTGGATAAGCATCATGTACTGGATGTTCAGAATGGTAAGGAGTTTGTTTTCTTCTTGCTAATTTTACTGCTCCACTGCCCTGCACTTAAGGTCTCTCATTCAAACATTTTTACTATTTGCTGTGTTATATTAAGAAAAGAAAATTATAGAACAATTTGCACATGGTAAATGCTTTGAGCTTCCCTGGGTCCCTAGGGAGATAGTCATGCTGCCAAGCCTGTCAGAGTTCAGGAACTGTGTGGACAGTGCTCTCAGTTACATGAGGTGATTCCTGGGTTTATCATGTGCAGGGCCAGGAGCTGGAATCAGTAACCCTGTGAGTCACTTCCAACTCAGAATATTCTGTGATTTATAGTGAATGTCATACTTCTACCTCCTATAAATCCATACACATAAATAAGTTCATCAAACAGTGTCAGCCTGTGTTGGATATGCTGGACTTGAGGTGCCCACCAAAGCCACCCTGTCTCTCACCTTCCCAGCAGGACAGGGGAGAGAAAACAGAACAAAAGACTTGTGTGTCAAAATAAGGGCAGAGAGAGATCACTCACCAATTACCATCACAGGCAAAAAAAAGACTCAACTTGGGGACATTAGTTTCATTTATTACCAATCAAGTCACAGTAGGACAGTGAGAAAGAAAAACAAATCTTAAAAACAATTTCCCTCCACTCCTCCCTTCTTCCTAGGCTTAACTTTACTCCTGAATTCTTCATCTCCTCACTACCAGCAGTGCAGGGACAGAGGGAATGGGGCTGTAGTCATTTCATCACACATTGTCTCTGCTGCTCCCTCTTCCTCAGTGGCAGGACTCCTCACACCCTTACCCTGCTCCAGCCTGGCATCCCTTGCATGGTAGACAGTCTCCATGAACTTCTCTAATGTGAGTCATTCCCGTGGGCTGCAGGTCTTCATGAACTGCTCCTGTGGGGGTGTCCCTTTCCATGGGATGCAGCACTCCACAAACAGCCTGCTCCAGTGTGAGTGAACCCCAAGCGTCACAGGTCCTGGCAACAAACCTGCTCCAGTATGGGCTCCTCTCTCCTGCGAGGAGCCTGCTCCAGTGTGGGCTTTTCACAGGATCATAACCTCCTTTGTGCATCCCCCTGCTCCAGTGTGGAGTGCTCACAGGCTGCACGTGGATACCTGCTACACCATGGACACCAGAGGTTGCAGGGGCACAGCCTGCCTCACCATGGGCTTCTCCCACCGGTGGCAGGGGAATCTGTGCGCTGGTACCTGGAGCAGCTCCTCCCCTTCCTTCTGCAGACCTTGGTGTCTGCAGAGCTGTTGCTCTCACATACTCCCACTGCTCTCTCCGACTGCAATAACTTTGGCATCAAGGTATATTTGTCCAGTGTGCAACTCAGCAACCAAATTTGGCTGGAAAGATGAAATAAGCAGAGTCACATGGCTGAAAGTGGTAGTTGGTTGCAGTGGATTTTCATGCAACAAAGAAGTCCAGAAGTAATTGATCAGGAAGAACATCACTTCTGTAGTACCTGATGTCCCTTAAAGGTCTCCCACATGAGCTTATTTTGTGTGCTACACTATTTGCCACCTAAAGCATTGCTTCTCTTTGGTAGAGAAACAAGGTAACCAAATCAAGGGAGAAGGTGTCATTGTAATTCAAAAACATATTAAAAAAAAAAAAGCCATGTGCAAATTGTTGTAAAGTAATCCATCCAAAAATGTAAAGTGCTATAATTATAAATATATATATAAGATTGATTCTGTTCACAAGGTAAATTGATGGTGGCTTTAAATTACATTTAAAAGTACATTTGACACGTAATGACTTTTCAAAGTGACATGTGTCTAATTGAATAAACGAAGTGGAGAGTTGTAATGACAAGGTGGATGAGCTGCATGAATTTATTCAGGAGAGAGTGCAGACAGTATTTGTGCGGACATCCCAAACTACTGCAGTAAATAGACTAATGTACATCTTTTATTCTGTGATAATAGAGGAGAAATGTGAAGGACCAATTTTTCAAGGTAATGACAGAATAAATCAGGTGCAATAGTGCACTGTGCTGACTTCTAGAATTCCTCTGATGAAAATTGTAGAACTCAGCTATTTCAGGTAAAATTATAGTGCCATGATTGTCATAAATGATGTAATCATAGGAGAGGGGATTTCGTATACTGTTAATGCATTCAGGCTTTAACTATTCATGAAAAATATGTTCTCCCTCTTTTGATTTAGATTACTTATTTAGATTACTTGTCATTAGGTTTCCATAAACCATTTTCATTTTTTCCAGTTTTATCATGTATATTGGTTTTACATTTATAATCTCTTGCATTTTATAACATTAAAAGGAGTGAAAACACCTAAAACATTTAAAAAAGAAAGCAAAGTTATTTTTTCTCATGCCTTTCAGTACAAAGAGTGCACTGTGAGAGTGGGGAGAGAAATACATCTTCAATTCCTTATAAACATCTCAAAAGATAACTGTATCCCTCAGCCCCAAACTGCCTTGAAACTCTGGGCATGCAATCAATAAAACACAGATCACTGTAAAGTACAAAGTGACATGTGGTTTACATGGATTGTACCACGGAAAGACGTATTATGACTTATGAGTATAACCATAATAGCTGACCATTTGTAGAGGACACCTTAATGGATTCATTATGAGATTGAACAGTGAGGGTCCTGGCAACATTTTAACACTGAGGATTTAACATAGAGCCTCCATTTTTCCTCTCAGATTTCCTATGTAGGCTATAAGGAAGAAAAATACTGCTGGCACATTGCTTTGTCTTCACGAAGTTATTGTTTCTTTCATGCCTCAAAGCAGAATTAAGTTTTAGAAGTAGGTTGGCCTGGCACCACATTTTTTTTGTTGTTTTGACATTTTTAATAACTGCCTATAACTGCAGACATGGTACTGAGGCAGACTTTGTTGCCAGAGGAACATTTTTGCTGTGAGCTGAGTAGAGAGTCTTTTATAATGTAAAATTGAGATAATCTACAACTTTTTGAAGTGGCTCTTTAATTAATATTTACCATTTGCAGCAGTAATCCACTTTAGATTACATTCGACATTATATTCGTAATTAGTTACACTAGGACTTTAGGAATACAATTTGCAAATATATTTTTTCTCTTTATTTATAACAAACACCCGGTTAGAATGTCAGTCTTTCCTGGGCAATTTCAAAACTGCAAAGATGTAGGAAAACAGACCTTGCTTTCATCAATACACCTTGCATTTCCTTCAACATGACTATTTTTATTCTGATTTACAACTATTAAAATTATTAACATTTAAAAATAAAAACAACTGAAATGTGTTTGTGTTCTAAGTGCTGGAATATTTAAAGTTTCTACTACATTTTGTGGACAAGCTAATTTAATGTTTGCGTGTCTGTGACTTAAATGTAACTATTAATATTTTAACAAAGTTCTATTACTTGTAGTCAGAAAAACATGGTGGTGAAACAATTAAAATTCATTGACATTATACTTACCAACTATAACAATATTTAGAGTACCTGTGCATCATTTTATGTACATACATTCACAGTTTTTATAAACTGGGTTTTTTGGGTTTGTTTTTGTTTTGTTTTGTTTTTTTAATATTTTCTGCCAGGAATCCTCTACAAAGGAAATGGTGAAAATCAATTTATATCTCAGCAACCTCCAGTTGTCAGTAGCATTATGGGCAATGGGAGACGACGCAGCATCTCCTGTCCGAGTTGTAATGGTCAAGCTGATGGTAATAAATTACTGGCTCCAGTTGCCTTAGCTTGTGGGATAGATGGCAGTCTGTACGTGGGGGATTTCAACTACGTTCGTCGGATATTCCCATCTGGAAATGTAACTAGTGTTCTGGAGCTAAGGTATGTTTCTTTCTTGTGCTCGACTTACGGAGTTCTGAATTACTGTGGCAAATTAAAGTATTGAATTGATTTCTGACATTGTGTAAGTTCGAGTTTCCAAATGCTTTTGGGAACAAAAAAAAGTTGAGTCAAAAGATTTTAAAACACTTGAAAAAGTATTTAAAACTGAAGTAAAAACATTTTATTGTCATAAAATATTTTAACTATGCTTATGTAAATGTGAGAATTCAATCTACTCAAAGTAACAATTCTGTGGATTTTAAGAGCTAAACTACACGGTCAGTGTAAGTGGACAAGAGATGATCATTCACCACTTCACTAATGATAGATGTAAATGTTGTCTTCTTCTCATCTTTTAACATCCTTTCTGAATGTTTGTCTAATAATGTTTTTCTGTTCTTTTTTACTTGCTCCCACCAAGAAATAAAGATTTTAGACATAGGTAAGCATTCCTTAAAGAAGATTTATATTTTTCTAACTGTTCCTCTTTCTTTTTTAACAAATGAATGCTTATAATGGAGAAGTCATTTCTGAGATGTATTACTAGAAAAGAGGAGTATTTTTCAAAAATAATGAGTTCATATGTTTTAGTTATGTCAGCTGTCAGGCTGTATCGTCCTTTCGGATACGAGTTCCTCTTTTCTCATCACTCTCTGTCCACAGTCAGGCTTCTTTTTATGCTTGTGTATGCCCTCCTTTGCTGTTTCCTCATCTCTGCTCACTCCTTGCTGGCAGCACTTTTGCTGATCCTATAAAAACTCACTCGTTAATCAGATACCCCAAATATGATGAGAATGGCATATAAGTAATAAAATGATAAAAGTATCAAGGGAGTTCATTTCATTAGCCTTTTAATGTTGAGTCTTTTCAGGCTCACATTTAACAGATTTGTTTCTTTAAAGGTGAACTTCTTTTAATAATAAAAGTTGAAATAATAACAACAAAACTACACGAGTTAAGATTTTAAAATAAATCAATGCTCACAAGATTGGTCAGAGAAACAGAAGTAATCAGAGGATTGTAACACAACATTCCTCCATCCTGATATTGCCACAATAATAATGGCAAGAACAGAAGAGAAGGTGGATGCTTAGTATTGCTTTGCCACAGCAGTTGGTGCTGATAAGAAGTTAAAAAACAGAGTCATGCTAAAATCTTATTGGATACATGAAACCCTGGAAACCTTTGTGGCAGAACTGCTAAGTATACAGCTTAGCAGGTCCACTGGTCCCTTTCTCTCCTTTTTGCTGTCAATCATTTTCCTTCTTTGTTTTTAAACAAATCCCAGGGAGTCATCTCTCTCCTGTCCTCATTTTTTAAATTCACTTCTCTTTGGACATACTTCTTTGTGAGGAAGGGTTTTATGTTTTTAAAAGTACATTTCAAATGTGTTAGTCAAAAGATTCCATGACTAAACAAGGTGTTTGCACTGGTGCTAATGATCAGAATTGGAAGCTTATGCACAATCTGGTTGGTTTTATGGATTTTTTTCCAGGTGTGACTAAGAGGCACCAAACCCTCTGTTTGGTGGGTTTAGTTTTTCAGTATTACATTTAGTTTGCATGTGTTCCATTACTCTTAAAATAACTATACCCCTTGTGGTGTCACAAAGTTGTGATTGCAGCTGGATAAGACATTGTCTAGCAAATATATGGAATGTGGAATAATACTCAAAATGGGAGTGTGGAATGTACACACGGGATTAAAGAGCAGACACGTGCTGAGGTTTGTTTTGGTGTGATTTAGTAGCACTACCCTCTCCTGCCTCTGGCAGAGCTATGGTCACAGGCTCAACTGTGGCATTTCAGAAACTGGATCCTAGCATGTAAGAAAAGTTGGTGAGGGAGAATATTGAAGCTTTTCTGCTTTATTCATGTGTACACATGCAGAAGCTCCGGGTAGCAAAATTGCAATCATACCACGCAAATTAGTGTAGCAGCATGGGCCCATAAAGCGGCGGTGCGGTGGGGATTCCTCCTGAGGCAGAAGGAGATGTACAGGACTGTGGAGAACTGGCTCTGCAGGAGCAGTTTTGGAGCCTGTAGGCAAGAGATGGGGAGCTCACTGGAGCTTAACATGATCTGCATTGAGTTTGAGTTTTCTCTTGCATCATACAACATTTTCTCAGTGTCTACTCTCAGCCTTAGAGATTTGCTGATCAGGGGCTTCCTAAGCCAAGAGTGGGGTCTTTATGCAGCTTTTTATTCTATTACTTTAGCTGCTTTTTGTTTAAGATGTGTAAACTTTTAGGATTCACCACTCCTGTTGCCATGGGTTCCCTGGCTAAGGACACACTCACTGTGTGACCAAATTTCTTTTGTCTGCGTGAATTTGTGCAGAGTCTTGTGAAATGTGCAGAGGGAAGCACATCTGCCTGGCCTGTAAGAGGAGAAGGGAGCAAATGTCCAGTTTCACTGGCAAGCCCTTCAGACTGCTAAGGAGATTTCTACTTAAATTGCAATTTAGAAAACAGCCCTCAACAGACCACTTTGCAATATATAATTATTAGGTATTATTAGAACTAAGAAAATGCAGTAAAATATGCATTCCTCAAGTAAAACTACTGGACAAGTCTAAATACTTATCTGTTCAAGCATTCAGCTTTCCTTGCCTATAAACACAGTGCTTCAGCACAGTGTGATGCATCTCCCACCTCAAGTAGCCTGTACTCTAAATTAAAGAGAGAATGCAGATGAAATTTATCCTCTCATGTACCAGTGACCTCACATTTTCTCAGTCTCAAAGCTGAACTGATGTCTTTATACACACTGCTGTCCGTGGGTGATTAATGCTGATAGGCATTCATGGAAGAAGTAATTTTTAGAAGGACTTTGAAGACAGGGAGGTCGTTTGTAGGCTACGGCGCTATCCCAAGTCTGTAGAGTGCCAAAAAAAAGAAAAGTTTAGCAAAACATGAAAACAGCTTGGAGGGTATGTAGTTTAGAGGGCACATAGTGAAGGAAAGAGAGACGGGGACTGAAGCAGGAGCAGTATTTTTTTTAAAAATCTGTGCATGGAGAGTAGTGCAGGTGATCTGACAGCTGAAGAATTAATAGATCAGCCTAAGAAAGATAAAAGCAAAGGGAAATAGATCATTATAGCTCTGTGCATGTGTGTAAGCACTTTACATTCAAAGCACTTAGTATTATTTGGTGTAGACAGAACAAGTTAATTTTTAGTCATTTGTCTTTACAGGAACCTGTGGTGGTGTATAGCTGCATGTTTTGCAGAGCTACTGACAGTGATTAGACAATACTGAATGAGTCAAGAAGTCACTGACTGTGGGTTTCATTTCTTTGCATTTGTTGTTATTGGTAGAAGGCAGAAGCTTAACATCATTTCAGGCTACAATGAAATAGCATAAACCCTGCAGCTTTCCAGCTGCTGGCTGCTTATCCCTGTTCTGTATTTGAGATCTGCGTAGTGCACATGGATGTTTTCTGGCTAGAAATCAAATGTAGTTTTCACGGGACAGTTACTCAGTTCCTCAAATTGTGTCTTGCTCTCATGAATTACCAGGGTTTTCTATCAACTAAAACCGCCTCAGCTGTTTACCCTTCACCTGAAAGGAAATGCTGAAGAAATGCCTGTTGTATTAGCTCAGGAAGGAGCCATTAGACATCTACGTATGGCAAGTTGTAGAGTTTATATTGATTCACTAGAAATACCCTAGGCACTCCCAAACTTGTGGGGATTTTTTAGTACAATAAGAAAATACATATAAATTATCAGGGGGGTTTTTTTCTGTTGTTTGATGAGGATACACTGCTTTCTATGAGAACTCACCACCTATTTTTTTGTTGTTGTTGAAATTAATTAGAACATAGAAATATTTTCATATTTATACAGAAAGGAGCTTTAAAAATTCTTTTTAGAAAGAAATAATGATGTTGGGCATAAATTATGTAGTTTTTTTATTTGATGACTCTTTATCAGTTAAAAAATATGATTGAGGCAATGTTAGATGGGTTGAAGAGAGGCACTTTAATTTAGATTTCAGTAGTATAAGAAAGGACTTTATTTTAAATTACAATGAAATAAAGCTTAATTGTATGTTTCACATTTTGCAGTGTGTTTATACTTGAAGTGCCTGCAAAGTTTCTTAAAGACCAAAGTAATCATGTAAATGGGTATAATTTAATTTGCAGTCTATGGAAGTATAAATAATTTGTACACTACATAGTCATCATATTAAATGATCGCTACATAAATTAAGGTTTTGAAAATACCTTCCAACTGTTCAGCACATTGGCAATAATGTATTTCTAACAGACAAAAATTTAAAGTAAGTCTACATTTGATTGTTTTCAGACATGCTGTACAACACCCAGTGATATAGCAGAGCTTTTTAAGAGGTGCTAATCACTATGCATTTGATTTCATTAGTTTGTTTCAATTGGTTTCTTCATTCTGAACCGACATGTTAAAAGTCTTAAAACTAAATAAAATCCTATTTATGCAACACATTTTTTCTATGTTTTTGTAATTGGATAGCTATAAAAATCTGTCCCTGCTAAAAGACATCATTTGTTCACAAGTTGTTCGTGTTGGTCTCTTGTTGCTTTTTCCAAGTGGAAGTACATAAAAATGTGTCATATTAGCACAGTTATGTATTTACAAAACGTGAAGTGTAGCATTCTAGGAACAGATGTTTGACTATCACCAGACTGGTAGATCTGTTTAAGCAGCACTTTTGCAAACATCAGAAGTGACTGTTCTGACACTACTTCAGTCCATGAGGGGAGCATCTGAAATTACTTCCTGTATTTACATGACCTTATTTCAGCTCTTTATGCCATAAATTAGGTCAGGAATCCCAACTGCAGTGGGTTAAGTTTCTATATCATAATATATCAACACAAAAGGTAATCTCCAGGGCTGTTTTTTTCACCAGCAGGGGAGAAAAGACAGTAATTCTCAATTATGTGGCACCAGTGGAGAGGCAAAGTGTAAGTTTCTGGGAAAATGGTTAGCAATATATATTTTCACTGTAATAAAGACTGTGTTGGCATAGTTAGCAGTTTTGTGCCAATGTGTACAGTTATTTGAAATATGACTCTGAGTTAAGAAGAATGGAAAAGCTCCACTCAGTGCTTTGGTGGAAGAGATGACTTTTCCTAATGTGTTAAATCATATGTATCACATATTTGAAAGCAGTGGATTAAACAAATACTTATCAATGATGTCTTATCTCTTGCCTGTGAACTCATCATTTGAACTCTGCCTTATCTGTTTATGAATTACTTAAACCATGCACATCAGCAGCCTTACATAAATTATAATAAAACAGGTAGGATGGATAATAGCAGCAAAGTGTAATGTGGGCTGGGGTCCTGTTGCAAAATTTGGAACTGGATCAAGATTCACACAACTTCTGGAAGGTTTTAAACTGCAGAATGTTGATTTGGCCTTTTACAGAGACATGCGCCGTCTGTAATTACAGAGCATTGAAAAGGCCTGTGAGCACCATGGATAAAATGGATCTTCTATCCCAAAAGGATTAGTCTAGATTGTGCTGCCTGTGACACAGATGAGAAATGTGAACCAAAGAACCGTTGCCATTAACTCTTTCCGTATTGCTGCACACTGCATATGAACTGAACCCTCTTCTTCTTGATCCAGTGTTAGGTTCAATTAATTACAGCATGTGCAATGTGTAATTCCGTTTTACAGCAACAACCCAGCTCACAGATACTACCTCGCAACTGACCCTGTGACGGGAGATCTGTACGTTTCCGACACAAACACACGCAGGATTTATCGGCCCAAGTCACTCACGGGTGCAAAAGACCTGACCAAAAATGCTGAGGTGATAGGAGGAACAGGGGAGCAGTGCCTGCCATTCGATGAGGGAAGGTGTGGTGATGGAGGCAAGGCGGTGGAGGCAACTCTCATGAGCCCTAAAGGTAAAAACTTCTCCCTCTGTAACTTTCAAAATAATACAGAAGTTCGGAGCGGGGGTGGTGTGTTTAATTATACAGTAGTTGGCTCAAAAATTGGGGCCTTGAGTAATTTTTTCCAACTGGAAGAACCTTCTTATTGAAGAAGATTTTTTTTTTTAAATCAATTCAGGTTGATTTTTTAGGAAATATTTGGCTTCAGTGGTTATTGAACATTTTTATATGCTCATTTAGATTATGTGTTTGGCCAGCAATGGTGAAGATGTAAAATTCACCTTGCTTTTAGTCCCACTTATCCCATGTTTCAGGTTAACTTAAAAGCTAGTCCCTTCTCAACATACAACAGCAAATGAACAGCAAGTGCAGTCAACAGTAGTGGATTTCATCCTGAATATTGTTTTGTTATGCAAAATATGTTAACAAACTGTTTTACTACCTACTGCCTGAGACCAGATTTTCTGCCTGCAATTTTCACTGGATACATAAGACCTATACCTCTAGTTATGGATAATATATTCAATGCTAGGACAACAAAAGAAACTGATTTTTATTTGCTTCACTAAAGGAATAGCAATAGACAAGAATGGGTTAATCTACTTTGTCGATGGGACCATGATCAGAAAAGTGGATCAGAATGGAATAATATCAACTTTGCTTGGCTCCAATGACCTAACCTCAGCACGACCTTTAACCTGTGATACCAGCATGCACATCAGCCAGGTACTTCTTAGTTGCTGTGAATTTGCAAAGCTGAGCTGGGGAGAGAAATTGAAATGCTGCTTTTTTGCCACTTAAAACAAAACTGGGTGGAGAGTGTAATGGATATTTAACAGCAGATGTGTGGGAGAAAGCAACCTGTTCCAAGGATGTGAATTGCTGTGTGTTCTCTCAGCTATAAGTGCTGCTGTATTCAATTTTTCTGCCCATAAAGTTCAGTTCGGTTTAGAACAACAAAACTATCAGCAGGAAACATTAAGCCTGGTAGTAAATACTGGGAGAATGGCATATCTGTTAGAGCTGTCTTGGCATGGTGATGTTTTCTGAATCACTATCATCCTTAGCCTACCAGAGCAAATGAGAGGATTTACACAGAACCCCCGTATTTTTCTATTTGTCTCAAGAAGCTTGTGTGGGTAAGAAGGGACATCACTAGTGGTATGTTCAAAAAATGGAGAACAGTGTTTCATAATCTGGAAGGTAGTACATTATTGTTGCTACAACAAGAATGAAATATGAGTACTGTTGTTAAGTATGTATTTAGATATTGATATCTTTCTCTAGTTATTTTTATTTAATACTATATTTAATATTATAATAGTTATTATTATTTAATATTATTATTTCTCTAGATACAGAAAAGTACAGCCTTTATTGGAGGGGAAATTCAACCTGTATTATAGTCCCAATATATCTGGCTTTTTTCAGTAAAATAGATGCCTGAATACTATTCCCCTTGCCTCCCTGAAAAGCTTTAGTTCACTGCATGTATTCATGCCAGTTCTTTTGTCATGATTGCTTACAGCAGATGGGAAATATCCTTACAGCACTGTCTGAAACTGAAGGTGAATTAATTCATTTAATCTGCACTGATTCACTGTTTAACAAAACACTTCTGTTTCTTTAGGTTCGTCTGGAATGGCCCACAGATTTAGCCATCAACCCAATGGATAACTCCATTTACGTTTTGGATAACAACGTGGTTTTGCAGATCACTGAAAACCGCCAGGTCCGCATTGCTGCAGGGAGGCCGATGCACTGCCAGGTTCCTGGAGTGGAGTACACGGTGGGAAAGCACGCTGTCCAGACCACGCTCGAGTCAGCGACTGCCATTGCCGTGTCCTACAGCGGGGTACTCTACATTACAGAAACTGATGAAAAAAAGATTAATAGGATAAGACAGGTCACAACTGATGGAGAGATCTCATTAGTTGCTGGAATACCCTCAGAGTGTGATTGCAAAAATGATGTCAACTGTGACTGTTACCAAAATGGAGATGGCTATGCTAAAGATGCCAAGCTTAATGCCCCTTCCTCCTTAGCTGTGTCTCCAGATGGCACCCTTTATATTGCTGATCTGGGAAATATTAGGATACGGGCTGTGTCAAAGAACAAACCCTTAATGAATTCAATGAACTTCTATGAAGTTGCTTCTCCAACTGACCAAGAACTTTATATCTTTGATGTCAATGGTACTCACCAATACACTGTGAGTTTAGTCACCGGAGACTATCTGTACAATTTTAGCTACAGTAATGATAATGACATTACTGCAGTAACGGATAGCAATGGGAATACTCTTCGTATCAGACGGGATCCCAACCGGATGCCAGTAAGAGTGGTCTCTCCCGATAACCAAGTCATCTGGCTGACAATAGGTACCAATGGATGTTTGAAAAGCATGACTGCACAAGGGCAGGAGCTGGTCTTATTTACCTACCATGGCAACAGTGGACTTCTGGCAACTAAAAGCGATGAGACTGGATGGACCACTTTTTTTGAGTAAGTACATAAAATAAAGTCAGATGCCTTATAGTTTTTTTGTGTTCTGCAGGACCATTTGAAATATTTCTGGAAGCTGATGAAATAACTGTAAAGATAACCCTTAATAACAAAAAGCACAGAAAGGTACTTTTAATTTCCCATGCTGTCTTCCTTTGCCTGACTTCTTCTGAACATTGGGTCTGAATAATTTTGAATTCATTATTTTGCACATCAGTTTTATATATTGAAATAATAGTGAGACAACATTTCAGTCTTGTCAAGGAATTTGTAACTCAGATAATGATGGTTGTGTAGATTTGCATCAAAATCTATATTTTCATCTCATTTACTCATTAGGTTCACATTGTTCTGCAGCAAATACTGAGAAGAAGTTTGTCTTCACTGTTCAATTTTATTTTTTTTTTTTTAATTTCTGGGTGTGGGTCTTTTTTAAGTAAAAGCATGTCTGCATGCTCTCCTACCCCCAAAAAAAAGTCTGGGTGGGTAGTAAAACGTTGTGTTTCACTGAGTGGCAAATAATCAGGAGGGATCTCCTGGGTGGCACAGCAGGCTTTCACAAAGGTGGACCCAGTTGGAGGAAGCTGAGAAAAGAAATGTGGGCCATGGGGAGGAGTTTCATTCCTGTAGGAATAAACTGAAAACCCAGAAACCACAAGCACCATATCGGGTACAGGTGCAAACACAACAGTGAGAGGTATTACTGAAACAGTAGGACTTGTAATTTTACCAACCTCAGAAAAAATCTTTTCAGTGAATTGCTTTAGCCTGTGTTACAGTCATTAAGTCCTCAATGCCTGCTCATAACAGCAAGATTAGCAAAGCATTTTACAGAATCCTCCATTATATTGACTAAGGAAGGTCATGACAAGTTACAGATAAACTAGTAGAACCAGAGTTCACATATAGGTTTTACAGGCAATTTCATCTCCAAATGAGCTGAAATGCAAACCGATATGCTAAGCAAAATGTAACAAAAATACAGCTTAAACCATTATTTTAAAAAAGATCAATGTAGAATTAACACAGATTTTTTTTCAGTCATCTCTGCCAACTGGAAAAATACATGTATTTTTAAATCACATGCAAGACACGATGAGGTTGGGCAAAAAAGTGTTGATGAGGGAGTGGAAGATATAGCATTAGTATGATAAGTAAAAGCATTAGAGGGCCCTTAGCTGAACTATTCAGGATTACAAAGGGCATCATGAAAATCCGGTAAGTCCCTCTTCTTTTTTTCTTTTCCCCTCTTCTTTTCTCCTATCTTTATGATGAAATGCAGTAGCAACTGCTGCCAAGGTCAGAGCCTAAAAAAAAGCTTTCATTTCAACACATACGATAAAGAAAATAAAGTGCCAGTGTCAGGCAGTGGCAGCAAAGCCAAACATCTGTGTTCTGAGATAACTTCATATTTCTGTCAGTGTACATTTGGCTGAGGCAGTGTGCAGGAGGACTCTGAGCACCTGTATCTACTCTCCAGCCTTTACATATGCCTATCAGAGACACAAGAGCAGCAGGTGCTGCTTCACTGCATATTGTGTCCTGAAGTGGAGACAGGGCTAGAAATGCTGATCCCTAACAAAGACAGCAGGTGGGATGGTGCTGCTGCCAGTTTTAAGGTATTCTTACAATAATCTGTAAATTGGCAGGGCTCTGGTAGTGGGCACGTTCCCAAAGCACTAGCACACATCTGTAATATTTAATTGTGCATTGGTGCATCCGCTGTGTATCTTTTTAGGCCCTGCCAGGAGGACACAAAAGCACAGCAAGGATACACAGAGGAAGAAGAACATGTTCGATTGGGAGGGCATGTGTTCTCCGTCCCATGAGTTAGCCCTGTTCTGTATGCTGAGAGGCCAAAGCACAGCTTCAGATGGGCTGCGAATAGCCATTCATTTCCACAGAGAGTAAATTTGGTGTTTAACTGTGACACACACAACTACTTGTTTCCAGTAGGCGAGTTGGGCAAGGCAGTCAGTTTGGGGGATAGTGAAGTTCCATCCAGAAATTAAGGCATCTGCTGGGTACAGCAGGCACTTTAAATCATGCTGGCATTCATACTGGCTAATTGAGGACCTAGAGTTTTAATCAGGGCAGTAATTTCTCACCATGTTGCCTGTAGTTTTTGTGTACCCTACTGCGGTGTACCACAGAAGTAGCTGGTGGCTCTTGAATGTATCTTAATGATGTCTGCGTGATCACAAAAAAAGTCGATGTTATGTTCACTATTAAGTGGTTGATAGGTCTATATTTTTCCTCAAAGGGAGAATTTAGGGTAGTGTGTGTCATGAAGTACATAGCTATTTCCTGAGTCTGTAAATAGCCATCTTTCACACCTGATCTGCTTTCATGCAGACTTTCTGGTCTGAGTTAGGTTATGTCCAGCTGGCTTACAGAGAACCCAAAGGGCAGGCTATTCCCCTCAGTAAGTATTAGTATTATTTCCAAGCTGCTGCTTATGCACTTCCTGAACAATTACCTCTGACCAGTGTCTCGTTAGAATTCCCAAGCTGAAGTAATTGTAGAGAAAGCAAGGCAATTTCACTCTCCCTGAATTTGCAAGTGTATGAGGCTTTTGCAGAGGCAAAGATATCTATCTCCTCCCTGTAGCCATGGTGAAGCAGTAATCTGTTTAATTGCAACAAGGAGGATTCAGATTAGACATTTGGAAAAACTTCACAGTGAAGATTTTGGAGCCCCAGAGCAGACAACAACCATAGTGACCCCTTGCCCTTCACAGACTGTCTTTAAGAACAGATTAGACATCTTTCAGGACCAATGCGGGAAGAACAGATCCTGCCTTGGGGTAGAAGTTAGACCGCATGACCTCTCAAGGTCCCTTCCAGTAATGTTTTCTATGATGCTCTGTAAAAGTTAATACCAAAAATAAAAAATGCACTGATTATATAAAGCTACAGGGAATAAGGGGGGAGGAGGGGATGAGGTGCAAAGCACTGTGCTATTTTTCTTGCCAAAACAGCATTCTTTATAAACATCCATTGGGCATTCTAGCTGCTTGCTTCTTTTTAACATAAAATCCCCATATACCAAATTTGTGTCTGTGTATTTCCCTTTTGAAGAAAAGATAGTTGTAAACACAACTATTTTGTCATTTTTCATTTTAAGATCAAGTATTATTGTGACTTTTTGGTGCTGATGATTTGTAAGATTAAATCTGACAAGGCTGGGTTTCTAGAGGTTTCTGCTACTATTGCCAAAATAGATGGAAACCGTGTGTATCATAGAGGGGTTGTTTGGGGGTGACATGGTGTACGAGTCTGTATCTCTCAGTTCCTGCATATTCACGTTTGTACATAGTGTGTGCTAAAACATTTTCAGCTGAACTGTTTTCTGTTGAAAAAAATGAAGTCTTGTTAAAACAGAAAGGTTTCCCTCAAACATCAGGTGAGGAATAAGAAATTATGAGAAGAAATCATTCTGACTTCCTTGCTCTATTTTAGCAATTGCAAAATATTTCAGCTTCATTGCTGGATGCATTTTCTTTTAATATCACAGTTTATTTATGTATTTTATTTACTCTATTACTCAAATTCTCAAAATATTTTGAGGAGAGGTTAGAATTTGTATTCCATGGTGAATTTAGACTTTCTCCCCACCCACAGTTAAAAAGGTTCAACTGTCTGAATGTCCAATGGACTAGAAATGCCTTTTTTTTTTTCAACTAGCTTTGAGTATGGCTGAGTTGTTTCACCCTTTGGTTGTCACATATCTGTTTCAATGGTAGAAGATACATGGAAGAAAAATACTGTGGGTTTAGCACTAAAAAGTTTGGCCTTTGGAGCAGTTCAGGAATAGCTTTGTTAACTATTTTTCTGTGCAGATCTGGTTGAGTAAACAGAGCATGGATGCAAAGAACTTAGATCGTTTCAGTTGAGCTCTCAGTGATTTGAGAGTAGATTTATGAAAATGGTTTCAATTTTTTTTTTCGTTTTTCAGAACAACTTTTCAGTAAAAAGAAGAAATCTTTGAAAAAAAATTGTATCCCAAAAGTTGGCAATCACTGCTCTGGCACATGCTAAAGCATTTGGCCTTGCTTCTTTTCATGGCTTTTTCCAGTTTAAATCACACTAATATCAGATCCAAAAGAAGTTTACTTCTTTATTTCATGTAGCCCATACTAATTAATCTATAGTTTATTGTATTTAGTCTCATCTTTGCCTGAAGAAGGGAAGAACTGACATACAGGAAATTTCTTTTTAATACTGTGGTCTTACAGTGACATTATAAGCACTAGCTTGAATTACTTAGGATATAATCTGGTTTTTTGTTTGTTTACAGACTTTGGGGTTTTTTAACATCTTTATGGTAAAATGGATTTGTAAATTTCTATTTTATTAAGGGTTATAGTCTGCTGGTCAAAACTGACACCATATATTTCAAGAATGAGTACTTTTGTAAAGCACTGTTACTCAAATTCATAGTAACTTAAATGTATTTGAAGGTTTAAACATTTGCTAAATAAAAATTATATTAACTGAGCATTTACAAAAATGATTGAAAGTGCATGCATACTAAAAAACCAATGGAGCCATGTGAAGCTAAAAGTCATCCAGACTAGATTTTATAATGAAATTATAATATTAAACAAGGAATAAAAGTAATCAGCCTAATCGAATTCTGCTATAAATTTGTGAGATATCTGAGCTGGAAACTATTAACTATACCTGCATATTATGTATGCATAATATGAACATTTAAACAGATAAATCTTAAAAGTTAAGCTAATTATATGCATATTAGCATTTTGAAAATGACACTTCCTGGCTAGCCTGTATGACATTATTTCTGTGCAGCAGTTGCCATTCTGAGTTTACATACAGATGGCTAAGCCAGGTGCACAAAAAGAGCATTTTCTCTGGACCTCAGTTTTTGAAGTATCAGAAGGGAATGCCTGGTAAGCTCTGAAAGTGCCCATGCCATCTCTCAGTCTTGTAGGTCGGGCCAGCCCCCAGCCTGCAACCCCAGGTCTCTGTCAAAGCCCTGGAATGCCAGCAGTTACCAGCCAGGCAACGGAGAAGCCCTTTGGTTGAATCGCTGGCCTGCTGCCGTGCCAGCCTACGGCTGCTTTGTCCTCCTCAGGTTGCTTGAGGAACTGGCAGAGGCTGCTCCACAGGGGAGAATCCCTGCAGGGCAAGCAGGCAGCCTTGGCTGTCTGGGCAGCACCTGCTGAGGTTGGGCTGCGCTGCGAAGGCTGCGGCCTGTGTGTGCTCTGGAGCCCTTGGCACTCAGGTGATCTCTGACAGACATGTGGTCCTTCCTTAGAGGTGGTTTAGAACAAATTGTGGTCATCCCAGTGTCAGGTGCTTCTGCAGGCTCCTCTGTAACAAGGCAACTGTTTCTTCATCTCACAGCTCTCCTGGAAGGTTCAGGCTGCGAGTGCTCTTCTTAGACATGAAATAATTCCAGTAGCCACTGTTTCTTATCTCTTTTCAGCTTTCTCTTCTTTTGCCTTCCTCTTCTTTTAGAAGCAGTATCAGCAGGCAGAGATCTGATCCTGACTAAGATGGCTCCTGCTCTCTGGAAATTTGCTGCCTTTCTTCCATGTCTCATTTTTTGCTCTCCAGACCTCCTATAATGTTTCCTTACTTTCTTACCTTGTATCTTGCTCCTTCCCACAATCCCCCATTATTTCCCTAAGGTGTGTTTGACTTTCCTGTTTTTCGTTCCCAGTGGTGCATTTCTTCTCAATCCCCCTCCTGTATCTCTTGACAGTCCATCCAGTGTTTCCCCAGGCACTTCATGCCTTGAGCTCATTTGTCTTCTCCTTCCCCTCCTCCCTCTCCCATTCAATCCTTGTCTCCAAGGGAATGCAACAGAAACCAAAGACAGTGACCTTAGCAAGCACAGAGCTTACAAGTTTATTTCGCTCCCACAGTTAAATCAACAAGGTTTCCAGCTATTCTGGAAAGGTGGTGAAATCATGCAGAATATGAAATCCTTACAATAATTTATAGACTGGAGAGAATCACTGGCAAAAATCTATTTTCACTGCGTGCTGTGGAGTATTGCCCTTTGCATTTTATTAACAATGCATTCAGTGCTGTGGTTTCCCCAAAAACTCTGTGATACAGAGTAAGATATTGCCTCTGGCTTGGACTTGTTTAGTTTCCCCAAGTACCAGGCACATCATCTATAACTGTCAGCATTTGGCAACAGAGCAGATGATATTTTGCAGCTTTTCTCTTGCTTCATCTTAATACATTGCTTGTGGAGTCTGACTTGGAAATACCAAGATTTGGCTGTGGAAAAGTCTATGGAACTTATGCTGAAAGATTTCATTTAGATAAGAGCAAGTATTTAATTTTGATCAGATGAAAATTATCCCCCAACAATAGTGTCAATTCATTTCCACTTTTACTGTATATTAAGAGGTTCAAAATTCAGTTTTCATAATTAATATTTCTATACCGTTTCCTGTAACATTTGTGGGGGTTTTATTTTCCTGTAACACTTGTGTTTCTGTTTGTGTTCATTTTTCTATCCCATTTATGTTTCAGTAATATGAATATTTAAAAATGCCTAGTCTTCTTTTTTGTTGCGGTTTTGGGGCTTTCATTCTAATTTGATTCTGTTGTCTTACAAATACCAGAACTTTGTACAAAATTGTAATCTGGATTTTTTATCACTGCTAAACAACATTATCTGAATGTCCTTGTATCATAGTGCTTTTTAGATATTTTTATCCTTTTACCATCAACAACCTTTTGTACCTTCTGCTTTTACTGCTGCTGCTTCTTGCTTCAGCAGTGTAAAACATAGTGGCTATAAAACAATTAGCTATACTCACTCAAGCAGTTTTGTTTAGCACATTATCATGTTCTTGCATTGACTTTCGTGGCATCACATGAACCCTTGATTACAAATGGTGACTTACAAGTGCATTGTCTTTAATCTTCCCATATTATATATACTCAAGTAACAAAAGATATAGTCTCTTACTTCTTAACTGTCTCTGAACTGTCTTTGTGGGAATATTTTTGGGATATCCAGTCCTTGCACGAGTGCCCCTTTATCCACATTGCCTGGCACACTGCAGCAAACAATACATGTATTTCTCTCTTAAAGCATATTTGCTTCTCCTCCTCCCAACGTGACACAAAATGAAGATCTAGTAGGCATAACCCTCTCTCGCCTCTTCATGTAGACCCTTCTTCATGTGGAAGCAAGGCTGGCCAAAAGGTGATTAAAACTCTTCCCCTCTATTCAAACAAGCTAAGTATCCCCCCTACCCAAAGAAAACTTATAGGAAAAAATATCAGGCTGACATGTTTGATTTGGTTTTTTGAACTTTCCCCTGGATACATCAATATTACACAAGTATGTAGCCATGTTTCATGCAACATGAAGTTTCTGAGAGAAACGTAGTGACAGTTGTGGTTGCTGACCATACTTACCATGTTTCTTCATAAGATAAATCATTAAATGCATTTTTAACATTTCCATCTTAAACTTGCTTCAAAGAATATGGTTATGATTTCACAATTCTCTAAACTGGAACTGTAACTCCAACTTCAGAGTAAAGTTCATAATTATAATACATGTTATATACTTTAGTCTTGTAAGACTTGTGCTGACAGTGGAGCACACAGACTTGCCGTTTCAGATTCATTCTGCTTAATACAAAACCAGCCATGTTTAAAAAAATTCATTAATAGATAACATTAGATAGCAATGTGAAATTTTTTTAGTGAAGTTCAGTGAGTCCCCTAATTGCCCTGATAGCAGTAGTATGTCTTGTCTAATAGATATTTACCCATTTCTTCATTCTTGAATGTTGCTGTTCCTTCTCCTTAGAACTAGGCTAAGTAATAAAAGCAGACCTGAGAAACCATTGAATAGATAATATCGAAATAGCAATGCTGAAGACACATAGCAATATTATTACATCTTATACGTATAAGAAAAGAAGAATTGCTTTGATTTCTGTCAAGAAAATCAGCATGTGATGTCTCTGTGATTTTGGAAAGCACTTAGAAGTAAGGATAACACAGCAAAAAAAAAACAAAAACAAAAAAAAAAAAGCAAAAAAACCCCCGATTTTGTTCGTATTAATGACATGAACGTTCTGCATTGTCAATTCAATCAGCCCTGCTCAGGCTCCTGCAAGTATCCCTTTCACTTCTGGCTTTATCAAGGACTTATAATACCATTTGTTCAGTTATTGGCATGTTAATATTCTTGTTCCATGTTAATTTTCTTTGTCAAACAGAAGTCAGGGAGGCTATATTCAAGCTAATTCGCACTCACTTCACAGGAAACCTGGTGTGGTGAGGGTGGAAGGGCAGCTCCAAACTGCATGTGAAAAGGCTATTCTCTATTTTCATTCATGCTGTATTCAAGCACATTTTCAAGCCTCATCAAGAGATTTGGTCTTCCTTGATGTCGCCAGTGAGGCCAGACTTTAGGAAGCCTACAAGGCACATGCAGTTTAAAGTCTTACCTTTGGAGTCCCTTCCAAAGAGAGGAGGATCTCTGCTTCTGAAGCCTGCACTTGCTGGGTGTGGCTTGTGCTCTGAAGGAATAAGGATGGTATTGTAAATTAACCACAGAACCTGAATCTAGCAATAATTGTTTACTGTCTTGGTATTCCACTGTCCTAAAAGAAAAAAAAAATACAACCATATAATTTTGTTTTCCTATTACTAAATTTACTTTTCAAACATAATGTAATTTAATATGTTGATTATGTCCACTTTTTGTGACCCTTTCAAAACACCTTCATGGAGTTTTTACCTTTCAAATTTGAAAAAAAAAGGAAACAAACAAACAAGGAAAACCAAATAGTAATTAAGCGGGG